>CAUOFW020001514.1:184232-283555 GCA_963454935.2 Ilex paraguariensis
AATCTACATGTTCCTCTTGTAAGTTCTTCATCAATTAATATTCATTGGTCTTCAGTAAATCTCAATCTCTTTGAGATCTCTCCACATATTGAACACAGAAGAACTCTCAAAAAAATAGGTGGAAAGAATTACAAAGTTTAGGGTTGTTAAATGTACGTAGTTTTACTTTCAACTAAATAGGTTATTTTCGCGGCTTAAACCTGTGACCTTCATATTACAATGAAACAACCTTATCGTTATGCTAAGGCCCGCTCTCGTATGGAAGAAATTTTATCTACCTAAATTCACTGATTGATTGTCAATAGAAATTTTTCATGAGAAAAAAACCGATTCTTTCATTTGTTGATTTCTATCAGCTCTTCACTTTCTCATCATTCTTTCATCTCTCTCAGATTCCTCCACAAGTACTTCCCACTGGCCATGTCAACAAATAGCCAGAAGCCATTTTGAACCATCTGAAACCCAAGAATTTAGAAGTTAGGATGGGAAAATGACCCAATGGGAATGGGACACAAAGAAATTGTCATTTTTATCATATATCAGCATGCATATGACCGATAATTAAATCGAGCTACTTAGGCTCGGCTCGAGGAGAATTCGACTCGAGTTCAGTTCGTTTAGAACACGAGTCGAGCTCGAATTTTTTTAGGCTCGAGCTCGCAAAACTCGACTCGTTTATATGTAAAATAATTGAATTATTAGAGATCGGCTCATTTTTTAAATGAGCTAAACTTGAATAATTTTTTAAGTTTGTTTAGAAAAACGAACTCGATAGACTCAATCCGAACTCGCAAAACTCAGTTTGATTACAACCCTAAACGCACACAACACTCTAAATTTACGGGAAAAACTCTCTTAAATATTATTGATATTTTTGACTCAATAGAATTTATAGTATATAGGACGATTTAAAAAAACTCCTCAACTTCTAAAGGTTTTTAAAAAATGACTTAAATTCCTAATTTTAGGAAAGTAATTGAAAATAATAAAATAGATGTCCCTTGCAGTTTTTAACACTCTAGAATAAACTAAAATATTCATGGTATCATAAATAATAAGAATAAGAACAATAAAAAATTACTAATCTTGCAAAACATCAGAAAACCAAACTTTAGAAAGGGAAAAGAAAGAATCTTTAAAATAAAGAATCACAGTTATACCTTAATCAAATTAAGTTTTTCTTTGTCCTCGGAGGATACCTTCTCCCTCATCGAATCATCCGAAATCGCCGTTTCAATTTCCGGCAAAGAACGAACTGTTTTCCACGCAAAATATCCCGCCAACACCGCCGAGAAAAACACCAAGATGAACCTTAAAGGACACATTTTGATCAATAGAAAGTTGGAAATCCTTGAGAGGGAATTTTAACGTTGGTTTTCCGGCCACCGGAGAGAATTTGAAAGCTTGGGAATTTTCTGCTATGTTGTCTTTTAACAAGAAGGTTAAGGCTTTTGTGCGCATGAGATGATTAGAAGAAGGGTCTTTCCAATTTTAAGACAACGGAGAAAACGCGTTTTTGGTAATGTGTATGTGCTCATAGCTGTACTATGACTTTGTTTGGTTTTACAAAGTCAAATGGTTGCGCCAACCTACTACCTCCAAACCTTGGTTATTATATTTCTTTAACCAACGGTATTTAAATGGCTTATCTAGTAGTATACAAGATTCTAATCGTTAACAAAAAAATCATTAGTCAATGACATTTGTATGTAAGGTTGATAATTAAACGACGTTGAACTGAGTATATCGAACTCATTTTTTTAAGCGAGTTCAAAAAAAATTGTTAAAATTCAAGTTATTTAGAAAATGAGCTAAGCTTGAACAAGTTCAGAAAGAATCGAATCTAAGATGAGTCCGAGTATTTACATATAAACAAGTCAAATTGATCGAGATTGAGCTCGACTCAAACTTATCAAACTCTTTTTTTAAACAAACCTAAAAAAGTGTTTACGTTCGATTTGTTTAAATAACGAGACAAACCTGAACAATCTTAACTTAAGTCGAACTCGAATAACTCAATTTGATGATTATGTACATATGAAATTTACATTATAATTATTAATCTAAAAGGTGTATGGGCTTGGACGATCTCACATTTAAGACTAGTAGTTAACAGACCACGAGGTGGTTAGCCGAATGGTGTAGCCTATTCAAATTTTTACCTATTGAGCCTAACCTAGTTAATCACTATTGGATTCTGTTATGCCCCTCTTTTAAATTTTTTTTTTTCATACCACACTATGAATGGTTTTAGGCATATTCTTTTCTTAAGGATAATTCGTATCTGAAGGAACGGTGCAATATAAGTGGTAAGTGATGGATTTGGGAGAAAAAAAAATTTAATGTGAATGATTTTGAGAGAGATATTAGTGGTCGTTTAATGAGTCTATTTGAGACCGTCGGATGAACTTATTGAATTTTGTCATGTTTTATATTATAAATTATAAATGTCTTATATTATAAATTATAGTTTTGTATGGTACACTCTGTCTAAACCTTCCTCCCCCAACCACTCCCAAAAAAAATTAAAAGTTGGTTGGTACAAAGTTTGACAATGGAGAAGAGAGGGTGGAAGCTGAAGGCAAAAGAGAAAGAAAAATCAAAAGTTTTATTCATTTCTTTCAAAGTCAATAATGCAGGTCTTATTAGCAAAAGGCCCCCATGCATTTATTGTTAAATATTTCATATCCAGTAAATATTCAATATTACAATAAAAAAATGATTTAATAATAGTTTGTGTTGATCGATGCTTGTATCCATCGTAGTCCCAATTAATATAAATAATTTCTTAAATATATAATTAATGCTTTTTTTTATATATATTTAAATATTTAGTTGATGTTAGAACGTGAAGAAAACTTCAACATGTGCACTAGCTAGACACGAGCATGTTATTTGAGTATATCCCGTATAACAAAAGTGAAGTGTACTTCGTTACGAGACAATTTTAATGTGATTCCAAATTACTATATTATATTTCTAGAGAAATCTAATTAATCAAAATGAGAAAAGAAAAAAATAAAATAAAATAAAAGCACCATATACAAGTGCAAAGGAATGTGTACGGTGCACATCTAGAAGATTGTGGCTCACTGGACACTAGTGGACAGGTTAGTCAAATCCAACCCAATAAATATGTTGACATAGATAATATGGTTGGGCTTAGGTGTAATTTCAACTCAAGCCCAAGTATTATTCTCCAACCCAGTCCAGCCCATTTCCATTGGGTTTGGGTTACCTTCAACTTAAGCATTAGCACACATTCATTAGTTTGAATTAGCCTCGGGCCGAAGTTCCATACCCCTTCCATATCTAGCTACTTGACTAGGGATGGTGGTGGACTGGGGTGAGAGCAGGGGCGGGAGGAGTAGGCTCTACTCCCGTACTCCCTTAAAAAAATATTCATCCACTTTTGGTTCATCTTGTTAGCGGCAAAAGTTTTAATCCCCATTCTCATCCCGTGAGTAAATTTTAATCCTTGTTTTCATTCTTACCACCATCTTCAACCATAACAATTAATTTCTAGAATTTTACGAAAAAAAATTTTAAAAAAATTATAAAACATCACAAATGAATTTACAAGATGGAAGAAAACTCATTATATAACAAATGAATCAAACATAATAACTTACAAAAACAAACTGTATAACAAATGTGGATGAGTTTCAGTCTATCTTCGCCATTATTATTCTCAGATTTATACGGGTATTCTCATACATATCCACTGTCTAATACATTCGATCCACCTTCTGTTCAAACGGAATAAATTTGGATGAATATCCATTTTTTTCTAATCTATTGCCATCCTACTACTGATTATACCAAATTGTCGTTATTCACAACATCACATGTAAAATCAGTGGATGTTTATGATAGTTGGTGTTGTTGCGCATGGAGCCATTTTTATTATCTAGTTTGAATTAACCTACTAAAGTCAATTATACACACTTATATATTTTTATTTAATTTTTATTTTTTATTCATATTTGATTTTTAGCTTATTTTGTACTCTTTTATAAAGACTTCTAAATTCTTTTGAATTCATTTATTAGTGGGACAGTTACATACAATTTTTTATATGTATATAAAGAAGTAAAGTTTTATATATGTTAAATTATTATACACATATAATTACCAATTTGAATTACACGATCAAATTACCACCACCACCCATCATCGCCCACCACTACAGCCACTCACTGTCACCTACTACCACCATCGTCACCGCTCATCACCACCGTTGTTGCCCACCACCACCATTGCCAACTACCATCACCGTTGTCCACCACCACCCACACCCCACCACCACTACCCACCATCATCCATAACTGCCACTACCACCATCATCACTCAAAATTCATCACCACCATTACCATAGTCACTCACGATTGTCACCACCACCACCACAGTCCTCGCCACTCACCATAACCATCACCATCTCTCACTATCATCACTACTGCCCACCACTACTACCATCGCTCATCCCTACTACAATCGATACTTAAATTAATTTCTCTCTCCTCTATGTTTGTGATTTGATTTTATGTGTGAATACAAATATGTGTATTGTTGACCATTTTTTTTTATTATTCTATGCCTTCGGGCATAGAGAATAATTAGTAATATTATAAGCGATCTAATCAATCTATTTAACAAAATAAAAATTAATAATTCTATAATATAATTAGATAAATAAATGACTAAGGGGATTATAGAGATACCTAAATAAATGACAGATTAATTATTCAAAGACGCATAGAATAAATGAATAATTAAATTTAATAATAATTAAAATATGAATTAATTATTCGACACTTAATTTATTCTTTAATTTAATTACTTGTATAATTTAAATTTTTTATAAACAAATATTATTTAAATTTATTCGTGTAGTACGTCATGCATTGTTAGTTTGGTTAAGTGTTGGCTTAGTATCTTAAGGTGAGAGTCGCGGCTAGAGGTTCAAAACCCAACAAAAAAAAAATTAGCCTGGACCGGTTTGATCTGGATGAAAAGATGTTTGAATTCATTCCAAAGTTAAGCCAAGGGAAAGAAATCCCAAGTCAAATTTGAGCATTATTCATATAATTAGAGTTGATAATTGAACCAAGCTACTCGAGCTTAGTTCAAATTCAGCTTGTTTTGGGCTTGGTTTAGGCTCACCTCGTTTTCTAAATTAGTCGAATTTAAATAACATTTTAAACTAATNACCAAGCTACTCGAGCTTAGTTCAAATTCAGCTTGTTTTGGGCTTGGTTTAGGCTCGCCTCGTTTTCTAAATTAGTTGAACTTAAATAACGTTTTAAACTATTTTAGAAAAATGAGTTTGATAAGCTCCACTTATTTATATGTAAATCTTGGTCTTAGTTCAGGCTTGACTCGTTTAGATTTAATAATAAACTTGTTTGAAAAAATGAGTACGANTTTTAAACTAATTTAGAAAAATGAGTTTGATAAGCTCCACTTATTTATATGTAAATCTTGGTCTTAGTTCAGGCTTGACTCGTTTAGATTTAATAATAAACTTGTTTGAAAAAATGAGTACGACAAATTCGACTCAAACTCAATTGACTCGACTAGATTATCACCCGTGCTTCCAACCCCACAAAATCAATGGACAAAGGTGGACAAAAATTTCAAGTTGGATGGGCTGTTTTAGGGCCACCCATCCCAATGAGCTTTCTTTTTATCTGCTCAACCAAATGACCAGCCCTAAGCATGGTAATTAGCCTAAATGAANGGCTTGACTCGTTTAGATTTAATAATAAACTTGTTTGAAAAAATGAGTACGACAAACTCGACTCAAACTCAATTGACTCGACTAGATTATCACCCGTGCTTCCAACCCACAAAATCAATGGACAAAGGTGGACAAAAATTTCAAGCTGGATGGGCTGTTTTAGGGCCACCCATCCCAATGAGCTTCCTTTTTCTCTGCTCAACCAAATGACCAGCCCTAAGCATGGTAATTAGCCTAAATGTATCCTTTTTGGTTCAATTATCAAAAATGAATCTGGTGAATTGAAAATGTTTTGCATAGTATTTCAATAATGCAAATGCCTAGATTGATTAGAATAGATTTAGATTCTCCCATCATGCAGTGATCTACTATTAAAAGAAATTAACGTAAAGTATAGGAGATGGTTGCAGTACCAAAAAAAAAATTCAGTACCGTACCATCATGCACAAGTTCTGTGAATTTTTTTTGCAAATTTTGGGAGATATTTACAATATTTAGGAGTTGTTCACAAATTTGAGGGGTCATTTACAATTTTTGGGACCCATTTATAATTTTTTTGGGTCATTTATTGGGGTTACTTGGAATTGATCCTAAAAATTATAACTTAACCATTAAAGTTATTTAAAAGTAAACCATAAGAGTTACAACATGATCCAATAATTTGAACTTTTTTTTTTTGGGGGGGTAATAAACAAACTCAAAAATTTATATCTAAATTCATAAAATTAGTAAAACTTGGTGATACAATATCAAATTTTTTGTTTTGATACTGTAATCTTCTCCTGAAATATATTAGAGCGAATCTACATATGCTTAGAACTATTCATAGTGAAATTTTCTTGCATAATAATAAGAAAGGATAAGCATTTTTGTTTTTTCTTCCAAATTTGCTTTCTTTTGGAGTCCTTTTGACTTTCGATTCATCATCACCATTATCTCCCAGCTTACCTCAAATGCTTAGCAATGCAATACTACATAACAGCATTAAAAAAGGAGAGACAAATTAAAGCAACCCACCTGAAATTTTCTAATATCAAAGTTGAATGGTCCTGGAAAGTTTTTAGACCACCACCATCTTTCTTTAAGATTTCCTTAGAAAATCTCTTTCATAGCAATGTGTACTGATTGTGCTCCAAAATAACAGCCCAAGTCCANTTCTTTAAGATTTCCTTAGAAAATCTCTTTCATAGCAATGTGTACTGATTGTGCTCGAAAATAACAACCCAAGTCTAAGCCCAAGCCCAGCCAATGAGATGCTGGTGAGTTTTGTGAGTGTGATTGAGTGATAGGTTAATCTATGAGAAATGGAATGCAAAGAACATGAGTGATTCGCCTTAGTCAAAAAACTAAGGTTACGTCCACTGTAACAGAATCTCCTGCTCTTTAAGGTTGTATATTGACTCCTGATGAATACAGTGAGATTATTGGTGTTAGGCCTTTACAAGGATTTGTGCTTTGCTTGCTATGGCGCTCAGGCTGGGGAGTGCAATGGGGAAGATAATCGATCCATCCTCTTAATAGGATAACACTGTTCTATTTGTATGAATCGTCCCTCATAGGGTTTCCAGTAGTTCTTTTTAACCTTCTTGCTGATTCTGTGGGACCTTCTGTCACTGTTCTGCAACAGCCTCTACTACTCGGCGTTACTGTGCCCACGATCTCTAGACCGTTACGCGCATCGCCATTCTCTGCATCCGGGAGGGTGTCATTGTCATAGGCATCAAAGATGGTCCCCTTGTCTTTTAGACACGTGGCATGGCGGGATGTTTCTAGGGCAAAGATTTGGCTTTTCTTTCCCAAGTTGTTCATTAATTGGTATTGAACTGGGCCTGGGCTGAACCGCTGATCCTCTGGTGCTTTGCCTTTTGTTCCTTTTGGCTTTTCGATGTGGGCTAACTGGGGATCTTTCTTTGGGTTATTAAACAAGCAAGGATCTTCTTGGCTTATTGGACTCCAAGGTTATGGCGGCCCATGTCTAAAATTCTGTCCTTATCATGTACAATCCTCCATCGCCAATGATTCAATATAATCCTAACAATTATTAAAATGATTTGTCGATCCGACTAAAAATCAATAAGAAGTTATCAGATATGAATTTAGTTATGACGGATTCAAATCATGATTAGATTGATCTATCAAGAATGCCAAAATAGCTAGCAATGTGATTAGGGATGTCAAACGTATTGGGTTGAATCATTTCGTGTCGGGTTAATTTTGAGTTTGTGTCGAAAATCCCAAAATCCCAA
The DNA here is from genome assembly GCA_963454935.2 of Ilex paraguariensis. Lineage (NCBI taxonomy): Eukaryota > Viridiplantae > Streptophyta > Magnoliopsida > Aquifoliales > Aquifoliaceae > Ilex > Ilex paraguariensis. The sequence continues at coordinate 192,219 of CAUOFW020001514.1, forward strand.
AATCCAAACTTAACATGTTTAATAATCGTGTCAAAATGTGTAAACACTAACTTAACCTGACCATTAAACGGATTATCCGAATCCGACTTGTTTGATATGTTTAATAAACATGTCGTTTTCAGGTTAATAACACACATAACATAATCTGTTTAACCTGTTTAACACACATAACATAGACTTGTTTGACACGTATAACATATTTCCACACTTGTTTATTACCTTTAAATACACCATTCAATCATTCATCCAAAATTTCAAATAATTTTTTTACAAATAATATGTCATATCTTATCAATGAAGTTAACTAAAATGCATTCAAGTTTCAATCCAAAAATTAAAGAAAGAACTGTACTAGTATATTGTCATAATAATGTTAAGAACTATATTGTCAATTATTATAGTAAAAGTAAGAACTAATAAGTAATAATGTTAAAATCACATCAGTCATACATAATAGGCTAACTATATTGTCATAAATGGGTTAAATAGGTCTACAATGGGTTAGGTCGGGTTCGTGTCCAAATCATGTCAACCCGTTTAAAATATACGGGTTGATCACGTCAAAATCGAGTTGACCTGATTTTGACATGAATCCGACGTAATTTTTTTCGTGTTTAAGCGAATTGACTCATTTTAACCCATTGACTTGTTTAATTTCGTGTTCGATCTATTAATTTCGTGTTTGGTTCGCATCGTGTATAAAATTGACGGCCCTAAATGTGATGATGAGCAAGAATTTAATGATGTGCTAAATTCTATTAGAAAAAATATCATATCTAACAAGGGCCCGGCTTATAGTAGGGTTAAAAGGCATAAGTTGTAGGTAATTTAACTTTTGACCTTTATTTATAGAGACCAATTCAGAAACTTGAACCCGAGGACTATCACTTAAACGGATGAGCACTTGTCATCGTTACAACCCTTCTTGCATGCTATCAAATCTCCCCAAACAAAAATTTAAATAACAACCTCATGAAATGTAGCCTAATTTTCAAAGACCTCTACAAGTTTAGTATGTAAACATGGTCAAGAACAAAAGATTGTGAGTGCTACTGCTCTTCTTGGAGAATAGAATATTGTTGATGCTCCAAGTAGAGGGAATCTATTTTTGTGCTGCTAGTAGTGGTGGAAATGGTGGATTATTGTAGATTCTGAGATGGATTTCCATCACAGGATTCTTGCTAGTGGGATTATTGTTCTTGTTTCTCTTATCACAACATGTTGGCCCATCCTTTTTCCTGATTCATAGGCTTTTGCTTTAAAATCTTACATTTTGTATAAGTGGCTTTTGCTTTAAAATCTTACATTTTGTATAAGTACTTGTTTTTAATTAGTTTTATGGATAAAATACACTTTAACCCTATAAACTATGGACTCAATTTTACTTTGTCCATTGAACTATTAAAATTTTCACATTACTCCATCAACTACTTGATTATTTCATATTGCCTCAATCGCAAATTTATGTTATCTTTTTTAAAGGAAATTGCTAACATATCGGGGCAAAGTGAAAAAAATTACTCAGTTTTTTTTTTTTTCGCTAGGTGAAAAAAGGGTGGAGGCAAAGGAGAGCACCCATAGATTACTCTGATAGACCCTCACCGGTGGGATCATGAGACTCTTGACAGCGTCTGTTACTCCTCTCGATGACGAACTTAGTTAGGCTAGCATAACGGTCAACTACCAAAACCCAATATGGATTTTAAGAGACGAACCTCCAACTCCAGTGTGAGAAGTTCGGCTGGTATCCCNAAAATTTTGATTAAAATTAATTCTTTTCATTTTTTGAGTTGTAAAAGTATAAATTGAGTTTTTATATTTAAATTTTGTTATCATATTTTTTTTTCATTGATAATATCGCTAATCTAATTATTATTTTTTTGTGATAGTCAATTTTAAATAAGATTTTATTGATTTTAATTTTGAAAATTTTTTTTTTGTAGAAGTAACTATTACAAAAATTAATAATAATATTCTATAAGAAATGCATACATTTGAAGGAAAAAATCTAATGTTTTTATATAAATTGGTGTCTCAATTGGAGTATTTTCTTTCATATATAAAATTTGTTTTAAAATATTTATTTTTAAAATAAATCTAAACTATCGATGTCAAAAAAATTGTTATGTATTAAGAAACATCCGAAATCAAGATAAATTTTTTTAAACTATCAGCATTTAATAATTTTATTTTTTAAATTAAATAAACAATCAAAAAAAATATTATTTGAAATTAATATGTAGAGTGAGAATAAAAATAAGAGGGAGGGGCTTTAGAGAGAGAGAGAGAGAGGAGATGTAGTTAATAATAGATAGGTGAATTATGACTTGACTTTTGAGTGTACCATCAATTTTTTTTAATAAAATTTTGATTTTTTAGGTTTTTATTATTATGGGATGAATCATGAGTTCAAAAAAATTATTAAAATTAAAATTTTTGATTGACCTTAAATTTTAAATAAGGATTTTTCGTAGAACTTATAATTTTCATGGACTTAAAATTTTAAAGTGGGCCAATTATTTACTTAAAATTATGGAGCCTTCCTAAAATTATGGGGTTTAAAGCCCAAACTTTTTTGCTTCTATAGTTGGGCCGGCCCTGCGAAAGTTATAACTACATAACGATCAAATTACGACAAATAAGGTTATAATCAATCTTAAAATTATTTTGATCGGTTCTAACAATATTCCAAAATTGATATGACAATAATAAGATTGTTCCTATATTTAGTTGCAATCTTGCTTTGTTAAGTCGTAAACACACTCTTATTTAAAATTGATCCTCAACAGTCCTATTTAGTTGTAATCTCACCGGTTTAAGTCGTAAATTCACTCTTATTTTGTAGTAATTTTGGTATGACTTTATCCTAGCCAAATACATATATGTAGGTTTCAGTGGGTGGTAATGTGGAGTGTGGAGTTTCATTTCCATCTTGCTCTTTCATTTCTTTAGTCATGTAAACCGTAGAGGGGCAGGCCTTGATGCAACGGGAGAGTTGTTCTCTTGTAAGTTCGAGTAATGAAAACAGTCTCTTCGCTTGCAAGGTTAAGATTATGTGCATCTAACCCTTCACAAACTCTGCAATGACGGGAGCTTCATGCATTGCGTATACCGTAATTTTCCAAAAGCATAAACAACTTTCCGAAAACAGTTTAATTTTCCAAAAATCATATCCTCTTCAGTTTTGTTAAAGAAGCTTACCTATTTTCTACTTATTAGGGTTTAATAAGCTATCAAATATTTTAAAGCAACTTGTTCAAAGCTAAAAGCTAGAAGTTGCCCAAAGAAGCGGGGCATAAAATCGTTCACTTTCTTGTTAAGAATATTTTTGCTCCATTTATCAGGGCTATCATAACTTGGGCTCATCATGCTATACTCGTGGGAAAAGAAAAATTTACGATGCCCAGTGCTACTATTGGCATAACAACCAGTACACCATAGGTTGGTCCAACTCAATCCTCTCGTTGGCTCCTCACAGTACTTAATAACATCCAAAAAGCAACAAAGGTGCAATTAGCTTTTGACCCCTAACCTCTATTAGCTTGTTTTTTTCAATCTTTCAATGAGAAAAGGTACATAGATATGTTATTATACTCCTTTTCTTTTCTTCTGTTTGGGGTGGGGTGAAGGGAATATGTCCTATGGGGGAAGGCATGTTGATGTTGTCAAATGTTTATTTGTTTTTTTTTTTTTGCCTATACCCCTAGAACTATATATAGACGTTATTTCATTGTGTCTCTCAAACTATTGAATTTTTCACACCTTCAACTACTTAAATTATTTCACATTGTCCTAAACATAAACATCTGCTATCTTTTTTAACGAAAATTGCCGACGTGTCGGGATAATATAAAAAAATTTACATAGTTCGGAGAACAAATGAAACAATTTTCCATCAAATTTGAAACAAATGTTACTTATTGGAACGATATGAAACTTATAATTGAGGAGGCAATGTAGAACAAAAAAACAAAGGTCATGGTTGAACGAGTCAAAACGTAATTTGCCCAATGTTCTTTTATTGTGATTTAAAGCTAATGATTGAACACTTTCACTAGAGAAATTTCATAAGCAACCAAAAAGCTCCAGCAGTAGTGCTATAATTTTTTCAAAAAAAAACAAAAACTGACCCTTTTGTTGACTGGAGTTTCTTGGTTTAATCTTTTTATGTGATTTTCCATTTGAATGTTCCTATCATGCTTAACAGGGAAAGCAAATATAAACCCATTTCGATATGGTATTGGTACATTGATTCTAAATAATGTGCATTGCTGACAAGCCCAGTTAGCTATAGAGTTTTAAAGAAGTGCTAATGATTGTATTTTGATATATTTTGGACTCAGTGCTAGACGAGAATTGTGAGTGCATGCGTAAAAAGATACGATTAATAAACGTTTTTAATCCGAACATGATACGAGTAATCAAGTCAAAATAATGACTTTGAACTCACTATCTTTGTGTCAAATTCGAGTCATCGTAACGCATGGTATAGAAATTGTCACCTTAAGTATGTTATGATGGAATTCTGTGACTCGATTATGGGCTCTATTGTTTAGTTGTTCTTTCTACAAGGAATTCAGACATAGATAGTGACAAAGGAGAGATGAACAGTGGATCATGGTCCATTGTAAGCTCTCTACATGTCACTGGCTAGTGCTTCTTACCATCATTTAAAAGGATAAGCACCGTAAGGTGGGGTAGCGTGGGGTGGGGGTGTTGGGGGGGTGAGGGGTGAGGCATAGGTATAGTTGTTGTTTTTGCTACTGGAACTTGTCAGAGAGCACTAAAGATTAAACAAGTGGCCATAGTGATAAAAAACTGTCCCCTTTGAATTGCCATATGTAAACTAGTTCAAATATCTTTAACCATTAAATTAAAAAAAAAAAAAAAAAAAAAAAAAACGAGTCATGATTTTGAGCCCGAGAGAGATGAATTTGGAAGTGTTTAAGATTGATTTATGAAATTCAAAAATTATTTAATAAAGATGTTACTAATAAAGATGTTACTATGACTTACCGAAAAATAAAAAGAGTCTACTATAATAAAAAAAATACTTTCTAAGTTCAGTTTGGATGTTCACAAAAAAAATTACATAAAAAATATTTTTTTAATGAAAAATTCATCACAATATGATCAGTAAAAAACGTTTATGTGTACACAATTACTTATATTTATAATAATGCCAATACCCTCTATTGGTGATTGTGATGGTGGTAGTTATGTGTGTGTGTGTGTGTTTTGGGGGGAGGGGGGTGGCAATCGAAATGATGGTGGTGGTAGCGGTGAATCGGCGATGGCCAGTGACAAAAGTGGTGGGGTCGTGATAGTGGTAGTGGGATTAGGATGGTGATGGTGGTAATGGATGCAGAAGTGTTTTTTAAAAAGTAGAATTTTTTTCTTTTTTTCCGCTTCTACTTAATAACTTATTACATCAATTTTTTCATTGAAAGTGATTATGATAAGTTAAAAATCCAAAAATTCTCTTGTTAAATCATCCCAAATACCACCTTAGAGGAACATTTAATAAAGGAAAATATTACATAACTCAAATGAAATCCAAAAGTACATGGACTTAAAAAGTAGACTTAATAATCTCAACTATTTATTTTACTGTGGATCCCAACATTTATTGGGACTCACTACCTATTCAATGGTTAAGATTATCAAGTCTAATTTTTAAATCTAGTTTTTAAATCCATCTAACATTATTCAAAGTAAAAACTGAAATGCATATCATCCCTTGGATGAGTGTGGGATTAGCGAGTCCTACTAAAAAAATTGATAGGATTCACTCATTCAAGGAATGATATGCATTTGAGTTGCAATTTTTTGAATTTTATTTGAATTTTGTAGCATTGCTCTTTAATAAAACGGTGATATAGTGCGCGTGATCTCTTTAAAATCAAATAGCACACTAATTTAATTCTAAAAAAAAATTAATTCCTATAATACCAAAGAAATTGAATAGAATACAGAACAAATTCTTGGGAAATATTATTGACGATAGCACTAACTGTTTGGTTGTGGTGGAAACATACTTTTTAGTGACGAAAATTTTTCGGCAACGACAAATTTTGCTGTTGTTGGTAGTGACTTGGTGCTGGTCTAGAATTGCCACTGAAGATCTGGACTTTTTGTGACAACTTTTTTAGCTTGTCGCAATTAATATTTAGTGACACATCTGAAGACATAGTTATGTAGAGGCGAATTTTTTCGATTTTTTATCGCGACTAAAGGTTTTGTTTTATTGTAAAAATGCACAAACACACATAGAAAAAAATACGAAATGTGTAGAAGTGGTGGTTGTCTAAAGACCTAAAAATTGCAGGGATTTCGAAATGTGGGTGTCATAGGGTGTCAAATGTCGATAGGGATTACATAAGACCAAATGTTATAATTTATTGACTAAATTAACATAATTGAAATATAACAGACTAAAATAATACAAAACGTAACCTAAGAACATTTCCAACAATACTATCTAAAATAATTACTCAAAATATATTTAAATATTAGATTATCTACTTTAGCTAACCATTTTTTCAAATTCACTTCAACAACGCTATGTATTTTAGCTAACTACTTTAACTAATTTTAATTAACTTTCAATAATAAAATTCAAAAAATAGCAATTCAACTGTATATTGTACAAATTTAATCAATTATGGGCTACAAGAATAAATATCATAAAAAGTGGGATACAAGAGTAAATATAATAAAAATATTTTGGGGGTTTTGCTAGATTTTTTTTGGGGGTGTTGCTAGAAATTTGACAATGAATCCTCTCAGATTAAACCCACAAATTTGACGATAAAGCCTCTCAGATCAAAACCCTCTCAGATCAAACCCTCTGAAACCCAAAAGTAGAGAACCATGAACAACCCATCAACCCAAATCACACTGCACGAAACAAAGTTGAAATTATCTTGGAAGATAATTATCTATTTATCGAATCCAATGTCCCCAACAAATCAATTTGAACAGAAAATACACAGATAAACTACAAATGGATCGATTCTCACGAAACCCAAAACTTAAAACGCAACATGATAACATAAAGAAACCCAAATGAAATCAGAGTTAGAGAGTTGTATCGTCTTTCCCATTTTGAGAGAGAGAGAGAGAGAGAAAGAGACCATACCGGTGGAGCCTTCAGTCGATGGAGCCTTGTGCAATAAAGCTTCAATCGGTGGAGATTCAGTGAACTTCGGGTGTTGTGGAGCTTCTATGCTTTGGAGCTTCAATGTGTGTGTGTGTGAGAGAGAGTGGAGAGGAAATTAACGCCAGAGAGAGAGAAGGGGGCTAGCTACAACCAACGAGTGAAAAGAAGGTTATGGGAAATAAATAGTAGAATAGCTAGTCTGTTGGAACCAGATTTTAGAGGGAAACTATCTAAAATAACTATTCAGGGCTCTCTAACGAACTTGTTGGACTTGCTCTAAGATACCTCGGTATAATTGCAATAGTGGCATTTATTTAATTTTTTTTTTTATCATTTGTTGGGTTTCTCATGAAGAACAATCGATTTTGATGTTCAAGTGCAAGTAGAATGTTTAGAAATCCATGAGAATTCAGAGATAAGGTGCTGAGGATCAGCCATGCGTAGAATATATAAAAAAAAAAAAAAAGACAAATAGTTGTGAAATGTAGCTTAAGTGATAATAGGGACGAACTGACGTATTAAATTTAAATCTTTGTAATTATTGAGAGTAGACTATGAAAAATTTATATCTCATAAACATCCTAATATTGGCATAGATGACGTGTCTTTGATCAAACTGAAAAAGAGATCAATCGAGATACGCATAAACCGATCCGAACACTCCTAAACGTTTAAACGAAAAAATAAAAATGGACAAACGTAGAGGACAGTCCCGCCATTCTTGACGACCATTTTGATCATAATTTTGTTGTGATTCTAAACGGTGATCTTATGATACTTTTTTCATGTGTCTCTTCTTTGCTGAAATTCCCAGAAAATAGCATCCCATAAAAGAAAAGAAAATACCAGAAACATGCCTAATTTACCCACTTTTGAGGTTTCATGGAAAAAGAAAAAACGAATCTGGCCCTAATGTTATTGAGATATAATTTGGAGTCATAATTTGAAAATATAAGGATTATGACGATTGCATTGTGAGTGAATACCTACATTAAATATCAATGATTTAAGTCTCAAAAATAGAAAGAGCAATACTATTCAGATCCATTTGAGAACCTAACCAATTGAAACTCTTAGATTGAAAGAGCTCCAAGTGAAATTGACTAGATTTTCACTAAAAAATGAAGAGGACGTTTAGGACGATGGATATTGATGGCCGTAAGTCAGAACTAGAATATAAATAGTGCAGCAGTCACTCAATAATAGAGGTGGCTATTATCATCATGCTACATCGTATGAGCATGATAAAAAGCAAGTTGGTGGCTCCGTACCAGAGAATTAGAGATTATTAGAAGGTCAGAAAAAGATTGATTTAAAAAAAAACTATTAGGAATATCAAGTTTAAAACTCATAATTAATCTAATGATCGTAATGAATTAGATTTTTGATTATGTCACAATAATATTAGTCTAGAAGGTGCTCTTAGAAAACTAGTATTCTATGTATGTGTTGCTTACGGTTCAAAAAAAAAATAAAATGTATATGTTGTGTGTGTGTGTGTGTGTGAGTGAGTGAGGGTTTGAGTATCCTAGACTCCTAGTAGCAAGATCAATTCAGAAACCTCGCACTGACAGGTCATCGATGTGCTTAAAGCTCAGCGGGCTTACAGTATTTGTAGTCTTTTTTACCAAGGAATGATATTTATATATATATGCATATATATATATATATAAAGGGCGGTCGAGAATTTGAGATTGGTCACATATATACAATCTTATCTTACATGCAGAGAGACGGGACAGAAAGACAGTTTTTGCGACTCAAATTCTTGATTAACAATAAACAAAGCATATCACTGCATCAAAGACCGCCTTAAATGTGTGTGTGTATATATATGGGAGTCCTATATATAACGGTCTGGCTTGGTAATGTGGACTTCGCGTCGGATTCACGTACCTCCAGCAGGATTTGCCTGGCTCAGGGTTTGTGCTTCCACGTCTGTATTAATCTCTCTCTCCTCTTTTTTCTTTCTCTGTAAATTCTCTCTCTCTCTCTCTCTCTCTCTCTCTCTCTCTCTCTCTCAGTGAAGAATCAAGCTTAATGGAAGGTGATCATGACAACACTCACTCACTCTCTCTCTGTCTCACACACACACACACACGCACATTCTAACTTTCTGTTACACGGGACGAACTTTGGTTAATGGAAGCTGATCATGACTTCATGAGTTGAAATTCTCTGTGAAACAGGTAGGGACCTCCTGGCTCCAGCAGCAGCACATGGAACATATTCCTCTGTCACATAGATCCACTGTCTAAGTGTCTTTTACACATATGTATGTTCATATATACATATATATGTGTGTGTGTTTGTGTGTCTATATATCTCCAAAAACATTGGATTGTGCTGCAGATAGATTTCAAGATTCCTGAAGAGAGAGAGGAATTGATTCTGATTCTCTGTCTCAATCGTACTTGCTATTTATACTTTGATTCAGATCAGTCATAGTACTCTTGGATTGTCACTCCATTGCCTTGAAGCCAGAGGGTGCTGCTCAGTTATACCCCAACTGAAATTTTGGTATGGTGGCTTTACAACTCTCCTATCAGTTTTATGAACTTAACATTTCATGATCATTTAGTTTTTATCTACGACTTTAGTGATCTTTCGATTTTCGTCATCCGGTGTCGTTGTACATAATTAATCACAAACTATACTTACATATCTGTTAGACTTGGGTTTTATGCAATCAAGAAACTCGAATTCAAGACATGTCCATGTAACTCCTACTTCGCGACATATGCATATGTGAAAAGAAAGTCGTTTTAATTTGAAGTAATATTACTTGAACTCAAATTTGTTTATTTATTTGGTTACTTAAACCATTGGATTGAACATTGATTCCAAGGTTGGAAATTGGGCAGTTCCTCTGCCTAGCATGTTGCGATCAGATCGTGACTATTGAGTCCCTGTTAATTCAATAACTACAATAAATTAAGTCAATAAATTAGATTCAATTAGCTTTGTGTCGCTTGCCTATTTTTTAGTTTTTTTTTTTGAAGTCAAGTCTGTTCATACTATGTGCAAACTGCAAAAATACAACCACCCAAATTGTCAAAATTTAGAACTGCAAAGAAGAGCAATTCTAGAAATCTGCAAGCTAAAGTGCTGGAATAAAAAAGAAGCCACTCTGTTACAAACACTGATGATTGAGCAAAACATCAATCAGATTAACCTCTAGACCATAATCATTATTACTAATTGAGCAAACAAAAACTTCAAAAGATGAGAAATTATATCCACCATTTAAGCAACCAGTGGAGTGGATTTGCCGGAGCTGCAGAATATGGAGATCCTAGGGTGTGCTTATAATCCTTTTTAAAAGGGTTGCTGCATATTTAGAGTAATTCCTCAACACCCTTTCATTTCTGCAAGGTAGAGTTTAACAACAATTGCTCGATATACCCTTCCATTGCACTCTTGCATTTTGGAGTAACTGAGGCCAAGTTAAAGAAGACCAACATTTACCAAATTTTGTAGAACCGTAGTCCAGAATATCACCTGTATAGACATTCAACAAAAATGGTATGTGGTTTTCCTCTACATTAATGTAGAAGACATAGTATGTCACCATTTGTTGCAAATAATTCTTCATATGATCATTATTGCTAAGCCCCTCTCTCATGCCTAGTCATAATATAATCAGATGAGTTTATACCACGTGAATATCTTGCGCGGGACCTGTATAAACTGCCCCAAGCTAAATGTGAAGAATACCCCCATTTGTTGTAAAGCCATTTCATCTTGTCAGCTAAATGGTGGTTAGGCATGAATGGGGCCATTGAGTTCGGAATGTCCATGAATTCACTAGAATGGTTTGAGGGCCAATTCCATGTAGAGACATGAACAGTTTGCTTGCTCAACCTTAGTATTAACATAGAGGCTGAATTCTAAGTCGTCCTTGAGGATGCCAATTATCATGCCACAAGTTTGATGACTTATCGTCCCCTATAATACGTTTACTACAAGGTCTTGTTGTATCTCTAAGCTTAAGAAGCTTCCTCCAATTACATGGTCCTACTTGGGGGTGGTCTGGGGTCCTTTTAGGTGTTGAAGTTTTGACTTGAGGGTGTTAAAGCCAATGCAAGCTGATAAAACATTGTAAAATGCACCATTTCAATAATGACAACATAATTCTTTAAGACAAGATAAAGCTTACATAATAACGACACCATTGCATGTGATAGATGTTAGACAAGATATGAATGATCTCGTGGCTAAATTATGTGGGTTTTTTTTCGAAATTTCATGGTCTTGACATACAAATAATATGGCTTGCTGGCCTATGCATAGCAGAAAGATTGTTCAGACTGATCTATTTTGGTCGTTGGAATTTGAAGTTGAGAGTTCTAATCTTCTCTGTTTAGCTCTTCAGGCCGTTCTTTAACCATGAATGCTCTAGTCGCAACCAATAGAAATTTTAAGCTAGCAGCTCGGCTATTGGGTTTGGACTCAAAGCTTGAAAAGAGTTTACTCATCCCATTTAGGGAAATCAAGGTTTGTTATTGTTCCTTCTCTTCTTTATATTTGTCTTATTACTGATTTATATATTTCCTTTTATTGTTAATTAATGAACTAGTTGATTGGTCAGTCACCAGTAATTTCTGTATTACAGTAATCTGTCGACATCTCGTGTCTTATATTCTCTTTTGCTTTATCTGTATGTTCTCTATGTTACATCCTAACGATTGTTTGTTGGATGCGGAGTTTGAACTCTTTTTTTTGTCAGATACACATTTTAAATCTCTGATAACATGTATCAACCTATATGTATTCACAGACTTGCATTTTGTGATATATTACATGTGGTTTCTTTTGCTGTGAATATTATTTTTACACAAGTCATCCTTTCATTTAACTCTGCTCTCTTCGCTGCTTTTGAACATAAATCACAGGTTGAGTGCACTATACCAAAAGATGATGGCACTTTGGCTAGTTTTGTCGGGTTTAGGGTTCAGCATGACAACGCCAGAGGCCCCATGAAGGGAGGAATCAGATATCACCCAGAGGTTGCTTACATAATGCCTGAAATCTGTACAAACACTGGAAAATAAACTTTATAAGTTGAATATGTTCTTAGAATTAGGACTCTGTCCCTTATTTTAGTTTTTTTTTTCTGTTCTGATCTGATATTTACTTGTAGCATTGAGGCCTGTTTTCGATTTCAGTTAAAACAGTTTCATGGATAATGTAGGTTGATCCAGATGAAGTGAATGCCCTAGCTCAACTGATGACATGGAAGGCATCAGTAGCCAACATACCTTATGGTGGGGCTAAAGGAGGAATAGGCTGCAATCCAGGGGAATTGAGCATCACTGAGCTCGAACGACTAACCAGAGTTTTCACCCAAAAGATACATGATCTAATTGGTGTCCATACAGACGTTCCAGCCCCTGACATGGGTACAAATCCACAGGTTTGAAAAATTTTATCTTGATTTACAGGACTTGTTTGAATATAGGCTCTACTGTGTAGCTTATTAAGAAGAAAATGGCTTCAAAGAAGTTCTATATTTGACAGACAATGGCATGGATACTGGATGAGTACTCAAAATTTCATGGCCACTCACCTGCTGTGGTAACTGGAAAACCTATTGTAAGTACAAATGATGGAACTAGCTCTGAATTGTCATTACTTGCAATAAACATAGATTTATATTGCAATACTGGTCTTAATGTTACTTACTTGAGTAATGCATACACTACCTTGTTTCATGGCAATGGAAGGGTGTGAATATGTGAATTTGGAGAAGCACGAGAAATTGTTATGGATTCAACCAATAAAAGGTCAAGCTTATGGCTTACAGGGCATGCAAATATGTAAAGGTCTAATATAAATATTAAATGTGTAACTTTGGGCAAAGTTAGTTATATATTGTATATGGGCTTTGCAGGTTTGGGATAAAAAGCGTGTTAAAGGTGTAGATTTGGACAAACAGGATAAATTTTTATGTTGGTTTATCTGGCAATGGTGAACTTATGTAGCTGCCACAATTTGTGCTAAATTTGTATGTCGTCTTTTTGCTCTTTGAAAAATTGATATGAAAGTTATGATTGATCCTTTAGGGGTGCATATTTGTATTTGTATGTTATACAAATTAAGTCAAATGTTTAATTTTGAGTATAAAATTTCATTTTTTTATACTTTTGATTATTGTAGAGAGCTAAAAATTTATTCAATCTCCTAAGGCACTGTGTAATAGATTTGAGTTGTATTTTGTTAAATAAAGGTTTGATTATTTAAGTTGTGTATGAAAATTTTTTTTTTTTTTTTTTTTTTTTTGGTCAAAAGACTACAATTGTTTAGGAGTTATGTTTCTAGAGAAAATTGTTTAAAAATTTTAAAAATAATAGTTGACTTATATTGATTGGCTTTTTTTTTTTTCTAGTTTTTTACTTGACGAGCATGTGTTATGTTGGGCACATATGATTAGTGATTTTTTTTCTCAATTGTTTGATTGATGATTTTTTGTGTTATATAGTGTTTTCAAGCTTGAACACAATTGTTTGTGATGTTTTTATTTGTTACATACATAATGCCTTCAGGTTCCGACAATTACTAGTAAATTTATATTGCAATACTTGTCTTAAAGTTACTTATTCGAGTAATGCATACACTTACTTGTTCATTGGCAATGGAAGTTCAATCTTGAATAGCTTTTTTCCCGAAAACTGAGCACCACCATGGTTTGTTCCGATTGCTGTAACTTGAGACACTCAAATTCTCTACATCAGGACCTTGGTGGATCCCTAGGAAGAGATGCTGCTACAGGAAGAGGAGTACTCTTTGGGACAGAAGCCCTGCTTAATGAGTATGGAAAGAGCATTGCTGGACAACGGTTTGTTGTGCAGGTGAATCATATTATATAACTAATCACATCACATTTGAGTACACAAAATGAAGTAAATTGATTGTTTTTTGGCAAACAATAATAGGCAGAAGAGTGTCTGACAGATTAAGAGTGCATTTGTTATCAATTTGTATCAAGTGTCTTATGGCAGTGTTTCTAAGAGTACATTTGTTATCAATTTGCATCAAGTGTCTTATGACGGTGTTTCTTACTTACAGGGATTTGGGAATGTTGGTTCCTGGGCTGCTCAGCTAATAAGTGAAAATGGTGGGAAGATTGTTGCAGTGAGTGACATAACTGGAGCAATAAAGAACAGTAAAGGAATTAACATTCCAAGCTTAATCAATCATGCCAAAGAAAATGGTGGGATCAAAGGTTTCAATGGTGGGAATGCAATAGATCCTAACTCGATACTCGTTGAGGACTGTGACATTTTAATTCCAGCAGCCCTTGGGGGTGTTATCAACAGGTTCTTTCTGTAAAATCTGCATCATGAATTCAGTTCATGTCCTGGTTGTGCTTTTCTAACCGTTATCATGGTGTTCCTCTTGCTCTGATTCAAGGGAAAATGCAAATGATATCAAAGCCAAGTTTATTGTTGAGGGAGCCAACCATCCAACTGATCCAGAGGCTGATGAGGTTAATGTCATGTTTTAAATCTAGAGTAACAGGGCATTATAACTACACTTGTATAACTATTATCTTCTTCCTCTGCAGATTTTATCAAATAAGGGTGTTGTCATCCTTCCAGACATATATGCAAACTCGGGTGGCGTTACTGTTAGTTATTTTGAATGGGTTCAGGTATCACATTTCTCTCTTCATTTGATCTGGCATGTTGCGGCGAAATAGTTTTTTAGCTTGTTGGGTAAGTCTACTTACATCTGACATTCTCCAAACCCCATAGTGACAAAAACCTCGTGTATTAGGGTGTCTTGGACTGCCTTTTTTATGCCAGCATAGTTTTTAATCTATCTGACCATTTTGTGTCCCGTAGAACATCCAAGGCTTTATGTGGGAGGAGGACAAAGTGAAAGCTGAGCTGAAAAACTACATGACTAAAGGTTTCAAAAATGTCAAGGAAATGTGCAAAACCCACAACTGTGATCTCCGAATGGGAGCCTTCACCCTCGGAGTTAATCGTGTCGCCCGAGCAACCCTTCTTCGGGGATGGGAAGCCTGAGGCGGCACCTAACTGAATAAGGATTGAGGTTTCCATGAAGCTCAATATTTCTTGTCCATTAGTCTATCTGCATCTATCACAAGAGCTCAGAGAAAGGCTTTACTATTATGTATGATTTTCCTTGGCATTGTTTACGGCTGCACTTTCAAACTTGTGAACTCTGTTTTAAGCTCTCCTTTTTTCAGAGCAGGAGTGCAACTGAAGTTGCATAAGTTTTTTCTTCCATCTAGTTGCTTTTGAGTCACCCCCAAGCCTCCCAAGCAATAAAGATTTTGTGAAGTAGAAAAACAGACCAAGTACTCATTTCGCTACCAACCAAGAGTTAATATATCATAAAACTATTCTAGCTAATCCGAAGCATCTGGTAATGATAGCTTGAGAGGAAAATACCAATACATAGAAGCACAAACTGGTATTCTATCCCCTTCCTCTGCCCCTGAATCCTCCACCACGGCTGCCACCTCTTGAGCCACTTCTGCCACCCCTTGGAGCACCCCTTCCACGAAAGCTACCAAACCCACGCCCACCGCTTCTTCCGCCAGCTCTCGCACCACCTCTACCTCCCCCCGGTCCTCCACCTCGAGCAGCAGCTTGTTGTCCCCTGTAACAATAATAAAACACGACAATTTGATTGAAAACTGCACATACATAAAAGTTAAACTATTATACCTTGGTCTAATAATAATGCCTAAAAATAAGGCATGATCTCGAATAAGCCCATAAAGATATATCATGCAGAAGCTATACAGAGGAGTGGGGGTGGACAGTGGCCATATGGAAGACAGAAAATACATTGATATAGTGGCATATCACTTCACTATTTCCAGTTCCATAAATCAACATAATTACAACTAGGTTCCCCGTTATATGTCACAGTAACCAGCAGAATGGAATTGCAATCCAATATGTGAACATTTCCTACAGGTGAGCTGTGTTACAGAGCTGTGCATAGGGGAATCCCATATTGCTGTGGGTAATCAAATACAGTCAAAACCAAACTTTCTAAGGGTGTGAATTACAGCGAGAGTTGCTAGATGATACGATATAATCAGCTAAAGAAGCACTGAAAAGCATTGCTCTTCACTGAAAAACATAGATCCGTGTCGGTGAAAAAGATTTCTGTTTCAATTTCGAGAATCATTTACCTAAATTTACAAGAATTGAGTTGCGAAAGTAGAAACTCAATACTGTGTGATCAAAGAGATGAATGGTAGCCCAAGCAAGTAAGCCAGAAACAAAGGAAAATATGAGTCAAAGAACAAGCATTGATATATGGAGCGGACTAGCCTGGAAAATGGCACTCTCAGATTCTTCAACTAAGTCGACCACAAAGAAATGCAATCCCTTGTGCACAATTTGAAATATACACAAGAACAGCAAGGCAATCTATTGCTTTTCACCAAGTACAAAGTAAACTATTGGACAAGGAAGAACAAGAATTAAAATTAAAGAGGTAAACATAGAACAGCAAACATACTTTGGCTGTGTAAGAAATCTTTGTAGTGGCAAAAACTTAGCCGGATCAATGAAGAACTTGTCACCCGCCGTATATGAAATTGCCACAATTCCTTCCATCATTTTAATAGAAAAGTACTACAAATAGAGAACCCAAAAAAACAATTTAAAATTATCAGATTGCATAACAAAATAAGCATAATTGGAAACAAAAATGATAAGAATCAGCAGAAGCGAAAGTTTAGGTGGTTCACTCACGGATTCATTGATTGGGCCAAAGATTTCATCAACTTTGCCAATCTGGGTCTTATTATGAAGATAAATTGGACCATTGAAGTATGGTATTTTCTCATTGGTCAGCTTTGTCACTGCATCATCTTCACAAGCATGTAGAAAAGTCGACAGAGGAATCGACACCTGTGCGCGCTGATTTTCGCACAACAATAGGAGTAGGAATAGATATCTCTCTCACGATGAACTGTGGTTCGACAAAACAGTAATTTTGGCGAAATATAAGGTTTACTTTTAGAATCTCTGGTCGCCTCTGGCAGAGTTTCGACCCATCCGAAAGTAGATTTTGGCAATAAGAAGTAGATTGAGAGGGACAAAGGAAAATTGTTTGTTGGATCACCTGACCAGTCTTGAAAGACTATAGGGGGATCCTGAGACAGATAAATAGGTTAGGAGGGTGCTGGAGTGCTCTCCGGTGTATCCCCTCCGATGATCAAATCAGTTCTTTGAAAGAGAGGGGAAGAAGAAAGCACTGTGGTTCTTTTGGGGAGTTTTTGCAATATGTTTTTAAAGACTATTTATACCTTAAAAAGTTCATCATTGCTGATAATATAGCTAGTAGACAATCATTAGAGATGGGGCAGTGTGCCCCCCTTTCCTTTAGTGGGGAATGCGTTCAACCTTAACTGCTCGGGACGCCGAGTAATTGACGCTTTCCCTTCGGCCTGCCGAGTATTCAATGTGCTTCCCTCGGCGAGGGAGCATTAAATGCCCAGGCATGGGAGCATTTAATGTCTTTCACTTCTCGGGCCCCATGCCTTAAATACTGTCTCATCAGGAAGGGGATTCATTAACTAAATACTTGTTCTAGCCATGTGTCAGCAGGGGTACCCAGGTCTTTTTGCTATTGATTTGATGTCAAATTTCATGCATCCACTCCTCCTTGGTTGCGTGTTCTGCATCCCTGCTCCTCCTGACATCATTGAGCAGAGCGTCTTCATGATGATTAGCCTAGCCTACCCTAGGCTAGCCATCAGTCAATCATTATCTTTTGTAGAAGCAGAGAAGAGGTTAGATTCAACCTACAGAAGGAACAACTCGGTATCGAGGAACATTTGTCTACCTCGGGGGTCAAGGTTTTTACCGAACCGAGGACATGTGTTGACCACGTCGCTATGGGGGGATCCTTTGGCTCCGAGCACTGTCTCCTCAACAGAGGGCAGAGAGGGTGAGTGTCGTCGAGGACACGTGGTTATGTCTGGTTGGAATCATAACGATGCCGAAGACACGTGTCTCTGTTCTGTCTTCTCCTAGAAATGTCCCATCAACTACCCTCCAGCCCTTTGATCTTCTGATACAGGGGAGGGGAGACGTGTCGTCAGAAGGTGAAGGGTTACATAAATGCCCCAACCACCTCATCATTGCTCCCAGCCATTTTTTGTCGCTTGGGGGATTGTGCGCATTAAATGCGCCTCTTAGTATTTCGTGCACAATGATGGGGACAGTTACTATATAAATTGGACCCCCCTCTCTTTCCCACACTTTAGTTTATGCGAAGAAATTTTGCCAGAGCTTTTACCGAAAAACTCTTCAAAGAACCAGCTTGCACCACCGCCTTTCCAGCCAACATCGGAGCAAAAACACTTGCGGCACCACTTGCCACCAGACATTCATCGACGAAACGAGTCCTTTTAAGCCTCAAGACCCTTTCCCTAGCTCTCTAGTGAGTCCTTGTTTTCTTTTTCTTCCCTTTCCTTCTTCTTTCTGGTTTTTTCGGTGACCGATGGCCTTCCTGGTCTCCATTAGCCTCTTTAGTGATTTGAAAAAAACTCCTTTGGACCTTTTTAGGAAAGAAACCTCTATTCCTTCGGTAGAGATGCCCAGACATCGCCCTGACACCGAGGCCAAACAGGCTGGTTCGTCAAGGCCAAGGAAATACAAGGTAAAGGGGGACCAGCAGATCAATAACTTTAAAGCCCGATATTGCATACCCAGAAGTATAGGTATAGACAATTTTGACCATGTTCTTCATCACCGTAACCTCGGGACCGAGGATGAGATGCCTTTTTATACAAAGGCTATCATAGAGGGAGGAATTAGGTTTCCTCTGCCTCCTTTACTCCTCCAATTTCTCTCTTGCTTCAATCTCTTCCCTGGGCAGTGTTGCTTGAATTTCTTTAGGATAATAATGGGGGTCCTAAAACTCAATAATCGCCTCGGGGTATACCTCGGTCTTGATGACCTTCTTTTCTGTTATTCCTTGTTGAGGGTAATGTCCCAGCATAACTTTTATCTCAAGGCCAGGGACCCTTCCATGTATTTAGTGACTCATCTTCCCGACTCAGACAAAGGATACAAGACGACCTTCTGGTCTTCAGTGGGGCCTGAGAAAGGGGAACTGGCCCCGAGTACGTCAGTCTAAGGTGTCCTCTGCAATGGAGAACGACAAAGTACGCTGGCCTCTTCTTATATTTCTAGTTTTCATTGTGTTTTCATTGTTCATGAATATCTCACTAAGTCTTAACAACCTCCCCCTTTTTTTGTGCAGACGTCTCTACTCGCGAAGTCGCGCGCTCCTCCTCGGCATTTGGTGAACTTTGTCGATTTAATCATCGTCTGGGAATACGTCGACGACAACGGGTTTGGCCGAGCTGGTCACCTCCCCCTGGGTTACACACCAGAATACAAGAAGTTCTCTCAGCTCCCCCAACCTTTTGACCCTTCAAGGTGGTTCGAGCTCTTTGATCAGACAGAGCAGCAGGAGGTCGAGCAAAACTTAGAGGAAAATCTTGACAAGGCCACCAAGGTAGAGGTAGAGGGCGTCATTGAAGACACTAAAGTCGAGGAACCCAGGGCTAGGGAGGCTTTTGTACCTTAAGACGATGAGGTGGGTCCTTCCAGTAGAGAGGCGTGGCCTGACTTCAACATCCTCCAATCCTTGGATGCTGAGTACGCCCTGGAGGTAGCCATGTTGCTCCAACCTCGAATCGATCTGAACTTCCTGAGGTAGAGACAGTCTCTCGCTACTGCGAGAGGTAGAGGTTCGACAAGCAACACGCCCCCCACCTTTAGGAGCCAACACCAACATTCCCCCTTTAGCACCAAAGCCCGCCGGTCGGGGCTAGGTGCATGATCGGGATCCTCTTGTTGAGGAAGAGAGAAGAACAAAACAAAGGCATGACGACCTTGGCAGAGGCACCAGGGCCTCCTCCACTTAGCAACAAGGCGGTAGGGGCCGGGGGAGGGGCCCCTCATCAGCAACAAACTCTACCTCCCCCGCCTCGGACAGAGGTTACGACAGAGTGGAATCCCCGGGCCCTCGATCACATGAGTAGGGTGATCCGAGTCGATGATTCCATTTTACAGGACCCCCATGTCGCTTATAGAGTGAGTAAGACACTTCACTTTGGGGTCGACATGGAGGCTCATCGGGAGCGAACAACGAACTCGTTCCGCTCAATCATTCAGAACTCCTTGGTGGTGAGTTTCACTTCTGTTTGGTCCTCCCTTATTCTATCAACTGTGATTTAACCAAGTTATTTTCCTCGCAGGCTGCCCAATAGATCTCGGTGATCGCTACTTGCTATCATGAAGCCAGGCAGAATCTTCAGTTAGTCGAGGAGGAGAAGGAAAAGGTTGAAGGGGCCCTACTACCACTAAGGAGGACGTGGCTGCCAGGGACATCATCCTGGCGGCCCAGACAGTCCGGATTGAGCAACTGCTCAAGGACGGCGAATCAACAAGGGTCGGCGCTGAAAAGTTAAGTGCTACCCTGGCCGATGCTGAGAGGAGGATTATGGAGCAGATGCAGCGGCTATCCTCGGCTGAAACAAGAGCCATCGGATCGGAGGAGAACTGCCTAGCCCTTACTCAGGAGCTCGACAGGGTCAGGGTTGAAACGGAGAACAATAGGAGGTCGGAGGAACAGATCCGAGAGAAATTCGTCGATGATATGTTGCCTACCCTTGAGGAGAACAACAAGGAGTTCTTCAAAAAGGGCTGGGATGAGGCGCTCCGAGTAGCTGAGGTTCCTTCAGACTCTCCCCTCTTCCAAATGCACATCTACGTGCCCTTGGCGAAGATGGTGCAGGCTGGGGGCGAGGTTACTGTTGAGGAAGCGGGCCCAGTCCTAGTGCCAGCCTCAGTAGAGCCTTCTGAACTGGTCATCCTAGTTCCATCTGATGATGTCCTGCTAGAGTCAGGCCCCTCCGCCCCCGAATCAAGCCCTCCTCCAGTCCCGCTTGTTGCTATTTTGGTCCATGTTTCGTCCGTTCTAGAAGTTGCTAATCCCTTCAACATCGACTCCCCCTGTAGCAACGTAGTAGAGATGTCGGGAACGAGATGATTGGTTCTCCAACTTTTGGATTTTTGCTTTTGAACTTGTGTTACATATATATATATTTTTTTTGTAGCTCTCGGGGACGCAAAACCCCGTTTCTCTTTGTAATGGAAGAATCCTCTTTTGTTACTTTGTATTATATATATATTTTTATATTTATATTTATATTTATTATTATTTTTAATTTTTGAAACACTTTGATGCCTTAGAAACAAGTAAGGATAACTGGATGTCTTCCATAATTCCAACGCCGAGGGAGGACTCAGCTGATTCTCCCCGATTGGTTCAGCTTCATCATTTTTAGGGGGCGCGCCTCGAAGTGGTTGACACCGAGATCAGGGTGTTCATTCGCTTCATTGTTCTTTTAGGTTCGGGGTGACCCTCAAGATTCCACCCATGGGACATGCCCTTTCTAGGAGGCTTGCTCCTGATTTTTATTCGAAGGCAGGAGTCTCTAGGACTTCGCCTCTAGGGCCTTGCCCTTTTGAAATAGTCAATCATAAGTGTGGAGAGGGGGAATGCTCAAAAATAATATTTCTTCAGATTTATTATATTTCAAGGCCGTGTTATAGATTTTTCCCCCCATATCTTCTAGTCTATACTATCCGGAGCCTCCTATCGACACCACTTTGTAGGGTCCTTCCCAGTTGGACCCCATCTTCCCATCGACTAGGTCCCGTGTATTGGCCACCACCCTTCTGAGCACCAGGTCGTCGATCTGAAATCCTCTAGTCTTGACTTTTTTGTTGTGAAGTCTGGAAATCCTTTCCTGATACTTGGCCATCTTTAAGACAGCCACTTCCCTCCTTTTTTCTGCTAGATCCAAATCCAGACCAAGTTGGTGATTATTGCCCCCAGTGTCGAAGGTTTGCGTCCTTATGGTGGAAAGTCCTACTTCCAATTAGATGACTGCCTTTACCCCGAATGCCATGGAGTAAGGGGTTTCCCCTGTCGAAGTCTGGGGAGTGGTCTTGTATGCCCATAGGATATTCAGCAGCTCATCCACCCACTTCCCCTTGGCCTTTTCCAACATTTTCTTGATCCCGTTAATGATAGTCTTGTTGGAGGACTCTGTCTGCCCATTGGACTGAGGATATGCGGGGGTAGAATAGAAGTTGCGGATCCCGAGGTGCTCACAAAAAGATTTAAAGGGTCCACTGTTGAATTAGGTCTTGTTGTCTGATACAAGTGCGCGGGGGATCCTAAACCTGGTGACTATATTCCTCCATACGAATTTCTTGGTGTCTATGTCTCGAATATGTGTCAGTGACTCCGCCTCCACCCACTTGGTGAAGTAGTATGTTGCTACAATTAGGAACCTCTTGTTTCTAGGAGCTTTTGGGAAAGGTCTTCATAGAGGAAGTCTTTCACCTTGTCCTCCCGAACACATAACAGGTAAGGCCTCAAAAATGACCTTCGGTATAGCTTCTGGTCTGGGGAGACCCAAAATTTCGGGACCTTCAGCTTTATCTTCCTAGCTTCTTTTGGGCACTCCGGGGAGGTCCCCTGTTAGCAGAAATTTGAGAAAATGATCAGTCCAGCAAGGCTGCTTTTGTACTTCCTGGACGGCCATTGCCTCGGAAACTTTATCTATACTGGAAGCTGGAAGGTACTCAATGGTAATCCTGTGCGGTAGAGTGGAATTCAGGGTCGAGGCTAGGCAAGCCAGGGCATCAGCATGTGTGTTCTTGTCTCGGGAGACCTGCCTGACTTCAACCTTTCCGAACTTGCAGATCAAAGTCGTTGCCTCGTGGTAATAAGCTTTCATCCTGGAATCCCTTGTCTCAAACTCTCCATTCACTTGGTTGACTACTAACATGGAGTCACAACAGACGATCAATTTTGTAGCCTCCGCTGCTTCGGTTAGTCGAAGTCCTGAGATGAGAGCCTCATACTCGGCCTCATTATTGGACACTTTGAAACCCAGCCGAACGGCCTGCTCTGTGATTACTCCGTCCGGGGAGACTAACAAGACCCCGATTCCAAACCCCTTGCTATCGGAGGAACCGTCTACACATAAGTGTCATGATAACTTCTTGTCGTCCTCCAAGGAGATCGCCCCAGGAGAAGATGATCCTTCTAGGATGAGAGGCCCCCCGAAAAACTCCGCTATGAAGTCTGTCAGTACCTGGCCCTTTATAGCAATTCGAGGTTTGAAATGGATGTCATGCTCCCCTATCTCTACTGCCCACTTGGCGATCCTCCCAGAGAGGTCTGCTCTCCTCAAGATCACCTTCAAGGGCTGGTCGGTGAGGACAGTAATTGGGTGTGCTTGGAAATAATGTCTCAGCTCTCTCGCGGTAGTGACCAATGATAGAGCCAGCTTCTCCAAAGGCAGATATCTCGTCTCCGCGTCCAGTAGCGCTTTGCTCACATAATATATTGGCTTTTGCTGGTGTTCATAGTCACGAATGAGTACCCCGCTGACGACAAATTTTGATACGGCCAAGTACAGGAATAGCATTTTCCCTTGAGTTGGGACAAACAGAGTTGGCAGAACTCTGAGGAACTCCTTGATTCCCGCAAGGGCGTCCTCACACTCTTGGCTCCATGTATTTCTCTTGGCTTTCTTGATGGTTCCAAAGAAGGGCTTGCATTTGTTCGAGGAGCGCGAGATGGAACAATTGAGCGCTGCTAACATCCAGGTAAGCTTTTGGACTTCTCTAACCGTCCAGAACTTCGGATGTCCAGGACCGCTTGGATTTGCTCCGTGTTAGCTTCGACTCCTCGCCAACTCACCAGATATTCGAGGAATTTGCTCGACTCCACTTTGAAAATGTACTTCGCCACATTCAGCTTTAACCCATACTCCCGGAGGGTGGAGAAGGTATTGGCCAAGTCCACCAGATGATCACAACTTCTTCTATTTTTGACCAACATGTCACTGATGTAGACCTCTATGGTGTTGCCGATCTGCCTTTTAAACATTCGATTCATAAGTCTCTGGTAAGTAGCCTCGGCGTTCTTTAGCTCGAACGACATGACTTTGTAGCAATAAACCCCCCTTAGGGTGATGAAGATTGTCTTCTCTTGATTAGGCGGATGGAGGGGGAATTGATGGTAGCCTACCTTGGCGTCTAGGAAGTCCATGCGCTGATATCCAGTAGCGGCATCCACCAACTAGTCCACTTCGGGAGAGGAAAGTTGTCCTTGAGGCATGCCTTATTCAGATCAGTGAAGTCTACGCAAACACGTCATTTTCCCCCCTTTTTTTTGCACAGACTGTGTTTGACAACCACTTCGGGAACTGTACTTCTCGGATAGTGTTGGCCTTTAAGAGTTTATCAACCTCCTCGTTTACCACATAGCGCGTGATGTAGTGTCATGCGTCGTGGCTTCTACTTTATTGGCTTGTGGGCTAGATTAACGTAAAGTTTATGGGTTATTACTTCGGGGTCCACCCCCTTCATTTTTGTTGCATTCCAAGCAAATACGTTCGCATTTTGTCTTAGAAAATTAATCATCTCTTCCTGTTCGGCTGCAGGCATTGTGGAGCCAATCAAGAAGTACCTTTCCTCTTCACCATCCACCAAGAACACTTTTCGGAGGTCTTCCATCAACCGATCCACCGGATCTGTCCGGAGGTCGTCCACTCCTGGACCCCCGGACTGTGATTACTATTTTTTCAGGATCTCCTCTGGGGCACGCCCTTTCTCCTGGGTGAAAACCCCCGCTCTAACAACCGAGTAAAAATAGTTCTTTGTAGATGCTTGGTCCCCTCGGATCTCCATCACCCCCTCTGGGGTAGGGAATTTCAACTTTTGGTGGTAAGTGGAGTGCACCGTCGCTAACGCGTGTAACCAGGCTCGTCCCATGATTACGTTGTAAGGTGAATCTGTATCGATCACGACAAACTCTATGTTGATGGTGAAAGGTCCCGTGATGACTAACAATGTAATTTTACCCATGGGCAGGGCAAACGAGCTGTTAAATCCGACGAGGAACGTCCTAATCTTGGTGAGGTACTTAGGACGGAGCCCCATATGCTTCAAGTTCTCGAAGTACATTACTTTAGAATAACTCCCAGAATCCACCAACACTCTCTTAACATCAAATTTGTCAATCTTCAGCGTTAAGATCATGGCGTCGTTATGGAGGGTGACCACGCCTGCTAGATCTGCATCAGAAAATGTGATGTTCGACTCGCCAGTTCGAGCCCTCTTTCTGGGCTGGCCCCCATCTCCCTCGGCCACCTTTCTCGTGAATACTACCCTTTTGAGGTCGGACTCAAGTTCCCTGGACGTCAGATGCTCCAGTGGGCACACGTGGATCACGTCTATGACGTTGTCTTGCACAGCAGCCGGAGTAGAGGCATGACCCTATTCTGATTTTAGCTCAATGTACTTTTTCAGATGTCCATCCTGGACCAACCTCTCTAGGAAAGATTTGGACACTCTGCAAGTTTCGGTATGATGGGCGAAGTCTCGGTGATAGAAACATCTGGCCTTCTGCTCCCGGGTGGACGGATCACCTTGCATCTTAGGCAGCCATCTGAAGAACGACTCATCCCTGATCTTAGGGAGCAATTTGTAAATGGGCTCTTTAAACACGGTGTGGATTCCTTTAAAAGAACTTTCAGAGGGGATACCAATCCCTTTCGGGAGGAGGTGTCCTCTTTCTCCTTGTCTTTCCTCTTGGAGGTGAGGGTTTTGCCTTACCTCCCCCCATCTCGTCCTCAATCCTGGAGTACTTGTTTATTTGAGCAATCAATTCGCCCATGTCTGAGGGGGTCTTCTTAGTCAAGGACTGGTACAAATATGTATCCCTTGTCAGGCCGAGCCTAAAAGATGCGGCCGCCATGTCTTTTGAACATCCATCCACCTCATTGACCTCTTCCTAGTAACGGATGGCGCACTGGCAGAGGGTTTCCCCTTCCTTCCGTCTAAGTGTCAACAAGGATCCAATATCCTTGAGCTGCTTACTCCCTATAATGAACCGGGCTGAGAACTGTCTGGTTAATTCCTTCCATGACCCAATGATGTTGGGAGGGAGAGTCTCGAACCACTTCATAGCGGAGTCTCCCAAACTCTTGGATAACACCCGACATAGAAGTCGTTGGTCTAAGTGGTATAGGGATATCATTTGCTTGTATTGTCTGAGGTGAGCTTCGGGATCAGATCATCCATCATAAGTTTTGAACCTTGGCACCGTAAACTTTTTTGGTACCTCCATCTCTCGGATATCCCTGGTGAAAGGGGATTGTATGGTTTCATCATCTGCGTCGTCCTGGATAGCCTTATTCCTTCTTCTGGAGTCCAATTGAGCTCTGAGGTCAGTTTTCAACTTAGGGGGAGACCCTCCAAGGTCTCTCTGTTGGTTGATGGGGTGCCCCCTCAATCTAAAGTCCAAAAGTCCAACAAGAGTCAATGTAAGTAAAAGAGCAATTATCGAGATAGTCATTACTCTAAGATAGTGCCTCNCAATGTAAGTAGAAGAGCAATTATCGAGATAGTCATTACTCTAAGATAGTGCCCCTCCCCAATAGTAGCTATCCTCCCCGATAAATTAGTAGTTTGACCTTCACGTTACCGCCACATTTAGGGTTCTGTGCCTATAAATTATAAATCTCACTACATATGGGGGCAGATCATACACACCTCATATTGATCATACTCTTGCGCTCTCTCTCTCTTGCTCCCTCTCTCTCTCTACTAATATGTACTCTCTCATTAATAGAGTTCTGTAGTCACCGTTGTCGCCTTCAGTGGTTAGGTTTCTAAATTCAACCACCCAATTTTTGTCTCTTATTATTAACTGTTTCATTAATTGTTTTACACCATACACTCGACTGATTTGATTATGCATAAATTCACTGCATCATCAATTTCTACCGTGATAATAATGTGTTTAACATTTATTTTTATTAGGCTCATCACTCAACAACGACATATTTCACTAGTTCAATCGGAGANTGCATCATCAATTTCTACCGTGATAATAATGTGTTTAACATTTATTTTTATTAGGCTCATCACTCAACAACGACATATTTCACTAGTTCAATCGGAGAAGATAATGTTAGAAGATTGTAAAAAGATGATGTGTAATGATTGAAATGTGCCCATTTGGATTTTCAAGGGCTGACAATTCTTGCCATCTTAATGTACTGGGTGAACTTTGCTACCCTTTGGTTGTCTTGTGATTAAGATTGTTCTTTGCTACCCATTGTTAGTATTTTTTTTGCTTGTTGGATAATTGGTTAATACCAATGTATTTAGGGCAAGAGGATATTTCTATATTTGGACTGAAATGTGTTGATATAACATATGGAACAAGAGCCACATGTAAAAGGACTTGCATAAGGGACTTAAGGAACAAGAGCCAGCAGAATTATGTTAACAGCAGCTTTGTTTGGGTAAATCCAACTGTATTCTGTTCTTCTTCATGTACATAAGAATCCATCTTATTATTCTAGTGTACCTAAAGTTTAAAATTTTGTTTCAATACATTATTTCGGTCACTTTAAAAAAAGAAACGTTTCGACCTATTTTAAAAATAAAATAAAAACGAATAAAAAATTTGATAACTATTTTTTAGAGCATTGTTTGAAGTATACTAAAATATTTTGAAATATTCTTAAACAGTTGTGTAAATGTGTCGAAATAATAAGAAACACCCCGAAATATTATGAAACACCTCGAAGTATTATAATTTAAATTCTATCACTCATTCGTTTCGGTCTCCTTAAAAACGAAAACAAAAATGTTTTGACTTACAAAATAAAATTTAATACTTGAGTGCACGCAATTGGGCAAAGATGATATTGCACCAACCACATGTATATTGTCAATCTTCACACCATGCCAAAGCATTTGCCTAAATAGATTCAATGTTTCCTTAGGATTTCCACGCTGAACATAGCCATCTATCACAATGCTCCAAGAAACCACATTTTTCTCCTCCATCTATTTTAAGGGTAGGTATTGCACAAAATGCAAATCTTCCATTCAAACCATTCAAATTCACATTACATCATTGACAATTAAAGTTCAAGTTATTTAACTTAAAAACAAATTACACCGACATAAATATGTTAGTCAAGATATTTTACGTTACATTCAAAGCATGACTTGAATCACAGGATTCGTCTCTCAACCTTAGCAAACTCACGTTCCGAATGTTATTGAGAGCGAATTTGACAACAATCTGCAAACTCAAAATAATAAATTCGCAAATTTTGTAATCCAATATTCGTGTACTTGTTCAGTATTTAACTTCGCAGCACAACAATGCAAAAATATTTATAACAACCATCCCCATTTTTCATAGCCTACCGATGTGGGACGGCTGCTACAGTATTTATAGGCAGTGTTTTAAAACCCGGCCCGGCCTGATGGGTCAACCCGGTGAACCGGTCTCCTAACCGGATCGGGTTTATTTAAAGACCATTTGTGTAAGGAACTCGGAATAAACCCGTTGAACCGGTCAAAAATCGGCAAACCCGTGAGAACTGNCCGGATCGGGTTTATTTAAAGACCATTTGTGTAAGGAACTCGGAATAAACCCGTTGAACCGGTCAAAAATCGGCAAACCCGTGAGAACTGGATGATTTGACTAAACCGGCCGGGTTTTTTTATTTAGTATAAAAACTAATTTTGGGGGCACTTTTGGGCATTTTTGTCATTCAGCCCTAATCCCTCCTTCCCGTCCCCGTTCCCCAGCCAGACCCCTGTTCACGAAGAAACGAACAGCCTCTCTCTCTCTCTCTCACACACACACACACATCAGTCTCTCTCTGCCTTTGGTCTCTGCTTCACCTTCATTGCAAGCTCGAAGACTCGAATCGAATGAGAAGGAACTTTCAATCCCTAACCTTTTTCACAGTGATTTCGATTTTCGAAGGAGAAAGCTACTTCACCTTCAACAGATCGACGATGACCACCAAGCACCGCAACAGGGATACAAACTGTCTACTGACTCTACTCTCTCTCTCTCTCTCTATATATATATATATATATATATATATATATATATATATATTTGTGGGTTGCATTTTTTTTTGTGGGTTACAATATTGTTGGGATGTTATTGATTTAAGAAATTTTTATGCTTGAAATATGGGGACTTTGTTGCAGTCTTTGTTCTTGAATTTCAATTTGTATATTTTTTTTGGTCTGGCTTATTGTGTGTTCATGTATATATAAATGTAGGAAGAGTAATTTATTTTTGTTTAATTTTCTTTTCTTAGTTTGAGTCACTGAGGGCTTGAAATCTGTTGGGATTTAACTCGATTTAATTCCACTAACAAACACACACAATCGAAGAACAAATCAAGAATATAAAACAATAAGAAACAAGAAAGAACAAAACACAAATTTTACGTGGTTCGGCAATTTGTCTACGTCCACGAAGCTGCAGGAATTTCACTATTGAGAGAGTTGAATTACAGAGAGTGGCTTACAATCCACAACTAACCCTAATCACCAAAACAACAGGGTTTATATGTCCTACGCACTGGGCTGTATAATGGGCCAAAAAAATTTTCCTCCACGAGGCTTGTCCATGAGCGTTACAACTTGGGCCTATCAGCCCAAGCCTCGCTCCACGGACTAAGCCTCAGAAAATTTTTCATTAAAAATCACACAACATTACTTCGGGTCGGGGGCATCATTCGGATCACATATACAAACTAGACTCCATAAAAAAAACCAACAAAATCTTGTTTGTATTAGGAATTTTTCGATTTTCAGCTATGGTGAAGGAGGCCGAATATTATGACATATTGGGAATTGATACGGATGCATCTCCAGCGGAGATTTATCCATCCCTTTATTCATACAATCTAACAATGCACGCCAATATCATCTGGGATTGGACTTATATACCGAAAGCAATTTTATATGTGTGTATGATTTTTTTATGCTGCGAAATGAGATAGAGGTTGGATTTATTGCTTTGTGTATCTGTATTTAACTTTACATGTTTGTTGTTATTATCATAATTATTGTGATTTTTTAGTCTATTAATTATTATTTATAATTATTATTTATTTATTTATTATATAACCGGTTCGATCAATAACTCAATGGTTGAACCATTGACCCATTAATCCTGTCCTTCCGCCGGGTTGATGTCCGGGCCGGGTTTTAAAATTATGTTTATAGGTGTAAAATTATTTAAGTTGTTGATAGGTCACCAATGTGGGATGAGTTATTTTGCTCTAAAATTTCGTTGTGCTTTCTTTTTTTTCTTTATCACTAATAAGTAGTTTTTTCTCATTTATAGTTCTTTGACATTCTCTATTTTTTTTTTGTGTGTATATAAATTTAACACTCTGAGTAATGCTCTCGCTCTTAACTTGTTATAAAATTTGACGCTCTTGCGCTCCCACACANCAATGCAAAAATATTTATAACAACCATCCCCATTTTTCATAGCCTACCGATGTGGGACGGCTGCTACAGTATTTATAGGCAGTGTTTTAAAACCCGGCCCGGCCTGATGGGTCAACCCGGTGAACCGGTCTCCTAACCGGATCGGGTTTATTTAAAGACCATTTGTGTAAGGAACTCGGAATAAACCCGTTGAACCGGTCAAAAATCGGCAAACCCGTGAGAACTGNCCGGATCGGGTTTATTTAAAGACTATTTGTGTAAGGAACTCGGAATAAACCCGTTGAACCGGTCAAAAGTTGGCAAACCCGTGAGAACTGGATGATTTGACTAAACCGGCCGGGTTTTTTTATTTAGTATAAAAACTAATTTTGGGGGCACTTTTGGGCATTTTTGTCATTCAGCCCTAATCCCTCCTTCCCGTCCCCGTTCCCCAACCAGACCCCTGTTCACGAAGAAACGAACAACCTCTCTCTCTCTCTTACACACACACATCAGTCTCTCCCTGCCTTTGGTCTCTGCTTCACCTTCATTGCAAGCTCGAAGACTCGAATCGAATGAGAAGGAACTTTCAATCCCTAACCTTCTTCACAGTGATTTCGATTTTCGAAGGAGAAAGCTACTTCACCTTCAACAGATCGACGATGACCACCAAGCACTGCAACAGGGATACAAACTGTCTACTGACTCTACTCTCTCTCTCTCTCGATATATATATATATATATATATATATATATATATATATATATTTGTGGGTTGCATTTTTTTTTTTTTTTGGTGGGTTACAATATTGTTGGGATGTTATTGATTTAAGAAATTTTTATGCTTGAAATATGGGGACTTTGTTGCAGTCTTTGTTCTTGAATTTCAATTTGTAAATTTTTTTTGGTCTGGCTTATTGTGTGTTCATGTATATATATAGGAAGAGTAATTTATTTTTGTTTAATTTTCTTTTCTTAGTTTGAGTCACTGAGGGCTTGAAATCTGTTGAGATTTAACTCGATTTAAATCCACTAACAAACACACACAATCGAAGAACAAATCAAGAATATAAAGCAATAAGAAACAAGAACGAACAAGACACAGATTTTACGTGGTTCGGCAATTTGCCTACGTCCACGAAGCTGCAGGGATTTCACTATTAAGAGAGTTGAATTACAGAGAGCAGCTGTACAATCCACAACTAACCCTAATCACCAAAACAACAAGGTTTATATGTCCTACGCACTGGGCTGTATAACGGGCCCAAAAAATTTTCCTCGGGGGCGTTGCCCCCGAACCCCCACGAGGCTTGTCCATGAGCACTACAGCTTCGGGTCGCTCCATGGATTAAGCCTCAGAAAATTTTCCATTAAAAACCACACAACATTATTTCGGATCGAATTATCATTCGGATTACATATACAAACTAAACTCCATAAAAAAAACCAACAAAATCTTGTTTGTATTAGGAATTTTTCAATTTTCAGCTATGGTGAAGGAGGCCGAATATTATGACATATTGGGAATTGATACGGATGCATCTCCAGCGGAGATTTATCCATCCCTTTATTCATACAATCTAACAATGCACGCCAATATCATCTGGGATTGGACTTATATACTGAAAGCAATTTTATGTGTGTATGATTTTTTTATGCTGCGAAATGAGATGAGGTTGGATTTATTGCTTTGTGTATCAGTATTTAACTTTACATGTTTGTTGTTATTATCATAATTATTGTGATTTTTTAGTCTATTAATTATTATTTATAATAATTATTTATTTTTTTATTATATTACCGGTTCGATCAATAACTCAAACGGTTGAACCATTGACCCATTAATCCTGTCCTTCCGCCGGATTGATGTCCGAGCCGGGTTTTAAAACTATGTTTATAGGTGTAAAATTATTTAAGTTGTTGATAGGTCACCAATGTGGGATGAGTTATTTTGCTCTAAAATTTCGTTGTGCTTTCTTTTTTTTCTTTATCACTAATAAGTAGTTTTTTTTCATTTATAGTTCTTTGACATTCTCTATTTTTTTTTTGTGTATATAAATTTAACACTCTGTGTAATGCTCTCGCTCTTAACTTGTTATAAAATTTGACGCTCTTGCGCTCCCACACATGTTCTATGTGATCTAGAGCACGACAAAGACAACCTAAATAGTTTTAATGAATCAATCTAATTATTGCATGTGACTCATTTAAGCTTCAAGCTTCACTAGCCTATTGCTTTCAATGGTATTCGTGAGAGGAGTCGCATATTAAACTTAAAAATGCACCGTATCTTGATTGTTTAATACTCGTACATAGTCATCACCTCAATTAATGAAGCTATTAAACGGATTAAACAAATTATATTGATTAATCTGTTTAATAAACGAATTATATTCAATTTATATATTTCACCAATTTAATTAAATGAATTGGTCGTGAGTTAAATAATTTTTTAACACAAATCCAATTAGACTCGGTAGAAAGCCGCCTAACTCAACAAGAATGACACCCCCGGTAAGAATAGCCTCACCCAAAAGAATTTCACTTATTCCCGGTCGAAATTCATAAAATTTTTAAATGGTGTGCTCGAGTGGGAGGAGATCCGGATACCCAATAATCACATAGTCGGATCAAAATTGAAATGGAGAGAATCTGAAGCGTGGGGATTCGGATCCTCATTGTCACAAAGTCGGACCTTTTGAGATTCGGGTCTAAGTTCTTCTAGGGCTTTCTTTTGGTTTCCCTCTTCTTTCACTTATACTCGCTCACACCCACCGACTCCATACCTCCCACACACAAACACACCGAAACGGTGAAAAGCGTCTAGGGTTCACTTCTCTCTCTTCTCATTTCTATCGAGCTGGTTGATCGAAGAGAAGATGGCTTTCGGAATGCAGCCATATGGGATTCTGGGAATGCTCAAGGAAGGGTACAAGCACCTGTCTGGGCTCGACGAAGCTGTTATCAAGAACATCGAAGCCTGCAAACAACTCTCCATGATCACCAGAACTTCTCTCGGTCCCAATGGTACTTTGTATCTATCTTGGTCTCTCCATATATGTTTCTGTATCAGTTTTTTTAATAAGATCTCATGGTAAGTACTGGTTAGTCTCTTCAATATTAAGCATTTTCTCTCTATCTTGTTTAATTGATTCGATGGATTGTTGAGGAACATTGCTGGTTTGCCTTTACGTAACCGAGTGTGAGAAATTTATGGTTAAAATCAAGTTGTTTAGATTGCTAGCTACTGCTTATACTTAAACTTTCTTTTACGCCTATGTTGGAATCTAGTATACTTAAATCACCTTTATGCTAGACTAAAAGGATTGTGAATATCTCGTGAATCAGAATTCACCATAGTCCTATCCAAACGAGGAATAAAAGTTTGAGAAACATATGCTTTGCATCTGTAAGTTACTGATGGTATGTTTTGTGAATCTGAGTGTAACATGATTACGAACGAGAGCAAAAACTTAAGGGATATCTGTGGAGTTAAAACTTCACTCTGTTGTCATTATTATGTGGGTAGTTTGTTAACTACTGCCTTTTGCTTTTTAATAACTCCGCAGATTGACTGTTTGGCGGATACCTTTATTTTTTTCATTGACCTTTTCAAAGTTCGATTGTATTGTTATGTCCAGGTCTGGCAAAGCCTTTTGATTCTGAATGTATTGTTGTTTTCAGGTATGAATAAAATGGTTATCAATCATCTGGACAAGCTTTTCGTAACAAATGATGCTGCCACTATTGTGAATGAACTTGAAGTTCAACACCCTGCTGCCAAGCTTTTGGTTTTGGCAGGCAAGGCGCAGCAGGCAGAAATCGGTGATGGAGCTAATCTAACTGTTTCGTTTGCTGGGGAGCTTCTCCTAAATGCTGAGGAGCTGATTAGGATGGGCCTGCATCCTAGTGAGATCATCATTGGCTACACAAAAGCGATTAATAAGGTTGGTAAACGTTGTACTAAGTGGCTCAGTTTACTAGCAATTGTATTTTTAGGGAAAAAGGAGAAATAATTGTTGTAATTTTTATTTTACACATGGTGGTAGACAATCAGTATCTTAGATGAATTGGTTGAGAAGGGTTCTGAAAATATGGATGTGAGAAATAAGGATGAAGTTATACTACGAATGAAAGCTGCTGTTGCTAGTAAGCAATTTGGACAGGAGGATATTCTGTGCCCTCTAATTGCGGAGGTAGTTCTTTTTTGTCTATCCTTTTTGTTTTATTTTGTTGCCAATATCGTCAATTGTTTGCAGTGTATGACTTTTTGACTTTTTTGCACTATAGGCATGCATACAAGTGTGCCCCAAAAACCCAACAAACTTTAATGTGGATAATGTCCGTGTTGCTAAGCTTTTGGGTGGAGGTTTACATAATTGTACAATAGTCAGAGGTATGGTCTTGAAAACTGATGCTGTTGGGAGTACAAAGAGAATAGAGAAGGCAAAGGTGAGAATTTACCTTTTTCGTTAATCACAAATAAATCATTGTCTTTATCTCTGGACTTTAAACATTCATCTGCTTGGTTTTCTGCACAGTTTTCTATTGTGTACTGATTTGCATTTCATAGATTGTATTGAGTGTCAAAGTGGATATTTCCTTGTTCTGGTAGTCTCAATCTGAGGTTCAACGGTATCTGCTCTCGAAAACATACAACCAATAGACATTTGGTGGAGATTGTGCTTCTCACCTTTCATTTGGAAAACTCTTGATTGTGTATTATATGATGTATGTTGTTTTCATTAATGCAACCACCAAAGATTTTGATTATCTAAATAATTTGATGCAATTACTTGAATAGATCTGTTACACTGGTTGCTTGATATATTCAACAATTGTGTTACATTATGAAAAAGAGAGAACCTTGAGTTTTAAAAGGTTTTTGTACCTCCTAATTTCTGTAGAGATCACTCTGTTAAGGCATGACGTTTTTGAGGGCGAAAGAAGCTAATGAATTTTAATGCCTTACAAAACATGTAATGAGTTCTAATGCCATTAATTTTTAAGTGCTTTTCAATTATTGTTTTGCTTCAACTATTGATTACTCGTATTTCATGGCATCTGTGCTTGCAACTACATTATTAAGATTGACCTTTAACTTATTCTGCTGGACATTGTTTGCACATGTTGTTTTGACTATTGTAAATTGTTGTTGGTTTGTTATTGAAGATAAACAATATATTTAGTCTATCATTTTACTGTTTCAGGTTGCTGTGTTTGCTGGGGGTGTTGATACGTCTGCAACTGAGACAAAAGGAACTGTTCTTATTCATAGTGCTGAGCAGGTATACTTTTGTGAGTTAATTTTTCCTCGTGTATCCTATCATGGATGATGTACTTGTTTCTAATTTTTTTGTGTATTGGATCTACATTTTGCGAATTCGCTATGAGACCAATTAATTGACTGAGTGTTGATGTTGTCTAATTTTGAATTATCTCTCTCCTTTATGCGCATGGTGACTTTACCTAATTTTGTAACTCAAACTAGTATTCTATTTCTTTGGCTTGTATATAAGTATTCTCAAATGTGATAACTTGTTTTCACTTTTCAGTGCTTTTCGGTGCTATAGATGCAATTGTGTTAGCCTTTTCATACATGAGGACTTTGTCCATATGCCTTGTTCATCTTTTTGTAGGTAGTTGATGCATGTAAAATGTGCACTTGCCGAAGTGATATGTGTTTTTGTGTACTCATTATTAGAAAACTTTGTATACTTTAAATGAAGATGCTTTGACATGCANACAAATAAATCATTGTCTTTATCTCTGGACTTTAAACATTCATCTGCTTGGTTTTCTGCACAGTTTTCTATTGTGTACTGATTTGCATTTCATAGATTGTATTGAGTGTCAAAGTGGATATTTCCTTGTTCTGGTAGTCTCAATCTGAGGTTCAACGGTATCTGCTCTCGAAAACATACAACCAATAGACATTTGGTGGAGATTGTGCTTCTTANGATTGTATTGAGTGTCAAAGTGGATATTTCCTTGTTCTGGTAGTCTCAATCTGAGGGTCAACGGTATCTGCTCTCGAAAACATACAACCAATAGACATTTGGTGGAGATTGTGCTTCTCACCTTTCATTTGGAAAACTCTTGATTGTGTATTATATGATGTATGTTGTTTTCATTAATGCAACCACCAAAGATTTTGATTATCTAAATAATTTGATGCAATTACTTGAATAGATCTGTTACACTGGTTGCTTGATATATTCAACAATTGTGTTACATTATGAAAAAGAGAGAACCTTGAGTTTTAAAAGGTTTTTGTACCTCCTAATTTCTGTAGAGATCACTCTGTTAAGGCATGACGTTTTTGAGGGCGAAAGAAGCTAATGAATTTTAATGCCTTACAAAACATGTAATAAGTTCTAATGCCATTAATTTTTAAGTGCTTTTCAATTATTGTTTTGCTTCAACTATTGATTACTCGTATTTCATGGCATCTGTGCTTGCAACTACATTATTAAGATTGACCTTTAACTTATTCTGCTGGACATTGTTTGCACATGTTGTTTTGACTATTGTAAATTGTTGTTGGTTTGTTATTGAAGATAAACAATATATTTAGTCTATCATTTTACTGTTTCAGGTTGCTGTGTTTGCTGGGGGTGTTGATACGTCTGCAACTGAGACAAAAGGAACTGTTCTTATTCATAGTGCTGAGCAGGTATACTTTTGTGAGTTAATTTTTCCTCGTGTATCCTATCATGGATGATGTACTTGTTTCTAATTTTTTTGTGTATTGGATCTACATTTTGCGAATTCGCTATGAGACCAATTAATTGACTGAATGTTGATGTCGTCTAATTTTGAATTATCTCTCTCCTTTATGCGCATGGTGACTTTACCTAATTTTGTAACTCAAACTAGTATTATNTTTGTGTATTGGATCTACATTTTGCGAATTCGCTATGAGACCAATTAATTGACTGAGTGTTGATGTTGTCTAATTTTGAATTATCTCTCTCCTTTATGCGCATGGTGACTTTACCTAATTTTGTAACTCAAACTAGTATTCTATTTCTTTGGCTTGTATATAAGTATTCTCAAATGTGATAACTTGTTTTCACTTTTCAGTGCTTTTCGGTGCTATAGATGCAATTGTGTTAGCCTTTTCATACATGAGGACTTTGTCCATATGCCTTGTTCATCTTTTTGTAGGTAGTTGATGCATGTAAAATGTGCACTTGCCGAAGTGATAAGTGTTTTTGTGTACTCATTATTAGAAAACTTTGTATACTTTAAATGAAGATGCTTTGACATGCATCATCTAGGTGAAAGTGAAACAAATAAGATAACATAGATGGCATAGTAACTTTGTGACTTATTTTTAGTATATGTTCTGAGGAAAGCTATTGGAAGATGCAACACAGACTAATTTGGTTCATTCCAATGCATCGAAGGTGAAACTAGAGGCCATGAGCATAAGATATTGACTTGAAAAAATGATAGTGAAGTATGATCGGGTTTCACCGAATATAAGATGAAATCTTGTGGTAAACTTAAGTGAAAACAAGCAAACAATGAGAAAACTTAGCAGCACTCGTGCCTTACCGTTTGTTTGCAAAAATAATGTAAAGTTCATCAAAAAGATTTGGAATTCTGTTGTTAGTCGTGAGACTTCTTTAAGTTGACATTATTTGGATCCACTTTAGGTCAATGAAAGATAGGAAAGGAACCTAATTGTTCTTGTTTTGGTTTAATGGGTTTTGAGGTACAAATAACAGTGATGTAGTACCTTTTTATAAGCATGAAGATGAAATTTCAAGTTGGATTAGTTATCCTGTTGTCAAGCTTGTGAACTCTGCAATGATACCATGAGGACAAGTAATTGAGAAAAGACTAATATATGACTTTATTTATCCGCAAAATGATTTATTTTTTTGTGACAAGAAAATGAATTTTCATGGTTAGTTTCTTGACACAATATCACCACCTGATATTCTTGCACTTTGGGGGAAGTATATGACAGGCTTAGTAGGAAGACAACGTAGTGATTCTTATGAGAACAATAAAAGCATGTGTATCTGGTAGATGCATGATGCAATCAAAGTTGTGGGATATTATTGATATAGATATGTGAATACTGAATGATTGGTAGCGGGTCCTATTATTTTGGTTATTTAGTCCTCCGGTTTTTGCATGGACTGTTGCTTATGGGGAAGATGAATGCATTTGATTTGATTCAAAGAAGACCAGTTGCTTGTATTTCGGTCCATCGGTGTTACGTGTTGGAGTTGTGATGAGTATTGGTTGCCTTTTTTTCAATTGTCCTATTGCATTATGGTTGCGGTGTATATTATTTTGGGAGCAAGACTCAACTGAGTTATCTATCCTGAGTTATTGTGTTTCTTTATTTGTGGTGGACCATGAGGGTTTTGGGAAGAATGGAAAGGCTTCATTAGTTCATTCCATTGGAACTGTGTAGTTTTGGCTATTTTAATGGGTTATTTGGATGGAAAGGGATGACAGACATTTATATGGCAGTGACGAGTCGAGGAAATTTCTTTGTGAAAGAATTAAGTTTGCGGTTTGTCTTTGGTTATCGGTTACTAAAGAATTTGGGGATTTTACTTTCTTTAATATTTAGCAATAAATGGGAGGTATTTGTGTTAAATGGTGGTGTTGATTAATTTTCTATGGTAATTTTTGTTTCTCTATTTGTATTTTTCGGTTTAATTCCTTATCTATTATGTTTGTAATTCCTTCACATTAATAGAATTTTATTTCTTATAACAACAAATGTAATAGTGTTGTCTTCATTGACAAAATTAGGCTAGGGGTTTTTACTTTTATTGGGGGAGACATACTTTGGAAGCTAATGGTTTTTGACAGGGATGGTTACAGTAGAAAGCTTAATGAGGGTGTAAATGCATGAGAAATGGTTGTGGGCAATTTGTTTTTTTTTTAAATGACTTTTTTTTTAGGTTGTGATGATTACATATAGGAAAGGGGAGATTGAGAAAGGATGTGGCACATTGGGAAGTGGGGAATTTCATTTTTGCGTTTTTATACTGCAGAAAGTGAATTAGACTTTTTTGATTCCTTAGACCTGGTTGTATGCAAGCTTTTAAGACTTGGGACACATTGAAATTTTTGAAGTCATTTACAAAATGAACATGCTTTAAGCATATTGTAATGCAGAAAATATTATTATCCCTGGCAATCAAGTATCTTTTACATCTTCTCCATACCCTTTTCTGATTAAGAAGACTGGCGTTTATATTAAGCATCCAAATATTCTATTGGAAAAATGTCGTCATAGATTAAAAATGTGAGCAGTGTAAAGTAGTTTTTTGAGAAGAAAACTTATAGGTTTTCAAGTTAGCGTGCCTTGATGCTTTAATAGGTCTCATGCAAGATAGAAACAGGGCCAAAAATTTGGGTGCTGCTTATGCTGATATTATATTATATTAGAAATAGAGAGGACTTAGCAAACTAAGCANTTTAATAGGTCTCATGCAAGATAGAAA
Organism: Ilex paraguariensis; assembly: GCA_963454935.2. Taxonomy (NCBI): domain Eukaryota; kingdom Viridiplantae; phylum Streptophyta; class Magnoliopsida; order Aquifoliales; family Aquifoliaceae; genus Ilex; species Ilex paraguariensis. The sequence continues at coordinate 232,235 of CAUOFW020001514.1, forward strand.
CAGGGCCAAAAATTTGGGTGCTGCTTATGTTGATATTATATTATATTAGAAATAGAGAGGACTTAGCAAACTAAGCATTTCCTGTGAGTTTTCATGGATGGTTTTCTTTCTTTTGCTGCACATATGAAAAAACTATATGCATTTGAAAAATTGGAAGAGCAAATCTGGTTGGTAAGGCTGACTTAACTGGCAAATAGTGAGAGGGCCCATGGTTACTTCGGCTGGTCTGTTGGATTTCAAATGCAGCACATAACGTGTCTTCATTCTCTACTATTATCTGGTTTTTTAGCTGGCTGGTCACTGCATCCAGGCCATTCTTGCATCCTCTGAGAAACCATTCTTGTATCCTCTGAGAAACCGCAGAGATCCTTTCATAGGATGATTAACCCCTTAACAATTTCTGATTTGCTGATTCTTCCTGTATTGGACTTGGTTCACATCATCGCNTCTGAGAAACCATTCTTGTATCCTCTGAGAAACCGCAGAGATCCTTTCATAGGATGCTTAACCCCTTAACAATTTCTGATTTGCTGATTCTTCCTGTATTGGACTTGGTTCACATCATCACACGAGTATTTGGCAATCTGAGACTTACAAAAGAAATTCTTTAATGTACAATCTCTTTTTTATGATATATGGGTAATATATTCCGTATGAAGTTGTTATAGTGGCTCTGAAATTCAGTAGATGGGGTTTGCCAGTTCTCTATTTTTGAAACTTTTAACATTCCAAAAGTTGGTGGTTTGAAACTATTTGTCTATGACGGTGAATGACTTCTTGATGTATGTTACATGATGCCATTGCTTTCTTTGAGGTCTTAGAACTTTAGAAGACTATTCTACGATTAGTGTTTAAATTTCTGATACTTGAATGCGCAGAAGCATGTTCACAGGTAATTGTTCATATATTCTGATTAGATTTGTTTTTTTCCTTGTCTTCATGTGATCTATGCTAATTTTTTGGGCAACATTTGATGTCGGGTATTATGTAGCTTGAAAATTATGCAAAAACTGAAGAAGCTAAAATTGAAGAGCTCATCAAGGCGGTTGCAGACTCTGGTGCAAAGGTTATTGTTAGTGGAGGCGCTGTTGGAGAAATGGCTTTGCATTTCTGTGAACGTTACAAGTATGCTAAGCTTCTTGTCTTACCAGTATTTGTTCTTCATGATGCGTGTGCTATTGTACTCGTATTGGGAGACCCTTGCTGTAATTTGTTATTTTTTTAAAAAAAATTCCTGTGGGGGGTTCAACTGTCTTGAGCTTCAATCACTTTACATCTCTCTTTTTGGTCGCACAGATGAGATGGTGCTTGTATAGGAATAACTAGTATGGCAGATTTTCCATGCATGTAGTGGAATATGATATAAGACTCACATACAAAAGGAGATCTGCTTTTTCTTAACTGCTCCATCTGTTATTAACTTCTGTAATTGTTTTTTCTAGGCTCATGGTTTTAAAAATCAGCTCCAAATTTGAACTCCGACGATTTTGTCGTACGACTGGTGCAGTTGCTATGGTAAGCTGTGAAGCCATTTTATATGGTTAATGAAACAAGTCTCTAATCTTGCCTAATACCATGTCTAAATTGTCAACATAGTTGAAGATTTGCCAACCAAACCCAGATGATCTTGGATACGTGGATTCGATTTCAGTGGAGGAAATTGGCGGTGTTAGGGTACGAATAAACAGCTTGCCAGTGTTTTATTTCTGAAATATAACTTTAATCATCGTTTTTGGATATTTTATTATTTTGTTATATCTGATAGGTTACTGTTGTGAGAAACGAAGTTGGTGGAAACTCTGTCTCCACTATCGTTCTACGCGGAAGTACTGATAGTATATTGGATGATCTCGAAAGAGCTGTTGATGATGGTGTGAATACCTACAAGGTGCTTCCCATTGATCATAGAACTGGCATTTATGCTTCCGATGGATTGCTTTTTAACTGCCAATTAAGTGATTAACTACCAATTGAAGCAACGCTTGGTTTAAGTAGTTTTTTTTAAGTGGCATGTAGAAGCTAATTCCAGCCTTCTTTATTCACGTTTGTATCAGGCAATGTGTAGGGACAGTCGGATTATACCTGGGGCTGCAGCTGCTGAGATTGAATTGGCCAGAAGACTAAAGGAATTTTCTTTCAAAGAGACAGGGTAGGTTTTTGTTGCATTAATATGGTTTCTTTTTTCTATTTTTTCAAAGATCTAGTTGTAAGTTAATATCTTTGTCTTATGTTCTTAACCTATTCTTCTACTTTCTTATGGAAGTTCTTGGTATTTGCAAAATGATGCACTCCTACTTTAATTACTTTAATTGGTATTAGGTGTCTACTCTTTAAACCACCAATTTAGGACTTGGTGGCACTGATAAGTTTTAGAAGTTTAGTTTTTGCCCTTTATATACTGGAGTATACTAGAATATACTTTTAACTCGGTGCATGCGTTATGATAGTCCGTAGTTGTCTCATCTTGAAGGTTTTGGTTTACTGTTCCAAAAGATGAAAATGCTTCCTGGGAATTGAACAATATTGTGGATGTGCTTATTGGTGTCTATATATTTGATAACCAACATTTAGGATAGGGCTGTGGACCTTGTGTTGATACTTTCTTGAAGTGTGATTTTGTTCATATAACACAAACAATGCATGCAACATATTATTTGTGCCATCTTGAAATGCTTTGTTCACCATTTTCAAAGCCGAAAATGCTTCTTCGAATTGTTCAGTGATGGTGGATGTGCTTATTGTGATAATTTGGTGTCTACAAATTTGACCACTAACATCTAGGACAGTGTTGTGTTGATAAGTTTTTGGAAGTCTTACAAGTACTGGTGCAGTTGAGATGTTAGTTGTCTCACATTAGAAATTTGGGTTGACATTCAAAAATATGATAAACAGTAGCTTCCAGATCATTCAATGGTGGTGGATGTGCTTGTATTGTTATGTGTCTGATGTCCAGGTTGTTCAACACAACCCATATGTTGCACTGTGTCCCAACTCCTAAGCTGTTCCTTAACACATTTTGAAATCTCCATATTTGGAACGGGTGACCTACTTATTTGGCCAGTTGATTTGTTTGCTTTTGATTTAGCAATCTTTTAAAATGGAGTATCTTGTTCCATATACCCTTATTGTGTTTGTTATACACTAGGTTGGTAAACCAAGACTGGGTGAACTTACCAGGACTTAAGTCAACTCTTATTTTGTAGATTGGATCAGTATGCAATTGCAAAATTTGCTGAAAGCTTCGAGATGGTACCAAAAACCCTTTCTGAGAATGCTGGTCTTAATGCTATGGAGATCATATCATCTTTATATGCTGAACATGCATCTGGAAACATTAAAGTAGGCATTGATCTGGAGGAAGGTGCCTGCAAGGATGTTGCTACCATGAATATTTGGGACCTTTACATCACCAAGTAAGCAGTTTTGTGAATTTACTTGCAGAATGTGTAGAATACTATTCCATGCCTATCATCCCAGTACTGGTAACTTGTGCTTGAATCCTGAATGTACTGTAAAATTTGCAGCAATAACTCTTTAGCCTTTAGGTCGGGTTTGGTTCAGGTTACTGTTGGCACTTTTGTACTTAAGTCACACACAGCAGGGGCTGGGGCTGGGGCTGAGGCGGGAGCCCAAAAGCGCGAAATTTTAAAAAAATCTTAGAGCAGGAGGGCTTTGAGACTGCTCACATATAAGAATTATTAAAAATATAATTAAAAAATAAATAAATTTCATACACAAATAGATGATAAATTATTTAAATTTGTTTAACTATTAATTTGGCATGAAAATAATAGAGTGAATTCTTAAAAGTAGGCAGCAACACTTGCCTTTGGAAGGCATTTTTATACCTTGTACTGCATCCCACATCAAATAGGCATGAGAAGCTGGTGGCAACTCATGCCTATAAGATGTAATGGCTTCCTGTTCCTCAACTGTTACACAAGAGACTTCCTTAGCTGGAAAGCAGAGGTAGTCAGCTTTAGTAATATTTGGGCCAGCCAAGTCTAAAACATTGGGTTTTTGACTTGGTCCAGAGTTGAAATATTGAGTTCGCGAATTTATTTTTTGAATTCACGAATTTTCGTGAAATGAGAGTACGAATTTATGCCGATTTCACTCTTAATTCATGAATTCATGCTCCAAGCGATAAAGCGTGGTGGTGGGGGGGCGAATCTTGTGACTAATCTTTGTACTATAGTTTCAATAACACCACATGATATAAATGTAAGAGGTGGTATAATTTCACATTGAATTGTAATTAGGTGTGAAGTGACCATATTATCCTGATATCCCATAACTGTTTTTGGACGGGATTAAGGTTGTCATCATTTATCCTTGCATTGCTCTGAAGCATGGTTACCAGAATTCACCATGAAGACCCACGATCTAGGGGTGGGTTCGCGATCCAGATCACCAAATTGTAATACTAACTCTAAATCAAATTGCATTTGAATATGTAGCACAAATATAAAGTACATTTTAATTGACTACATGTATATAAATTTATAATTATATATTGTTTTAGATAATAGAAAATCTAGCAAAATATCAAATAAATGGTAACTAATTTAGTGTTTATAGATGTTTTGTAACATATAATGTTGTATAGTAGTGAAAATACTCTAGATAAGAGTCCTAAAATGAATTGCGACCCAAAATAACGTACTAGCTAATCTTACTCCCAATGTACCGCGTTCCCATACCCGTACCATGTACCCAAGCAACCCACAATCCAAGTAACCTTGCTCTGGAGTGTACGTATTGCCATTGATTTAGGAGGGGGATTGGTATGTCATGCTGAATGTGCTTGTTCGGTTTTTTCAGGTTTTTTGCTCTCAAATATGCTGCTGATGCTGCTTGTACGGTGCTGCGGGTAGACCAGGTAATTGACTATTTTGTTTGATTGCANATTGATTTAGGAGGGGGATTGGTATGTCATGCTGAATGTGCTTGTTCGGTTTTTTCAGGTTCTTTGCTCTCAAATATGCTGCTGATGCTGCTTGTACGGTGCTGCGGGTAGACCAGGTAATTGACTATTTTGTTTGATTGTATGGTTTTTTCTAAGTCTTGATATAGACTGTTGATTTATGCTATGGATAGGCCAGGTAATTAGTTTGATGTTATGGTTTTTTCTGCTATCAGAGTCTTGTTATAGAATGTCTTGACTTATTCCTATCTGCCTGTAATGACAGATTTTTGGGTTCTTAGTTAGCAAGTTCTGTATTCTGTAGGACATATTTCACTCGTCTGCATAGTTTCCCTTTTTGTGCTAGGATAAAAAATAATCTTTTGAGCTGCTTGGTACGTGGCCCTGGTGGAATGAGTATTGTTTACATCATAACTTCAAGCTTTCTTTTCAAGAATCTCTGCTATGTCTTCTCCTCTTGGACCCTTTTTGTGCTCTTGATCCATTTTCTTCTTTAGTGCCCACAGCATTCCATGGGGTGTTGGTGATGATTAGCATGCCCTTTTTTCCCTTATAAAGAATTTTTTTAATGATTCTGGAAGTTACTATATTACTATTTCTCAATTTGTGGAGATCTTATTTTCATCGNCATGGTTTTTTCTAAGTCTTGATATAGACTGTTGATTTATGCTATGGATAGGCCAGGTAATTAGTTTGATGTTATGGTTTTTTCTGCTATCAGAGTCTTGTTATAGAATGTCTTGACTTATTCCTATCTGCCTGTAATGACAGATTTTTGGATTCTTAGTTAGCAAGTTCTGTATTCTGTAGGACATATTTCACTCGTCTGCATAGTTTCCCTTTTTGTGCTAGGATAAAAAATAATCTTTTGAGCTGCTTGGTACGTGGCCCTGGTGCAATGAGTATTGTTTACATCATAACTTCAAGCTTTCTTTTCAAGAATCTCTGCTATGTCTTCTTCNTTTTTGTGCTAGGATAAAAAATAATCTTTTGAGCTGCTTGGTACGTGGCCCTGGTGGAATGAGTATTGTTTACATCATAACTTCAAGCTTTCTTTTCAAGAATCTCTGCTATGTCTTCTCCTCTTGGACCCTTTTTGTGCTCTTGATCCATTTTCTTCTTTAGTGCCCACAGCATTCCATGGGGTGTTGGTGATGATTAGCATGCCCTTTTTTCCCTTATAAAGAATTTGTTTAATGATTCTGGAAGTTACTATATTACTATTTCTCAATTTGTGGAGATCTTATTTTCATCGTTTGATGTTTGTCAGTAATTCCCAGCACCTATATTACAAAACTGGCCCCATAAAAGAATACAGATGTATGTGTTGGCTAATGACAACACTCGTTTCACCTAAGTGAAAAATAGTGTTTTTACATTGGACAATACTACTTATACAAATTGTAAGGAAATTCTCACTGGCACATTAGCTCTAGTATTGTTTGCTTGGTTAGAAGAAAGCTAGACTCGAAGTTAATACAAGGAATTAAAGTTTCTCTTCATATTGACTTTCTGTCGGCTCTTAATCTCCATTCTCTGCCATTGACCAGACCAAGTATCGACAGTAATACTATATATAGGATGGAATTAGAATGGGTTAAGTTTGTTGAATTAACATCGAGAAAGACAACAAAAGAAAAAGGGTTTTAAAACATCTTGGGTGTAGGTGTTTTCTTCGGCGATGGGTTTTATGTGTTAGAATCAAGAGTTAAAATGGTCAAGTCAGTTTCTTTCCTACCTCAACCCAGCAATAATTTTATCTCTATTGCTCTCGCTTTCTCTCTCAATGAACATATGCCCACCTCTGCTGCTGTTTCTCTCTTTTTTGGCCGAGCTCGCTGTTCTTTCTCTCTTCTTTGAAAACATCACTGATGCTGGCTGAATATAGTAGGCCCACAACCCTTCATGCTCATCAGGTTAGCAATGAATCAAAGGTGAATTTGTAGATCTGGAAAGTTAATATTACAGCAAAAGAAAGGGAAAAAGGGATCTGTGTGAATCTGTGAAAGAAATTGTCAGAAAAGAGTAAGCAGTCATGCAAGGAGGAAAACTGAAGGAAATAGTAAGTCAGAAGGCTGGCTAGAATATGTCACTTGTAACTACTCTCTTAGGCATGATTAATTGTTACACACAAGAGGAGAGAGAGATTTTCGACTGCCATGCGTGTTTAAGTTGCATGCGTGGCATTCCAAGTTGCCAACAAGTCTCTTACCATATCAGTTGTATTATCGTTTGTGTTGTGTTTGTAAAGCATTACCTTTTCAGATGTTCTTGGACATGTTCCTAGATTACGTTAAGAAACATACCATGTATTGTTTCTAATCACTATTGCTGTTTTGTTCTGCTTTCAAAGTTCAAAATAATGTCTTCCAACTAATTTTAAATTAATTTATGCCCCTTTTTACAGATCATAATGGCAAAACCGGCTGGTGGACCGAAGAGAGATCAACCAGCAGGAATGGATGAGGACTAAGTTCTTTGTGGCAAACTGACTTCGTGAGCTGTTGCTTGTACCTCTTTTGTTCGTTCTTAGTGTAGCATCTTTTTTCTTTACTTTTTGTCAATGGCATTGATATTTCTGGAGAAAATTTTGATTACAGAGAAATGGATACTGTTGATTGTATATGCTACTCACTCGTATTTCGTTCAGAGGATTGCGGACAATCACTCGTGTTTTCTTGTATTAGGGTGGTTGTGCCTAACTTTATTTTTGATCCTTGGTTGATATGGGCTACACTGATCAATTTCTGTTTGGCATTTTTTCGTGTACTATTTGATGAGATCAAGGGCAGGCATATGTGGTTGCCTATGTTGTTGGTGTCTGAAGTGGTCTGTTATAGATGCACAGGTTGGTTGCTTACTGAGAGATGCTTATTGCAGCTACGGACATTGCAGTGCTGGTTGCTGAGAGTTGTTTGTCATAGTTGTGATATGCTAATGTTGTGTTATTTTAGGCAAGGATTGCTGCCCCTCCTATTTGTCGGGTTCTGAACGTTAAAATCGTCCAACATAATCTCCCATATAGCTAAGGCTAAACTTGTGCTCATTCAACCAGGATGTGTTGAAAATGTCTAGAATCGTTACAGAGCAGTTACATGAAAGCACATTGGCNTAAAATCGTCCAACATAATCTCCCATATAGCTAAGGCTAAACTTGTGCTCATTCAAGCAGGATGTGTTGAAAATGTCTAGAATCGTTACAGAGCAGTTACATGAAAGCACATTGGCCTGCTATTCTTGTGCTGACAATCAATTTACACAGGATGGTCTCGAACACTTGCTTTGTTTTCGGAATTTGTGCTTGAAGCATAAGACCTCCCTCTTCTTGCACTTCCTGAGTTTCCTGCTGGACATTGCTGTTTTCTTGTAGTGTTATGTGAAATAAAAATATTACTGAACAAGCATACTATGTGGTAAGTTGTTTAACAAGAAATTGAAATTTATTAATGCTAGAAGTGGGATTAGTATTTAAATAAAAATTAAATTGAAATAAAATTCAGTGGTAATGAAATCTTAAGTTAATTTGCATTAATTTGACAAAGTTGGGTATTTTTCGATTTGTTTTTAAACAAAAGTAGGAATGTAATGTAAAAGAATGATAACACTTTATAGTATTACTATTTAGAATAAAAGAGTAATATTTATTGGTTATTTTTTCATAATTAATTTACTAGTAAGAATGTTAATTGAGTTGAGTTTATTTTACTTGTTTGTTTAAATGAGATTAAAAAATTATTTAAGTTTGATTTATTCAAAAATTGAATTGAGTTGAGTTAAAGCAGTTTGACTATTTTACATATAAACTAGTTAAATTTTACGAGCTCGGCTTAACTTTTTTATACTTATTTTTTTAAATAAACTTGAAAAAATTATTTAACTCAGTTTGTTTAGATCACAATCCATGTCCGAATAGTTCGATTATCCGCCATGGCAGGGATGGTAAAATTACAAAAATGCCAAAACAGAACCTCTATCTTCAAACAGTAAGATGGGCCTAGCACTGGTGTGTGGTGTGTGTGTGGAACCTGTATNTTAGTATTTAAATAAAAATTAAATTGAAATAAAATTCAGTGGTAATGAAATCTTAAATTAATTTGCATTAATTTGACAAAGTTGGGTATTTTCCGATTTGTTTTTAAACAAAAGTAGGACTTTAATGTAAAAGAATGATAACACTTTATAGTATTACTATTTAGAATAAAAGAGTAAGATTTATTGGTTATTTTTTTATAATTAATTTACTAGTAAGAATGTTAATTGAGTCGAGTTTGAGTGAGTTTATTTTACTTGTTTGTTTAAATGAGATTAAAAAATTATTTAAGTTTGATTTATTCAAAAATTGAGTTGAGTTGAGTTGAGTTAAAACAGTTTGACTATTTTACGTATGAACTAGTTAAATTTTACGAACTCCGCTTAACTTTTTTATACTTATTTTTTTAAATAAACTTAAAAAAATTATTTAACTCAGTTTGTTTAGATCACAATGATTGTCCGAATAGTTCGATTATCCGCCATGGCAGGGATGGTAAAATTACAAAAATGCCAAAACAGAACCTCTATCTTCAAACAGAGACTGTTGGGAAACAGTAAGATGGGCCTAGCACTGGTGTGGGGTGTGTGTGTGGAAGCTGTTTAGAGTTGCTTCATCTCCTCATGGCTTCTCTCCTGTCCTTCTCTCTCCCCAAACCCATCACAGTTAAGGCTTCTNTAGAGTTGCTTCATCTCCTCATGGCTTCTCTCCTGTCCTTCTCTCTCCCCAAACCCATCACAGTTAAGGCTTCTTCAACTCAAACAGCAACCACCCCTTCTCTCCCAGAGACTCTCGACTTGAAATTTGGCCGGAAAGGTCTCAAATTTTCAGGGTCCGACGATGCTCCGACGGTTGAGTTGACAGTCAGAAATGGAAGTTCACTGAAGCTTCAGATACCTAGTGGCCATGTCACTTCTTACAGGCCAAAAGTTTACTGGAAAGACGATGGGTTTGAGGAAGTTCTTTATACTGTGAATGGGTCAGGTTCTATCAGTGCCAAAGGTGGGATTGGTTTGGTGATTAATGATGTTTCTGACCCAAATTCCAAAGGGGCTCCTGTGAAGACTTCTGAATGGACTGTGAAGGATGTGGATTCGGATTCCATCGACGCTCTCCAGGTACCCTTTTATTCCATTTCTTTTTGTTGTGTTCTTGAGTTCTTGGAAGTTCTCTGTTTCCTTGGTTTTCATTCTTAAAAATATCAATGGCTGTCATTTCTGCAATTTTATACAGAAACATGTTGAATATAGGATCGTATACAATTGGGAATGTCCAAAGAATTAATTTGGGTTGCTCCGAAAATTTGTGAAATGAGGTTATGGACAGCTAGAAAATTTCCTTGTGTACCAACTGAACTGAGTACAATTTGATTAATTACTACATATGATTCTTGTCATATGTTTCTTGAAGTCTTGGTGAAGTTGTTTTTAGCTCAGTAGTGTATGAAAACAATCTAAGGTGTAGATACAAAGCAGAGTTATTTCCATGCTTGTTCGTGTTTGAAGCCCCCACTGCAATTTGTAAATGAAGTTTATTTCAAGGCAAATAATTCATAAACAGTACAAACTGCTAAATTATTGCTCCAATTGTTNGAGTTATTTCCATGCTTGTTCGTGTTTGAAGCCCCCACTGCAATTTGTAAATGAAGTTTCTTTCAAGGCAAATAATTCATAAACAGTACAAACTGCTAAATTATTGCTCCAATTGTTTTTTCTGATGTCTTGGTGCAAGTTGTCTCCTCCTCAGCCCTCCTTGAAAGTATGAAATGTGTTGATATAAAGCAAGAGTCGGTTTTGCCTGTTCTTTTTTGAAGCTATCACTGTAATAGGTACAATGCCGTTCCTTCCCTGGAAATGGTTGCAGTTGCAACATAATTTATGTGCTTCGATATAAACAGTTGAAACTGCCAGACTATTGCTCCAAAAGGATGGGAAATCATGAGGAAAGTAATATTCTTCCTTCCTTTCATTGCAGGTTGAGTTAAGCTGCACCAGTGGAGCTCTAGATATAACCTATGTTGTCTCCCTCTATCCACTAAGCATGGCAACAGCAGTAATAGTGAAAAACAATGGCCGCAAGGCTATTAATCTAACTAGTGCTATACTTAGCCATTTCAAGTCTAAGAAAAGAAGTGGAACAGCAGTTAAAGGACTCCGGGGCTGCTCTTACTGCACACACCCTCCTTTCCCTTCGCCATTTGAAATTTTATCCCCATCTGAAGCTTTGAAATCTGAGGACCCTGATTGGTTCTCTTTTGGCTGGGAGCCTGAAAAGAAACCAGGAGAGTGGACTTCACAGGATGTACCCATCACCATTCTGAAGCATAAGCTCAGTAGGGTGTACAGTGCTCCTCCAGCGGAAAGAACAAATGGATTTCATTATTCCACACCTTCAAAATATGAAACTATTGATCAGGTATTGTTGCATTTCAGTACCTAAACCAATGTGGATATGCCTTTGTAGAACTTTTCGGAACATTTAGTGATGTCTTGGCCTAGTAGTAAAGGTGGGATGTTATAGAGTCAGTGATGAGTGTCAAGGTTAAAAGTTGGGGTGGGTAAGGGATTTGATTCTCTTCCTAACATCTAGTATCAATTTGACAAATTTAAAACTCAATTGATTGAATTCATATTCAACCACACCGTTGTGGAGAAAGCAAATAACAATTGGAAATGTGGGTTCCATTCATCAATCCTTTTATACATTTTGAAGTATGATTGCAACTATTTCTTTGGCATAATTGACAAGGCTAAATCATTTAAATTCATAAACTCACAATGTTTATACATCCATCTATGGAAACTTTTCAATAATAGATAACATGTATCTGCTCATCTGTGCTAACAATTTTTCCCTTTCTTGCTTGTCATTTTCAGGGGCGTGAGCTCTTCTTCAGGGTTGTACGGATGGGTTTTGAAGACATTTACTTGTCCAGTCCTGGTTCCTTCTCACAGAAGTATGGAGAGGACTATTTCATCTGCACAGGCCCTGCTTCAATGCTGGTACCAGTGGTTGTAAACCCTGGTGAAGAGTGGAGAGGGGCACAAGTTATTGAGCATGATAATTTGTAATTACATGATTCAAAAGATTAGAACTAGAGTATGTAATTTTTTTTCATGTTCAATTTTCTCCTGGATAGAATTGTGTCATCTCTTCACAATTGGATGTGTAAATGAAAAGTTGTATTGTTTATGGACTACCATCATAGTTCAATTCAAATAATGCCAATTCCAGATACATGTTGCCAAATGCATGTCAAAAGCAAAGAAACCCTCATTTCAGCAGAACTGAGAATAGCTACATAGAAAGAATTGCTGATGATTCTTATGCAGTGTGATTAGTAATTTCAGAGTATTAATTGCCAAGGTAGTTTTGGTTTTTACAGTTTCTCCTAAGCAAATGTCCAGCAGTTTCACTACATTGGTTTTCCCTCACCAAAACAAATAGATTAGATTAAAAAGTAGCAGCAGCAGCAAGAACAAGAAAATAAAAATACCTGCACTTTCTGGCAGTTGTGGTGGCAACCTAGCAAACACTATTATGGAGGCACTGGGGATGGACTGAAAATTTAAAAAGGGATATAAATAATCCTTAGATGAGATTGAATGATTGGTTAAGCACAATCCAAGTCACTGGAATCAAGAGAGAAATAACAAAGAAGAGAAAAATCTAATCCGAAACATCTTTAAACCAGTTGAGAGTAAAAGANTTAATCCTTAGATGAGATTGAATGATTGGTTAAGCACAATCCAAGTCACTGGAATCAAGAGAGAAAAAACAAAGAAGAGAAAAATCTAATCCGAAACATCTTTAAACCAGTTGAGAGTAAAAGAGTCTGAAAGAGCCAAAAAGAGAAATATAATGCAAAAATGTCCATAAATTCCAATCAGAAACAACCAACAATACTAATCAGGTTATCCTAATGTGGTGATGAAAGTAAACAAACTATTTCTATAATGCTTAACAAGCCGTCTTTTCTCCCCCGAATTTTTGGGAACTGTATCAGCTGCTAGTGAGGACTAGTATGATTGAAATACAGATGACAGATCCGAGAAATCTAGATCTCTGTTAGGCTGTCGTAAGCATTTTGTTCATTATTTTACATCAACATCTCAAGTTTGTGCTAACTCATAATTATGTTTTTGTTTTTGTTGTTTTTTAAGATTAAACATGGTAGAAGAAATTCCGTCCTAGGAGGAAGAAAGAGGTTCAATGAACTGTACATGTCGAGTCATGTATCAATTCATGAATGGTACTGCAAGTTTGCTTATGTATGCATAGGCCAGTCAGCTGTGCTTTAACCAATAATCCTGCNAAGGAAGAAAGAGGTTCAATGAACTGTACATGTCGAGTCATGTATCAATTCATGAATGGAACAGCAAGTTTGCTTATGTATGCATAGGCCAGTCAGCTGTGCTTTAACCAATAATCCTGCATTCTAACGGTGAATGGAGAGGTGGGCAGCATGTACACTTACCCTGAACCTTTAAGTTAAGCTGAAGTCTCTTTGTGCCTTCATCGTACTTTTATGCAGAGGAAGTGTCTTTAAATCCAACAATTTTGTCCAAGCATTTGTTTAAGAAAGCATGTCACTTTATGTTGTATTAATGTAAAATGTTTACTCATCTAGAAATCAGTTTGACTGCTGAAAGAACTAGCAGAAGACAAATGTTTTGCTGCCTTTCTGGTTGTCATCAAATAGTTCTGCCATGGAAAGAAACCTCATGTTTGTTTGCATCCGACTGTCCACTAAAATGGTCTTGCACTTCTTATCAGAAGACACGGTGATAGGAATATCATCTACTCCGTGGAGACAATTTCAATTCAATAACTTCAAATCAAACAACATTAGGTAGGCTCAATCCAATAAGTGAGCAAAGAGAAAATAAGACAATTAAATGGCCAACCAAGCACAAAATGGCATAACATTGATAATTAAAATAGATATCAAGGATCAGTAGAAACAACCTTTCAAGAACAAATGTATTCTATTGAAATTAAATAGCAGATTTAACATTTGATTCTCAATTTTCTGCCAAAGGTTTCTACCATTGACGAAAATCAGAGTTTGATTATCATACAAAGAAAAGTGTAATTAGGTGGGAACAAGATTATAGCCTTCATCCTGATCATCAATCCACAGTAGACAACCAAAAACTACAAAAAGCATAGCTAAGAGGCCACAGACAATGTTGACAGTAGACTTCCGATGGACCTTTTGGACACATATCCCTTGGGATTCAGTTTTGCTTCCTGGTACCTCTTTTGGATATACTTGCAGATCAGCATCCACAGGGACATCTTCTGTTGAAGAAGACACAGACTCTAAGCTACCGTGGAACTGCTCACCACCACTAGACAAATTTTCATCTCCTTTGATCTCATGGTCTGCCTCATGTGAGAGGCCATTTTGGTCATACTTAGATGCAGGACTCCACTCAAATTTGCTTGATGAAGGACTTCTAAACCTCCTGCTTTGGTTATCAAAGAATCCCATGTCATCTGGTTCCTGAAGAGAGCGAATTAGCTTTCTTGGAGTCGTGAAGATCTTGACATTATCAACATTGATGTGAGAGCGTGATCTCTGAAGCACAAAGGCAATGACAAAAGCAATTTAAGTTTAACAAGAATTAGTGTCTAGAGATTGAATCTGAGTTGAAACAAATTTTATCTCGTGTGGCAGAAAAGAGTGAATGAAATAACTGTAAATGCTAGAACAAGCAGTGAATAAAATTATTTCATCTTATGAACAACATGCGTAAAGTTCAGGTTACAGGAGCACTTTTAGTTCGAATATGTAGGTATATCCCAATTTCAACACTAAGAAACTGAGAGTTGCAGCAAAGAACACAAGAAGAAGATTTCTTTAAGAATTGTTAATTGTCTCTATTTACTATCTACAACTCTTTGCTAGAGGGATTTCCCTTAGAAACTTTGAGTTACTTTACATATTTCGCTGCTTAGTTGAAAAACTCTCAAGTTGAAGGAACTTAACTGCTTGATTAACTTTTTTGCTCACTACAATTATGGCTGTGTATGGTGATTTCTGATTTATGGAAAGTTCACAGAAAATAACTCGTTGAAAGTTTACCTGAGGGCTGGGAGTGGTGCTTCTCACAACTCCATTTCTTGGACTTCGTTGCGAAAACCCAGTGAATTCATCTGTATAGTCTCTATCACCAGAAAATTCATCATTCTGTATGGCATTTCCACTAGTCACCTCTGAAAACAACCCATCCTTGAGAGATACATCAACTCCACCATTCTCATACCTCCTCCAAAGTTTCCTGTTCACACTCCTTCGGTCATAATCCAAGTCTGGGGAGGCCTGACTTACTGAAATTGGTGATTCAATCAGCGAATTATACCCAACAAATGAATTAACAGTCTGTGATTCAGGTGATGCAGTTCGGGGTGAACCATCTCCACTATCCCAAAAATTTCTTCTCCGGCTGTTGCCTCTGCTACCAAAATTTGACCCCGTAATAGAACCCATATCACTCTCAAAATCTGAGCACCTGTCAGTGGCTATTCTCTTTGCTGTTTGCAATGCTTCAAATGCAGCTCCTCTAACATAAGCCATCTGATCAGACTGACACTTTTCCATCTCCTCAATTATCAGTCCAAGCTCAGAGAATATGCTTTTGGGTTCCAAGCACTTCATCAAAAAATTCACCATATGAATGGCTGACAACCTTTTCTGAGAATTCCCCTCAACAACCCCAGTATTCAAAATTCGTAATCCAATTTGTATTAACAACCTCGCATAGGCTTCAACGAGCAGACTATTGTGCTTAGCCAGAGCCATAACCAATCCTATGTGTGAATTGGTCTGCGTTGGCTTTTCCAAAGCCCCAGCAACTCTCTGACAAACTTCATTCACCATCTCATTTGAAGCAAATCTCCAATTATCAGAGTCCACAAGAGCCTTTAGGCAGAGAGCAGCTCCAGAAGATAGGCTCTCTAGGCTACCCAAAAGAGAATCTGAAAGAGGCTTACAGAGTGAGTAAATTATATGCCTCTTTTTCTCTTCAGGTGTTGTTGGGTCAATCCCATACCTAGCAATAGCTGGAACCACCTTTGAGCAAGCCTGGTGAAGTGCAAAAGACCCAGCACTTGAAGCTAAGGTTTTGATTATGGTATCCATAATGTTATCAATCTGAGGGATAATTTTTGGGCCATGGACACGAGCAAGAACTTCATACAGTGATATTGTATATTCCCCAGCTGATGTACCACTTTCCTTTTTCTCTGAAACCTGAGCTAGAAAGATTGGAATTGCCTTCGAATCCAAGTCTTTTACATACGATTTCAACGCCTTCATTGCTGATTTCCTACTATCAGCATCTTTGTCAAGATTTCCTAACTCTCTCCGCAACACCGGACTCAAATTTCTTCCCATTGTTAATGTTTCTGAAGCCAACCCAATAAAAAGAATTATAGATTGAGTTAAGAATTAATGTGGAAAAAAATCATACAAGGAATCTGGACAGATTATGCCCAAGAACTAACAAAGATTCCAACTTTAAATTTCCGAACCTATTTTTCTGCTAAAAATCATCAATTTTAGAAATCCAATTACTAAATCTGAAATTTATTGTTACCTGAAACCAACACAACTAATGGGTAATCGAGATAATTTGTCACTGCAATTACATTAAGTCAAGCAGAACCACAGATGCATATGCAAGAACTGGGTTTAAAACACTTTTAACTTTGTGGGTGTCTCGGATTTGAAACAAAAAAAAAACACATGTACAAAAAAAACGTAGACAACTTCAAAAGACTTCAGTAATTTGATAACTTGAACCTCCATGNATGCATATGCAAGAACTGGGTTTAAAACACTTTTAACTTTGTGGGTGTCTCGGATTTGAAACAAAAAAAAAACACACATGTACAAAAAAACGTAGACAACTTCAAAAGACTTCAGTAATTTGATAACTTGAACCTCCATGGTTTAGTCTCTTGGCACAGCAATCAAGAAAATTTCTCAAATCTAAGAACAGTGTCAAATATGTTCACAACCTTACACACGCAAACAAAGATATACCTATATTTGAGGCATACAAGAACTTGAAACTAAACAAAACAATGGGTAGCCAAGATTGGAGAAGAAATATCATACCTGGGTGTGAATAAGACTTTTTCTATATGCCTTCTTGTTGGGTATGTACTGATACTATGTGAGAGATTGTAGATACAGACTCTAATACATAAACTACGATGTATGTCTAAAGTGATAGAAGAAGTATAACGGAAGGGAAAAGGATCTGTCTAGGGTTTCTTGAATTAGGTTTTTGAGCTTGATTTGGGTGCTCCGTGTTAATCGTTCACTGCTTTGAGCTGTCTGATTAGTTTCCTTTTCTCTTTCTTCGAAATTTGTGAGGTTGGCTTCCTTAAGTTTAGAAACAGAATTTAAGGTGGCGATAGGGAAGGAAAAAGACAATATCACCTAAGACGATACTACCCCTCTCGTGTGCAAGTAAATATAGAAGGCAACAGTGATGCTGACATGTATCACGGATCAATAATAAAACATCGAGGGACTGTTTGTTTGAGGTATAAGGGTGGTATAAGGAAAATAGTACGTGGGGTCTATCTTATACCTTATTTATTTGACATTTTTTACTCGGTATTAATTTCCAGGTCATAGTACTGATCCCGTGTGAACAGTAACTCTTATACCTTGTATATGGTGCTAAATAATATCACCTATCCGGTGGTATAATATTCTCGGTATAACTTTCATGGAGATATAATAGAGTAAAAAGACCCAAATGCCCTCATGTACAATACCTCATATAAAAGCCAGTTTCAATTTTTGACTTTTTAGAAGGTTACAATTATCTTTTTACATTGAGTAGTTGCAATTTTTTACTTTTTNCCCAAATGCCCTCATGTACAATACCTCATATAAAAGCCAGTTTCAATTTTTGACTTTTTAGAAGGTTACAATTATCTTTTTACATTGAGTAGTTGCAATTTTTTACTTTTTTAAGTAGGTATTACACAGATAATATTTGTGACAAATAAAAAAGCAAAATAATGAGATTATAGTTTAAGACCAGATATAATATATCATTGGATCGGAGTAGAATGAATATAAAATCTTATACCACCTAAATCTTATATCTCAAACAAATAGGCCCTAGTGCGTAAAGTGAACTCATTTGGATAGTTATTTGTTTATATGNCTAAATCTTATATCTCAAACAAATAGGCCCTAGTGCGTAAAGTGAACTCATTTGGATAGTTATTTGTTTATATGGAAAAAGATAGAGGGTTGATTATTAATTTTAGTAGGGTTATTTACTTATTTATTTTGATATTGTCACATGATATCACCGTTATAATTAATATTTTTTCATCGCGTAAAGTAAAATTAACTAGTTGGGGGTTAAACTTGAATTATATTTTAGTAGAATCATTTTGGATTCCTAACAAGAATTAACTAATCTTAAGTCTTAACTTGAATATTTAGCTAACCATGATACATTTACATCTTACGTATAACCCATGAACCATAAATATCAAATTTCTTGACAAGAGGCGAGGGGAGGAATTAGTGGAGTAGGGCGCGGGGAGGATAATAGGGTCATGGGTAGAGTTAGGTTGCCATTTTGTCGAATCGAAGTGGAGATCTAAGAAGGGGGACCAAAATTTTCTCCAATTCACAATTTTTTCCTTTTCTCTTTGTGGCAATCATCTATTATGGTATTAACGAGAATGAGAGATGTATTGGAATAGATCTCATTCTTAAGAGAGGAGGGTGGGGATGACAATGCAGAGTAGTAGAAGTAGTTGATTTTTTGGAGTGGAAGAAAGCATGAAAATTGGAGAGGGTTGCTGCAATGGAGTAAGTTTGGGTCAAGTTATGGGGGTGACGGAGTAAAATAGGTTGGGAGATAGGACATAGGAGGTGGATGAGGTGTCTTAATCTATCTCAATGAGAATAAGGATGCATGCATAAGGGATCCAATTCTCATCCAATACTCTTTTCCTCTAATTATTTTCTTGACAAGTCATATAACATTAGTGATATATGAACTCAATTGTATACAATGATTTTCGCTTAAATAAATGATAGGTGATCTCCTAAAAAGAGAATTGAAAAAAAAAAAAAAACCTATTAGAGGGGATTTAACTGTCATGCATAAGACATAGAAGTAAAAATAAAAACAAAATACTTTTTGGTATGTCGGAGGGATGGAGTATGATAGTGGGGATATGAGTATGATTTCAAAAAAGGTATACCTCAAATTTTAAAAAAGAATTAATTGCATTAGAAGTCCTAAAACATAAAGTTTATCTCATTTTGATCTATAATATTTCAATTGCATATTTTGATCTATGAAGTATTGAGTATATTTCTATGTGGTCCTTTAAGCAAACAACATCCAAATTGTTATTGATTTTTTATCATAAACTTGTCATGTGATACCTAAAAATAGATAAAAAATAATTTGGATAGGTTTTAACAGAAAATGTGCAATACGGGTAGATCTTGACCAAAATTTAGATAACTTATAATCAAAACTGTGTAATTTAAGTAGGTTTTTGACCAAAATTTGGGTACAAATTTGGTCAAAGTTATTCAAATTATTTTTTTACCTATACTTAGGTATTATGTGACAAATTTATAATAAAAAATTGTTAACAATTTGGACACTGTCTGTTTAAGACACCAAATAAAAATATATTCAATATTTTAGAGATTAAAATAATATAATTAAAATATTAAAAATAAAAATAAAATAAATTCTNATTTGGTCAAAGTTATTCAAATTATTTTTTTACCTATACTTAGGTATTATGTGACAAATTTATAATAAAAAATTGTTAACAATTTGGACACTGTCTGTTTAAGACACCACATAAAAATATATTCAATATTTTCGAGATTAAAATAATATAATTAAAATATTAAAAATAAAAATAAAATAAATTCTATACTTTAGAAACTTTCGATGTAATTAACTCTTGAAAAAATTATAGGTTTTGGGGAAGGGTAGGATTGTAACTTAGTACTCTATCATTCTTAGGACTTGTGGATCTAAAGATATTTTGGTTTCCCGCTCCTTGTGTTTTTTTTTTTGAATTCATTTGTTGTTTGTGAATGTTGGACAGAGAAAAGTCAAATAACAACATAAGGGACCCATCAATTTTCCCTATTTGAGTAGGGCCCACCGGCCCAGTCCCATAAAAACACAAAAAGAAAAGGGCCGGCTTTCATGCAAAACGACCTTGATAGTTTATTAGGGTTAAAATAGAAATTAGATTTATTATTTGTACTTTCCTGTATTCGGGAATTAATATTTACAAAAAAAAATATTAAATAAATTTAAAAAATAATTATACTCTTTTTTTCGGTAGGGGAAAGAAAAAAGAGAATGAAAGTAGAATTTGTAATCATTTACCACATGGGTGAATCATTATCACTAGGTCACTCTCTTTCTCGTCTCTAAGATAATTTACACCGAGAAATATGGGTGTACAAGAATTCAAAAATTCAACTTCGTGTGTGACTTTGGTCCGATTTCATCTCTGTCCCCGTNTTATTAGGGTTAAAATAGAAATTAGATTTATTATTTGTACTTTCCTGTATTCGGGATTTAATATTTACAAAAAAAAAATATTAAATAAATTTAAAAAATAATTATACTCTTTTTTTCAGTAGGAGAAACAAAAAAGAGAATGAAAGTAGAATTTTTAATCATTTACCACATGGGTGAATCATTATCACTAGGTCACTCTCTTTCTCGTCTCTAAGATAATTTACACCGAGGAATATGGGTGTACAAGAATTCAAAAATTCAACTTCGTGTGTGACTTTGGTCCGATTTCATCTCTGTCCCCGTCTCTGTTGGAGTTTTTCAAAGTCGAAGAAAAATTGCAAACTCTAATCAAAGTCGAAGTCTACAGTCCATTCTGAAAAAAAAATTAATCTCCAATTCTGACATTTATTAATTTATCATATATATATAAATTATTAATTACATAATAATTTATTATAAATCCAAAATCCTAAGTCCAACCCACCAAAATAAGCCTAGCCCCTGAGCCCAGTTGTAAACACAACAACCTCCCCCTCTGTCTCTCTCTCACTCAGACACAAACACACACACTATTGGTGATAGACAAGTCATCTGAGACGACGCAGTCACTTAGGCAAGCCTCCCATTCTCNTATCATATATATATAAATTATTAATTACATAATAATTTATTATAAATCCAAAATCCTAAGTCCAACCCACCAAAATAAGCCTAGCCCCTAAGCCCAGTTGTAAACACAACAACCTCCCCCTCTGTCTCTCTCTCACTCAGACACAAACACACACACTGTTGGTGATAGAAGAGTCATCTGAGACGACGCAGTCACTTAGGCAAGCCTCCCATTCCCTCCCTCCCCCCTCTATCTCTCTCTCTCTCAATCAAGGAGGAGCAACCTAGCACCTCCATTTCTTTGCCTCTTAGTTGATGTTAGATACCATTCTTCTGATGGAATAGCGCACTCAGATTTGAGATCCCAACGAAGCAGATCTGACGATGGTCTCATCTCTAACTAAGTTCTTTCAAACTCTCTCTCTCTCTATATGTGTGTGTACATTGTAAGATCTGAGATATATATGATTGAAACTTTATCGTAAGTGTATTTACATTATAAAATTCTTGTATATTTTTTTCTTTAGATTTTTTCAATTTCCAAAATTCTAGTCCGATTCCAATTGGCAGAAGTGGAGGTGGAGACAATGTNTACCATTCTTCTGATGGAATAGCGCACTCAGATTTGAGATCCCAACGAAGCAGATCCGACGATGGTCTCATCTCCAACTAAGTTCTTTCAAACTCTCTCTCTCTCTATATGTGTGTGTACATTGTAAGATCTGAGATATATATGATTGAAACTTTTTCGTAAGTGTATTTACATTATAAAATTCTTGTATATTTTTTTCTTTAGATTTTTTCAATTTCCAAAATTCTAGTCCGGTTCCAATTGGCAGAAGTGGAGGTGGAGACAATTTGTTGCGGAGTTGGAGTCGAAGAAAAAAACTCACTCCAACTAAAGTCGAAGCCGGAGGTCAGATTGACGTTTTTCGACTCCGTCGGAGTTGGTGCCCACCCCTAGTGAGGGNTTTTTTCAATTTCCAAAATTCTAGTCCGGTTCCAATTGGCAGAAGTGGAGGTGGAGACAATTTGTTGCGGAGTTGGAGTCGAAGAAAAAAACTCACTCCAACTAAAGTCGAAGCCGGAGGTCAGATTGACGTTTTTCGACTCCGTCGGAGTTGGTGCCCACCCTTAGTGATTGACATGAACTTTTGGATACCAAAAAGACGAGCTATTATCTCGCCATTTTATTTATTACATTGGTCTTAATTGGAATTATCAAGTTTTCAATATTANGACATGAACTTTTGGATACCAAAAAGACGAGCTATTATCTCGCCATTTTATTTATTACATTGGTCTTAATTGGAATTATCAAGTTTTCAATATTAAAGAAGGGAAAATTTCACTTTGCACCCTGAAAGATTTCTAAATTCTCAATTTACACACTGAAAGATAAAAAAACTCGCATTGTACCCTGAAAGAAATAAAACGATAGCAATTAGGTCCAAAACCTAATCGCCCTTTAGTTTGCTGTCTATTTTTGCTTACGTGCAAAACACGTGATAACTCAGAAGGGTAAATTTGTAAATGAACAAGGTAATCTCACATGTGATTTGCACATGACAACATCTCGGTTCAAGAAACCGATCATCTACAGCCATTGCCTTCACATCTTTAGAGTACTGAGAGAGAAAGAAAGATGAAGAGGTAGCATGATTCTCGTCTAGGGCTTCATAGTCAAAGAAAGAGCCTGTGTATAGTCTCTACGAACAATTTACGGACTTGGGGGGTTGATTCTGTACCAGTTTAGGTTTCTTGGACCAAAATTGTCGTGGTCGCTGAGGGAGGGGACCAACGATTTATTGACTCATTGGGATGCACCATGCTATGGTAATCGTAATTTTTGTGTTTGTTTTTCTATTGTGTTTGGAATATGAGATTCATTCTGGTGGGTTTGTGTGTTTGTAAACTGTTGTCTATTTCGTCATTCTGGTATGTTTGTGGGTATTGTTGTGACCAATTTTTGTATGTGGGTTTGTATGTTTGTTATTTTATTACTATTTTTCTATTGTATTTGTATTGTGGGGTTCATTGTTTGGATGTTTGTGAGTCTATTGTGGGGACCAACATTTGTCTGCATTCAGGTTTGTGTGTGTTGTTATTTTGTTACTTTTTTCCTGAACAATCGTGTTTGCATTGTGGGGGTATATCATATTAATAGTGTGTAGCTTGTTGACCATTTGGTGGTACATGTAGATCATTCCTCTGAATATTTTACTATTAGATTGCATCATGGGGGTGGATTGGAACATTTGGGTGATAGAGCATATACTGGTGGGAAGATCAATTACATTGATATGTGTCATGTTGATGAGATTTCATTGATTGAGTTGGATAGTATGTTAAAGGATACGAGATTGTATGTTGATGACATATCATTAGGATTCTATGAGATTAATAAATTATATCATAGATCCTGGCATGGATGGAGGGTTAGAAAAATGATGTGCAGGTCTTGGACATGATCAATTGGGTTCAAGAGGATAGAGTCATTGATATTTATGTTGACCATATTGAACAAATTCAGGTTGAGTCAAACTTGTTGTTAAGACTGACCATGTTCATGAACAACATCCAGAATCAGGTGGTGATGGGGATATGAATGATAGTGACTCATCAGACTATGAACCTTTTTATGATAGTGAGTATGACATAATTGATGATCAATTATGTAGAGATTTGAAAAGTGAGGATAAATTTTTCAGTTTTGCCCGTAGAGCACTATTCATGCATTATTTGTCGGTAGGACACTATATATATATCATTTAGGCATAAGTCATGTTTAGGAGCATAATTTGAGTATGTCATAGAAGAGAAACATGCTTAAAATATTAAAATACATATATTGTGCAAATTTGAGCATAAACAAAAATAGTTTCAAAAATTAGACAAAAATGATATCTCGGGTGGCCTAGGTGGGACCGGCCAAACCCGACCACTAGCAAAAAATCTATATTTTTGAAAATTTTTATTTAAAATAATTTTAAGAACTTTGGTTAAAATAAAATATCGAATTGAGGCATTTCGGGACGAGTTGTAGTGTAACGGGGTCCCAGATTCATCAAGGGCAAAAGAGTTATTTGCACCTTTGTCTCTCTACTATAAATACAGCCCCCTTAGTGTAAAAATATCATTTTTTGGGCTGGGAAAGGTCAGTACACATTTTTGGAGGAAAAAAAGAAGAAAAATCCTAGGTTCTTCAAGCTCAAGCCACCAAAACTCATTCCTAGGCCAAGATTCTTGCAAGACTTTCTTCTAACAAGTTGTTCCTCTCAACAAGGGCTATATTCTCACCTATCAGTTTGGCTATAAAGTGAACACAACTCTCTTGGTTTGAGAAAAACTATTTTAGGTATGATATTTTACTAAGTTAGAAATATATTTAAGTTTTCTTATCTTCCTTTGTGTTGATTGGATGATTTAGGTGTTTAATTGATATTAAAAAATCATTTAGTTGATAGTTTCTTTGAAAATTTAGAATTTGTGGTTTAAGTACTTTTATGTTTTTTTGAGTTTCTTGACAATTTGTTGCTATGGTAAAGGTGTATATTGCTTATGCGTTAGATTATTATATTCTAGTTTATGTTCATGTAGAGAAACTCTTGTGGTTTGAGAGTTATGATTTATTACATGAGTTGGTAGTTTGTGTATTTGCAGTTTCTTTGAGAATTTGTGAAAGTAATGAATATGAAGTTTGATTATATGTTTAATCCATTGAATGGTATTTCACATTCACGTAGATAAGGTGTTTGATGAAATATTTTATATAATTCACATTGATAAAAATCAAGGCATCTTGGCATACAAGAATTCTTGGAACATAGTGTGGGTTGAGTACTTGATACTATGCATTATGAGGGTGTAGATCCTGTGGTAAAACACTCAAAATCTAGCAAATGACAGTACTCACGGCCTGACGGGGGCCCGTGAAGTGAGACATGAGTGGCATAGAGTTGCATGGGTATGTCATGCATATTGATATTGCATAACATTGAGGGATCACGGGGTTATAGCTTTTAAAAATGTACACTTGCACATGTCACGTTTAAAATTTGTTTATAGCATTAGCACTTTGTCTTACCAGCAGTTGAGCTGATCCATTCGTGAGATATCATATTACAGATGAGACTCTCGATACTTGAAACTTTTGGAAGTTTTAAAGGAATGAGGGAAAAGGGACTTGAATGGATATTTGGCCTTTGGGCATATTTTGTATGTATGGACATAAGTCCAAATAACTTGTATTTCAATTTAGAAAAGTAATGAATTATAGACTTTGAGTCATTTTAAAGTGTAAGGGTGTAAACCCAATTGATATGTAGGATAATTTTATGTAATGAGTATCATATGGGTATATTGGACAATTATATGTGTATCTTGAGAACAAGGGATATATGTTTAATTTACATGGATTGTGGCCACCGAGTGAGGGTGGGTTGTGATATAATAATGTATATGACATATTGTGAATATTAGGTGAGAAAAAAGTTTGAAAACAAAGGAGATTATGTCAAAATTTTATGAAAAATTAAAAGACTTGTTAAGTATGTAAAACACCTTTTAAATAGGTGGGAATGACGTTAAAAGGGANATTAAAAAGGAGGGGGTTTAGAAACCTTGAAGAAATAGGTTAAAAATGGAAAAAAAAGTTGTTTGAAANGTTAAAAGGGAGGGGGGTTTAGAAACCTTGAAGAAATAGGTTAAAAATGGAAAAAAAAGTTGTTTGAAAAACTTTGAAAAAATAAGGGAAATGAATGAGAAACCAATTTATCCAACCTAATGACATTTCATTTATTTTTTTCTCCCTTTTCACTCACTCCCCGGGTTTATGGAAATTCGGGGCGTGACAACTTATATGAGACATTTGTTGATAAGAATGTTGGAAAGGGGTTGACAAAGGGAAAGTTGTTGATAGTGACAGATACACATCAGAGGAGGTTGATAATGATTTGTATGCTGAAGACTATGATAGTGAAGAGTTATTAAGTCTTAGTGGTTCATCATCGGATGACAAGGAAGAAGGACATTGTAAGAGAAAGAGGGTGAAGTATCCACAGTTTAATTCGAAGTTTGATATGGTTGACCCATATTTTGAGCTAGGTATGTTGTTCAAGACAACTACTGAATTTAGAGCTGCGATTAGGCAACATGTAATAAAATAGGGAAAAGAAATAAGATTCACTAAAAATGAGAAGTCTAGAGTAAGGACAGTTTGTACGGAAGGGTGTGATTGGTTAATTTATGCTTCTAGCATGGCAGGAGAGAATACAATGCATGTTGTTATGGCAAAGACAAAGACCAGTTCATGTTGTTATGAGAATACTGTGAAGAGTTAAGGAGAACCAATCCAGGTACTACCTGTATTATCAAAACAAATTGGTCTAGATCCCATTTTAGTACATTGCCTAAATGTGACATGCTACTCAATAATTTGTGTGAGAGCTTCAATGATTGTATTGTAGAGGCTAGGGACAAACCTATCTTAACAATACTTGAAAATATTAGAGTTTGGCTTATGGAAGAATACATAGACAAAGAGATTCAATTAAGAAGTATAAAGGATCCATTTGTCCAAGGATTCAAACGAGATTAGAAGACATTAAAATGGAGTCAACAACCTTCATTCCTACATGGAATGGGAATGACAAGTTTGAAGTGTTGGGATGAGTGGAGACCAAGCAATAGTCAACATAAAAGATAGGACTTGTAGTTGTAAGAAATGAGACTTAACAGGAATCCTCTGTAAACATGGTGTGTCTGCCCTCAACTACTTAGGTTTGTCAGTAGAGGATCATGTGGCTGATCGGTACAAGGTTGAAACATTCCTCAAGTGTTACAGTCAACTGATGAGTCCTATTAATGGGAAGGAAATGTGGCCCAAAATAGGTTATGCCACTCTCATTCCCCCTAATCAAATCACAAGACCTGGTAGGCCCAAGAAGGCAAGAAAGAAAGAGAGAGAGAGTGATGAGCCTGTCAAAGGTGTGAAGTTGAGAAGGAAATACAAAGTAATCATATATGGAACTTGTGGTCAAACTGGTCACAACAAGAGGAAGTGCAAGGTGATCACAACATCCAATTGTGTAGAGACAGCCCCTATAGATCATGTAGAAATTTTACCAGTAAGTATTTTTTGAATCAGAATTTTTATCTGCAATTGGTTGATTTTTATTAACATTAACGTTTGTACATTTCATGGTCAGGTGGCAGCTATGGAAAATGCATCACAAAGTGGTACAAGGCCAAGCCTTGATGCTACTCAATATAAATCTACAAAGGGCAGACAAAAGTTTCCTATAAGAGACGAATCACCTTCTTTCAATTAATAGTAACAAAATTTAACTAATACTTATTTTTTTTCTTTAACAGATTAGAAGGAAAAGAAATACATCATGTCCCTTAACTAGCCAACCCCAAGCTACTCAACCACAGACTGCTTCATCACAACCTATCCTACCCAAGCAAACCAAGTTTGCACCAGTTCCTGCACAACACTCCAACTCATCCAAGAAAGTGAGGAAGACAAACAATGTAGTGAGGACATAATGAAACTCTAGGACCTTTTGTGATTTTTGGGATGTGCACTCAACAGTCACTTTTTGTATCTCACTTTTTGTACACAGTTAGTTTTTGTTATGGGGGTGTATCTAACTGCAATTATTTTTGCATGAATTTAATGCAAAATGGATATACTTTTTAGTCTAAGTGCTATGTTGTGTTTTTAAGAAAAGGGATGTATCTGAATACAACTGCAACTATGTTTGAACCAACACCATTCAAATACAATATCCAGTTTGCATTGCATAATACATAATCCACTAGTATAGTTGATGCAAAATAACTCCAACTTCATCACATGCTTCCAAAATATGCATTATCCAGCAGTAGATTTGAACAAAATAGCTTCAATTTGATCACTTTAGCTTCCAAAATAGATTTGAACCAATAGACATTCACAACACCTCCAACCTTGTTATGTTTTCATTTGAAACTTGTCCATCTGGAGTGTGTTTATAATCACCCATGTACCAATATAGAACCACCATGACAAACCAGGANGACATTCACAACACCTCCAACCTTGTTATGTTTTCATTTGAAACTTGTCCATATGGAGTGTGTTTATAATCACCCATGTACCAATATAGAACCACCATGACAAACCAGGAACCAACAAGGCAGAACCAAAGCATTCTACCCCTTGCTCTGCTTCTCTCCAACTGTTCTTCTAAACTTGTAACACAATGCAACAAACTGGGTATAATTTGGCGTGATCGGTTACACATCGGAGGGTTGATNGCTTCTCTCCAACTGTTCTTCTAAACTTGTAACACAATGCAACAAACTGGGTATAATTTGGCGTGATCGGTTACACATCGGAGGGTTGATCCATANTTGTGCTTCTCTCCAACTGTTCTTTTAAACTTGTAACACAACGCAACAAACTGGGTATAATTTGGCGTGATCGGTTACACATCGGAGGGTTGATCCATAGAAAGTAACCACATGGACCACCAACCTATGATTTTATAATTGATAAAAAATTAGAATATCACACAATACATAGAGAATCATACTACCATTTTAACTTTAGTTTGTTGTAAAAAAGAATTATTGTTCAATCTTATAAAAAAAAATAGAAATTTTAAATACAAAAATCACATAAAAAATCAACAAATCTTTCATTCATATGGACCTATACTTGATCGATTGATTACAAACCAAAAATCTAATGAACAAAAAGGGAAACAAAAGAATTTTTATGGAAAACTCATTCAACGAAATACCTCATTTTTTACGCAACTGATAAACCTTCTTCCAGGGTTTAAATCCGTCTTAGAGGTCTTCGCTACAGCTCTGCGGCCATAGTAACATAATGCTTGCATTTTCCCCTCTTCTTCCACCTCTAAATTTTTCTTTATTTTTCTTGCCCTAGGTCACAGATCTATATCAACGGTGAAACACTATGTTCTTAAATGTAGAAGACAACCACAAACCTCTACATTTGAGCACCAAAATGGTTCATTTACAGGTTTACCCTTTTGACTTATCACATGTTTTGCACGTGAGCAAAAAACAGACGACAAACTGAACAGCGGTTAGGTTTTAGACCTAATTGCTACCATTTTATTTCTTTCAGGGTGCAATGTGAGTTTTTTTATCTTTCAGGGTGTAAAGTGAAATTTGCCCATTAAAGAAAGATCAATCAAATCAAAGCGTTAGCATTTCAGCACCCACAACATAGACGGTGGACTTTTAATCAATGGAAGTTATCACAAGACTCATTCCTAGAGTTTAAAAAAAAAAAGAAATCTATTAATAGAGGAGATTTTTTATCAAGGCTTTATAAGGAGTTCTATAAATGGTATATTTTGTTAGAAGGGGAGATTTCAATCTTGAGTTTCGTATTCACAAATTATGGGTGTTGATTCAAACATGACATGATTAATGAATGTGTGGAGTTAACAATAGTACTTTTGATGCTATTAATTAAACAAATAAAAACTTAATAAGCTTAGTACAAGATACGAATGTAAAATAACACGAATTGAATATAACACTATATTATTTGATTAACATTCCTAATTTATTTACAAGAATGGACCCATACATTATGTGACAAATCATTTTGATTAGGATAAAACAAGACGAGCTTGAATGAGTCAAACTCAAGAATTTGCACATAAACGAGTCGAGCCTATCAAGTTTAATCCGAATCTATCGGGCTCATTTTCTAAACAACCCTAAAAAATTATTCAAGTTTGATTCATTTANTAGGGGAGATTTCAATCATGAGTTTCGTATTCACAAATTATGGGTGTTGATTCAAACATGACATGATTAATGAATGTGTGGAGTTAACAATAGTACTTCTGATGCTATTAATTAAACAAATAAAAACTTAATAAGCTTAGTACAAGATACGAATGTAAAATAACACGAATTGAATATAACACTATATTATTCGATTAACATTCCTAATTTATTTACAAGAATGGACCCATACATTATGTGACAAATCATTTTGATTAGGATAAAACAAGACGAGCCTGAACGAGTCAAACTCAAGAATTTGCACATAAACGAGTCGAGCCTATCAAGTTTAATCCGAATCTATCGGGCTCATTTTCTAAACAACCCTAAAAAATTATTCAAGTTTGACTCATTTAGAAAACAAGTCGAACTTGAACGAGCCGAACTTGAGCCAAGTTCGATTAACTCAATTTGATTAACAGCCTTGGGTGGCATACCAAAATAGCTAGAGGGATAGGAACTAGATGAAGGATTGGTTTGGGTACGTCCATTGGTACTTGAGCGTCGCGAATTCATTGAATGTTTTCTTTAGTGACTTCTTTTTTGCATTANCGATTAACATTCCTAATTTATTTACAAGAATGGACCCATACATTATGTGACAAATCAATTTGATTAGGATAAAACAAGACGAGCCTGAACGAGTCAAACTCAAGAATTTGCACATAAACGAGTCGAGCCTATCAAGTTTAATCCGAATCTATCGGGCTCATTTTCTAAACAACCCTAAAAAATTATTCAAGTTTGATTCATTTAGAAAACAAGTCGAATTTGAACGAGCCGAACTTGAGCCAAGTTCGATTAACTCAATTTGATTAACAGCCTTGGGTGGCATACCAAAATAGCCAGAGGGATAGGAACTAGATGAAGGATTGGTTTGGGTACGTCCATTGCTACTTGAGCGTCGCGAATTCATTGAATGTTTTCTTTAGTGACTTCTTTTTTGCATTAGTCTATGAGAAAGAATGGAGAATCACGCGAATCGAATGATGACGTCTCAATAGTTCTGTTCCAACAAGATCATTCAATGGGTTTGTTTTGGGCGCTGAAAACCTCAGTTTTTTTTTGGGTTTTAGAGAAAAAGAAATTTAGTTCGTTTGAATCCAGACTTATTGGAAGACTTTTATATCAATTTTTTGGGTAAAAACAGTTTTTATCAACACCAATGGAAGTTGAAAAATAGAACTTATCCAAGCGTTTCCAAGAAAAAAACTGATTTTTTCTAAAACATTCCAAACAACTTCAAAATTTTTTTTAGCTTCTAACTTTTTCATTTCACTTTTCAAACTTTTTCATTTCACTTTCAAACTTCTGTTTCATACTCAAAAAAATTAGCTCCAAACAGACCCAATACCTTATTGTTAAAAAAGTACTTTGGAAGTCGGTATACTAAATTAGACATAATTATAAACAAGTACACAGAAAAAAATGTGTTATAAAAAAGAATACTGTTGAGATACAAAGACTTAACTGCCAATTTTTTAAAATTTACTTTTCTAAAAATGATTTTAAGAATATATCTTAAAATTAATTAGATACACAGTGATAATGCTTAATCACTGGATTTAAGGAACATTCAATTGCAAAAAGTTTCATCTTCGAAAAAAGTTTGCCACTTCTTCTTCCTCTTCAAAAACTGTTCGAATNTGGATTTAAGGAACATTCAATTACAAAAAGTTTCATCTTCGAAAAAAGTTTGCCACTTCTTCTTCCTCTTCAAAAACTGTTCGAATGTCAGTAGTTGTAGACCAAAATCAATTGTTGAAAGTTGATCGTGGTCCTGCATGTAATACAGTGAGAGTTCATATTGTTAGATGTTGATTTTATATCACTAGTTTGTTTATCACCATGGATTTTGATTTGGGCTACTTTTATTTTATTTTAAGTTGCTTGTGCAATTCATGTTTTCTTGACTTCTTCACGGTGGTGATAAACGTAATAGATAAAATGGAGAAGGGAAAATGCAAGGTGGTACACTTTTGATTTTAGTCAAAAGTCCTAAAATTATATATTTTGTAAATCTAGATATTTATATCTAAATTCATTTTTTAGTTATTGGATTTCTGCCCTGAATAATTATTGATTTTCAATTGGTTGAAAATAGGTTTCAAATGAAATTAGACAATGTAGCTTCAAATTCAGTGGTTGTGTTTAGTGGTTTTGTACATGTGGTAACAAATTCAGACAGAGCTAGACTGTTTGAATAAAATTATATGAAAATATGTGTTTGACAAAATGTAACAGTACAATGTTTTGTGTAAGTGTATTGATACATTGTTATTGTTATAGTGTTATAGTTACACTATACCTCTGAATGGATATTGTAATTTTTCTATAGAATTTGGTTTTAATCTGTGTAACTCTGCTCAGTCATGGAGAGAAAAGGAACGGAGACGTGTACCTAGAGGATGCAATCATATTGGTTGGAATATATCAAAATAGTATTTTTTACAAGCGTATATTTTTTGCTGTCAATCCATAAACTAANGTTGAAAAATAGAACTTATCCAAGCGTTTCCAAGAAAAAAACTGATTTTTTCGAAAACATTCCAAACAACTTCAAAATTTTTTTTAGCTTCTAACTTTTTCATTTCACTTTTCAAACTTCTGTTTCATACTCAAAAAAATTAGCTCCAAACAGACCCAATACCTTATTGTTAAAAAAGTACTTTGAAAGTCGGTATACTAAATTAGACATAATTATAAACAAGTACACATAAAAAAATGTGTTGTAAAAAAGAATACTGTTGAGATACAAAGACTTAACTGCCAATTTTCTAAAATTTACTTTTTTAAAAATAATTTTAAGAATATATCTTAAAATTAATTAGATACACAGTGATAATGCTTAATCACTGGATTTAAGGAACATTCAATTACAAAAAGTTTCATCTTCGAAAAAAGTTTGCCACTTCTTCTTCCTCTTCAAAAACTGTTCGAATGTCAGTAGTTGTAGACCAAAATCAATTGTTGAAAGTTGATCGTGGTCCTGCATGTAATACAGTGAGAGTTCATATTGTTAGATGTTGATTTTATATCACTAGTTTGTTTATCACCATGGATTTTGATTTGGGCTACTTTTATTTTATTTTAAGTTGCTTGTGCAATTCATGTTTTCTTGACTTCTTCACGGTGGTGATAAACGTAATAGATAAAATGGAGAAGGGAAAATGCAAGGTGGTACACTTTTGATTTTAGTCAAAAGTCCTAAAATTATATATTTTGTAAATCTAGATATTTATATCTAAATTCATTTTTTAGTTATTGGATTTCTGCCCTGAATAATTATTGATTTTCAATTGGTTGAAAATAGGTTTCAAATGAAATTAGACAATGTAGCTTCAAATTCAGTGGTTGTGTTTAGTGGTTTTGTACATGTGATAACAAATTCAGACAGAGCTAGACTGTTTGAATAAAATTATATGAAAATATGTGTTTGACAAAATGTAACAGTACAATGTTTTGTGTAAGTGTATTGATACATTGTTATTGTTATAGTGTTATAGTTACACTATACCTCTGAATGGATATTGTAATTTTCCTATAGAATTTAGTTTTAATCTGCGTAACTCTGCTCAGTCATGGAGAGAAAAGGAACGGAGACGTGTACCTAGAGGATGCAATCATATTGGTTGGAACATATCAAAATAGTATTTTTTACAAGCGTATATTTTTTGCTGTCAATCCATAAACTAAAAACTTTTAATGTAATTACATAAAAATTATGCAGAAAACAAGATTACGGACTTCAATACTTCACCGGATATCTTTCTAGACATACAGGACAAGGAGCTACCAATCATATCATGTCAGACATGTCTACAATAAAAGGCAAACTCATAAGTACTCATTCTTCAAATGTAATTTTTCATTTAAAAAAACATCAAAACATATTAACCATAAGAATTAACTCAGGATTGNGACTTCTTCACGGTGGTGATAAACGTAATAGATAAAATGGAGAAGGGAAAATGCAAGGTGGTACACTTTTGATTTTAGTCAAAAGTCCTAAAATTATATATTTTGTAAATCTAGATATTTATATCTAAATTCATTTTTTAGTTATTGGATTTCTGCCCTGAATAATTATTGATTTTCAATTGGTTGAAAATAGGTTTCAAATGAAATTAGACAATGTAGCTTCAAATTCAGTGGTTGTGTTTAGTGGTTTTGTACATGTGGTAACAAATTCAGACAGAGCTAGACTGTTTGAATAAAATTATATGAAAATATGTGTTTGACAAAATGTAACAGTACAATGTTTTGTGTAAGTGTATTGATACATTGTTATTGTTATAGTGTTATAGTTACACTATACCTCTGAATGGATATTGTAATTTTCCTATAGAATTTAGTTTTAATCTGCGTAACTCTGCTCAGTCATGGAGAGAAAAGGAACGGAGACGTGTACCTAGAGGATGCAATCATATTGGTTGGAACATATCAAAATAGTATTTTTTACAAGCGTATATTTTTTGCTGTCAATCCATAAACTAAAAACTTTTAATGTAATTACATAAAAATTATGCAGAAAACAAGATTACGGACTTCAATACTTCACCGGATATCTTTCTAGACATACAGGACAAGGAGCTACCAATCATATCATGTCAGACATGTCTACAATAAAAGGCAAACTCATAAGTACTCATTCTTCAAATGTAATTTTTCATTTAAAAAAACATCAAAACATATTAACCATAAGAATTAACTCAGGATTGCATACAGTGTGTATGTTTGTTACATGATGAAAAAACTCACCTACGGAGAAGAAATTAAAGGGAAGTTACCAGCCAATTTTTCTCTCTCCACTGCATGCCTATCACTTCAGCCAACTTCATGCCTTCAGACGCCGTTCATTGCTGCCATAGAAGATTTCTTCCCTTGGAATTTGTTTACTACTTTTCAATCTTTACTTTCTCTGTCTCTCTAAGTTGCACCATCCGTCTTCCTCCCTTTCAAACATGTTTCACTAAAAGCCATTTTTCCGGCAAGTAACATTTACATAGGTGCTGATAAAAAAANACATAAGTGTGTATGTTTGTTACATGATGAAAAAACTCACCTACGGAAAAGAAATTGAAGGGAAGTTACCAGCCAATTTTTCTCTCTCCACTGCACGCCTATCACTTCAGCCAACTTCATGCCTTCAGACGTCGTTCATTGCTGCCATAGAAGATTTCTTCCCTTGGAATTTGTTTACTACTTTTCAATCTTTACTTTCTCTGTCTCTCTAAGTTGCACCATCCGTCTTCCTCCCTTTCAAACATGTTTCACTAAAAGCCATTTTTCCGGCAAGTAACATTTACATAGGTGCTGATAAAAAAAAAATTCCACAGGTAATGTTTTCTCCAATTTTACATTTGAGTTCTACCTTTTGTGGGTGGTGTTTAATGTGTCGGTTTTGGCCTTTGAAGGTGTTTTGCTTGTGCATGTGTAGTGGTTTTGTGTCTTGTGTGCTTCCATATGGGTGTTGTGTGCAATGTGCATGTGTAGTGATTGTATGAGTTAGTGTATGTGTGTTGTGTGGAGGCATGAAAAAGATAAATTATTATTTTTATTTAAAAAATTTAGTTGATCAATTTTATTATGACCTTAATTCTAATTGTTATTTTTATCTTTCAGGAATTATTTATTAAAATTTCAACAATGTCATCAAGCAAAGGAAAAAAAATTGTACAACTAGGTATGTGTAATTTAAATTTTGTTTTGAGATACTCATGATTCATTTTCGATTGCTATTTGATGATACCTTAAAATAAATCTCAAGTGTCAGCTCAGGAGGTCAGATCAGCCCAGGAGGTCAGACTAGGCAAGCAGAACTCGGAAGAGTAGAGCTGGAGGTCCCCTCGAGATAAGCAATGGCAATGACAACCAAGACAACAACTGGATAATCACGAGAGGTTCCTAAAGCGTTAGAAAGCTATAATCAAGGCACCTAATCTCACCCCACCAAGATCNGAATTATTTATTAAAATTTCAACAATGTCATCAAGCAAAGGAAAATAAATTGTACAACTAGGTATGTGTAATTTAAATTTTGTTTTGAGATACTCAGGATTCATTTTCGATTGCTATTTGATGATACCTTAAAATAAATCTCAAGTGCCAGCTCAGGAGGTCAGATCAGCCCAGGAGGTCAGACTAGGCAAGCAGAACTCGGAAGAGTAGAGCTGGAGGTCCCCTCGAGATAAGCAATGGCAATGACAACCAAGACAACAACTGGATAATCACGAGAGGTTCCTAAAGCGTTAGAAAGCTATAATCAAGGCACCTAATCTCACCCCACCAAGATCTTCTCCTAAAATTAGGAAGAACCCCACAAAGTAAGGGCAAAAATCTCGGTTAAGATCCCACTTAGCAGGGGTAACTCTATAAATGCAATGTAACACCTCCTAATAGGGGGGGGGGGAACTCTAGTGGCACAAAGAAGCCATAGCAACATTGTAATCACCGTGAATGAAACAAAAGGAGCAAGAGTCTCCATTTCAGAGTGGACTAGCCGAGCTCCCCAGCTAGTGAACCACTATAATTCTGTAGTCTTAACTTTCAAAGCCCTGGATATTATTGCATCATCATAGCAACCTAAGGGAATCCCAACCCATCTTTTATAAAAGTGCGTTAACACCATCAGTTTGACACCGTCTGTGGGAACGACTGTTCCTGTTACAAATAAAGCTGATTTTTCAGTGACTGATAGTATCAACGTGAAACATGAGCCAAAGTCAGATCAATCCTCTACGAATGCAAGATCAACAGGAAGCTGCAAATAACAGACAACCCAAAAATGCGTAAAAAGTAGATCCCCCCATGGGGGACCTTCCCATGAATAATGAGATAAAGGTCTTTCATCTTGTCAATGAACGTCAGATAAAACAGATCGAAGAGATTTTAAAGCTCCTACAACACCCACAGGAGGCGCGACTGGCCCAAGGAGGCCAGAATAATCTACCACCAAGGGAGCAATCTCATCTTGAGCCCCTCAGAGAAGTTAATGAGGTGGGAGAGAGTAGCCAGACCTTAGGGCAAAAACCTCGCCTACCCCCTAGGAATAGTCACAACGAGGAAGTGCAAAGTCAGTATAAGGAAGGGGAGATGAACGACTTTTTTCCTTATTAACAGGAGAGAAGAGAACATCACTGGGAGCAACATTTCAAAGACATCCAGCAAGAACTTAGCCAAATGAAGGAGACAGTGAAGAGCAAGGCCCCAGTCACTATGGATGCCTTGATGCAGCAAACCGAATCCCCATTTATTGCTGGGGTGCTGCACTTCCCTCTCCCACATTAATTCAGAATGCCATAGATGGATGTTTTTGATGGGACAAAGGATCCCGTGAACCACCTCAACACCTACAAAAATCAAATAGAGTTGTGTGGATATCAAGATCTAGTGAGATGCAGGGCCTTTGCTATCACCCTGAAGGGCTCAACNTATTGCTGGGGTGCTGCACTTCCCTCTCCCACATTAATTCAGAATGCCGTAGATGGATGTTTTTGATGAGACAAAGGATCCCGTGAACCACCTCAACACCTACAAAAATCAAATAGAGTTGCATGAATATCAAGATCTAGTGAGATGCAGGGCCTTTGCTATCACCCTGAAGGGCTCAGCCTTAGCATGGTTCAACAGACTCCCCCCAACCTCAATTTCCTCTTTTAAAGATCTGTTAATTTCGTTTGTGTCCCACTTCATCGGAGCTCGGACCTATAGAAAATTGAGCTACCATTTGTTAAATGTGAAACAGGGACCTAATGAGAACTTACAGTCTTATGTCCAACGGTTCAACTCAAAATCCTTGAAGGTGGATGTCCCAGACGAAAANTCTGTTAATTTCGTTTGTGTCCCACTTCATCGGAGCTCGGACCTATAGAAAATCGAGCCACCATTTGTTAAATGTGAAACAGGGACCTGATGAGAACTTACGGTCTTATGTCCAACGGTTCAACTTAAAATCTTTGAAGGTGGATGTCCCAGACGAAAAATTTGTTATTACAGCCTTCAGAGCAGGTCTGGGAGTTCAGTCAAAAGATCTGATATTTTTCATCTCAAAGAACCCCCAGGCTAGTATGGCGGAGGTGCTTGCCAAAGCAGAAAAGTACATAAATGGTGAGAAAGCGCTCCTCTCCAAGGTTGGGAACTCTTTGTCGAGAAAGGAGAAAGGGAAGGAAGAAAAGAAGAGAGAACGAAGTCCCAAAAAGGAAAGAGAACGAGGCAGGTTTTCAAGAAGGGACAGAGAGCGTCCCCCGAAGAAAAGAGAAAATGTCANTTCCAAGGTTGGGAACTCTTTGTCGAGAAAGGAGAAAGGGAAGGAAGAAAAGAAGAGAAAACGAAGTCCCGAAAAGGAAAGAGAACGAGGCAGGTTTCCAAGAAGGGACAGAGAGCGTCCCCCGAAGAGAAGAGAAAATGTCAGGGATCACCTCGGCCCTCCACAACCAGAGCTATAACCAAGGTATGCACCCCGACAGCTNTTTCAAGAAGGGACAGAGAGCGTCCCCCGAAGAAAAGAGAAAATGTCAGGGATCACCTCGGCCCTCCACAACCAGAGCTATAACCGAGGTATGCACCCCGACAGCTCACCCCTCTGACTACTACAGTGTCTCAGATACTGTATGAGGTGCAATATGAGAAGTTCTTAAGGTGGCCACCCCAGATGAAAGCAGACCCGGTAAAAAGGGATCCTACGAAGTATTGTGACTTCCACAGAGACCATGGTCATCACACCTACGACTGTATCCAATTGAAGAAGAAAATAGAATTTCTAATCCAACGAGGGCAGCTGCGACGCTATGTGGCCAATGATAATCAAAATCGAGTTCTCCCACCTCCACCCCCTCAGCGTCAAGTACCAGAGCCACACCAGCAACCTATGGGGGAGATTAGAGTGATATCAAGAGGATTTGCCGGAGGAGGAGGTCCAGCTCTGCTAGAAAGGCCCACTTGTAAAAAATCAGAGCCATAGAAGCTCCCGAAATATATACCGTGTCCAAGTCTCCATGCTTAGACACGACTATCACTTTCTCAGATTCAGATCTGGAGGGCTGCCAACATCCCCATGATGACCCTTTGGTGGTAAGAGCTGTGGTGGCCAATAGGATTGTCCATCGTATTTTGATTGACAATGGCAGCTCGAAAGACATCATTTTTGCTTTTGCTTTCAACAAAATGGATATAGGAAGGGAAAAATTTGAACCGGTAAGTGCCCACCTATTGGGATTCTCAGGAGAAAGGATGTTGCCCCTAGGGTCAATCCAACTCATCTTGACCTTAGGTGACCCACCCTGTCAGGCTACAACAACTGTGAAATTCCTAGTGGTTGATGCACATTCAGCATACAATATGCTCCTTGGAAGACCCTCGCTCAATTCTAAAAGGGTTATTCCCTCTGTCTATCACCTTGTAGTGAAGTTTCCTACAACAAATGGAGTTAGAGTGGTCCGAGGAGACCAGCGCGTAGCACGGGAATGCTACATGGCATCCATGAGAAATAAGGAGGTTGAGAGCATCCAATTGGATGAGCTTGACATGAGGGATGAACTCGAGACTAGGCCAACACTATCAGAAGAGTTGGAACCTGTTCAAATTGATGAAGAGCTAGAACATCTTGTTTATGTTGGATCCAAGCTAAGCAAGGAGATCGAGGATCTCTTCATCCAATTCCTGAAAAGGAACAAAGAAGTTTTTGCATGGAAGCAAGAAGACATGAAAGGGATTGATCCTTCTGTCGTTACTTACAAGCTCAGCGTGAATCCAACCTGTAAGCCTGTTAAGCAGAAGAGAAGGAGCTTCGCTCCGGAGTGTCAGAAAGCCATCAACAAAAAGGTCAGCAAGCTCCTTCACGCGAAAGCCATTCGAGAAGTGGATTACCCAGTCTACCTACCCAATGTAGTTCTAGTTAAGAAGACAAATGGTAAATGACGTCTTTGCATTGACTTCACAGATCTCAACCGTGCTTGCCCAAAAGATAGCTTTTCTCTACCCCAGATAGATTTGATTATAGATGTCACTACGGGACATGAGCTCCTCAGCTTCATGGATGCCTTTTCTGGGTA
This sequence comes from Ilex paraguariensis, assembly GCA_963454935.2. Taxonomy (NCBI): domain Eukaryota; kingdom Viridiplantae; phylum Streptophyta; class Magnoliopsida; order Aquifoliales; family Aquifoliaceae; genus Ilex; species Ilex paraguariensis. The sequence goes on from CAUOFW020001514.1 coordinate 272,231, forward strand.
CAATCAGATCAGGATGGATCCCAGTGACCAAGAGAAGACCTCATTCATAACTGAGGAAGAGACATACTTCTATCAAGTGATGCCCTTCGGATTAAAAAATGGAGGAGCCACTTACCAACACCTGGTGAATAAGATGTTTCAAAAACAGATTGGGACCTCCATGGAGGTCTATATTGACGACATGTTGGTCAAGTCACTAAAGGCAAAGCTCCACATTGGACACCTAGCAAAGTCAGTTCAGGTTCTAAGAGAATACAAGATGAAGCTCAACCCAGCTAAGTGTGTCTTTGGGGTGTCAGCAGGAAAATTTTTAGGCTTCATAGTTAATAGTAGAAGGATAAAGGCTAACTCAGAAAAGGTAAAAACAGTGTTGGATATGCGGCCTCCCTCCAACACGAGGGAAATATAGCGTTTAACCGGGAGAATAGTTGCTCTGAGTCGCTTCGTTACCAGTTCAAGCGACAAATGTCAGCCCTTCTTTCAAGTCTAAAAGAAAACGTTTCAATGGGATGCTCGGTGTGAAGAAGCTTTCAAAGCATTGAAAGAATACTTGAGCTCCCCACTTGTGTTGGTAAGTCCATTAGAAGGAGAAGTACTTACCCTTTACCTGGTTGTCTCAGAGTTCTCAACCAGCGCAGCGCTAGTAAGGGAGAAGGACAGAGCTCAGCAACCAGTTTATTACTGCAGCAGAACTCTGAGGGGGACAGAAGAAAGATATCTTAAAATGGAAAAACTCATTTTAGCCTTAGTGACAACCGCCAGGAGACTTAGACCCTACTTCTAGGCTTACACTATCGAAGTCTCAACAGATCAACCTATGAAGCAGGTGCTGCACAAGCCAGAATTTTTGGGGAGACTAGTTAAATAGGCGGTTGAACTTAGGGAGTTTGACATCAGGNAAGACTTAGACCCTACTTCCAGGCTTACACTATCGAAGTCTCAACAGATCAACCTATGAAGCAGGTGCTGCACAAGCTAGAATCTTTGGGGATACTAGTTAAATAGGCGGTTGAACTTAGGGAGTTTGACATCATGTACAAGCCAAGGACAACCATTAAGGGGCAGATATTGACAGATTTCTTTGCAGAATTCACAATTGGGATACCTGCAGAGACAGCGCAGTTAGTACCTGACCTCCCCACTTGGAAACTTTAAGTAGATGGAGCTGCCAATGCTCAAGGCAGTGGAGCTGGTTTGATTTTGACTTCCCCCGATGAGATAGATGTTGAATACGCACTGAGATTTGGATTCAAAGCTTCATATAACGAAATTGAGTATGAGACAGTCATAGTAGGGCTCAGCTTAGCTCATTCAATGGAAGCCGAACAACTGGAGATCTGCAATGACTCATAACTCGTGGTGAAATAGATAGAGGGTGCTTACGAGGCTAAGGGTGAGAAGATAGCCCTTTATCTTAGAAAAGCTCAAGAACTAATCAAAAAATTTGCATAAGTGAAGATTCGGCGTGTTCCCAGGGCTGAAAACTCGAGAGCAGACATCCTGACGAGGTTGGCAATAGCTTCGCAAGAGAATTTGGGCAGGTTAATTCTGGTGGAACTCCTAGTAGAAGCCTCTGTATGTATTGAGAATGAAGAAGTTTTTCCTGTGCAGAGTCCAACAAGCTGGATGGACCCCATCATGGAGTATCTCCAGAACGGGACCTTACCAGAAGACCTCAAGGAAGTAGCAAAGCTGAGAACCAGGTTAGCTAGATTTTCCATTTTGCAGGAAAACTTGTACAAGCGAGGTTTTTCAGCACCACTCCTCAAATGCGTGGAGAACGAGGACGTTGATTATATACTCAGGAAAATTCACGAAGGAGTCTGTGGCAATCACATCGGAGCTCGGGCTTTGGCGGGAAAGACATTAAGGTAGGGGTATTACTGGCCCACGTGCTCAAGGACGCAACAGACCTAGTCAGGAGATGCAAGGCTTGCCAAATACACGCTAACATCCCGCACGGCCCACCAGAATTTCTAACCTCCGTAGTAAGCCCTTGGCCATTCCAACAATGGGGTCCAGATATACTAGGGCCTCTTCCCACTGGTGTAGGACAATACAAGTTCGCCATTATAAGGGTGGATTACTTTACTAAGCGGGCAGAGGTAGAACCTTTGGCAACTATTATAGAATAAAAAAATTCAGAATTTTACGTGAAAATCCACAATCTGTCGATTTGGGTTCCCCAGAGCAATTGTGTCAGATAATGACAAGTAGTTCGACAACCCAAAGTTTAAAAACTTTTGTGCCGAACTCGAAATAAGGAATTACTTTTCTACCTCAGCTTATTCTTAGTCTAATGGACAAGCAAAAGTCACCATTAGGACTATAAAGTCTGCCTTGAAGACCAAGTTGGAAAATCTGAAGGGCAAATGGGTAGAACACCTCCTAGAAGTACTATGGGCTTATAGGACAACCACTAGGTCGGCAACACAAGAGACTCTATTTGCTTTGGCTTTCAGTTCTGAGGCAGTGGCGTCTGTCGGAGTTGGGCTCCTTTCACATAAAACATAATTAGTAAATGAGGAAATAATGATAATTTCCTTCTGCTAAGTTTGGATCTGTTGGAAGAAAAGAGAGAGACAACATTGAACAACATAAAGAACTACCAAAGAAAAACAGCTAGGTACTATGACAGGAAGGTCAAGCATAGGAGTTTTAAGGTCGGAGATCTGGTGCTGAGGAAGCTTTTGCTGGCAAGAAAGGATCCCACTCATGGGAGACTGGGGCCTAAATGGGAAGGTCCATACATAGTCTCTTGAGTAATTAGATCGGGAAATTATGAGTTATAAACGAAAGAAGGGAAAGTCCTGCCCCATTCATGGCATGCAGAACATCTTAAGAAATTTTTTCAGTAAGTTTATCTTATATTATGAACCATTGTTAAAAAAGTACCATGTCTATAATTCATCTATGCTTATGAGCATGCAAAAAAAAAGGGAGCCTTAGAGCTCTGTATGAACTCATTAGTTCATAAAAAGAGCCTTAAAGCTCACGACGAACTCATCAGTTCGTTAAAAGAGCTTTAGAGCTCATGATGAACTCATTAGTTCATAAAAAGAGCCTTAGAGCTCACGATGAACTCATTAGTTTTTAAAAAGAGCCTTAGAGCTCACGACGAACTCATCAATTCGTAAAAAGAGCTTTAGAGCTCACGACGAACTCATTAGTTCATAAAAAGAGCCTTAGAGCTCATGACGAACTCATCAGTTCGTAAAAAAAACTTTAGATCTCATGATAAACTCATTAGTTCATAAAAAGAGTCTTAGAGCTCACGATGAACTCATTAATTCATAAAAAGGATTTTAGAGCTCACGATGAACTCATCAGTTCATAATAAGAGTCTTAGAGCTCACGATGAACTCGATAATTCATAAAAAGAGCCCAGGAGCTCACGACAAACTCATTAGTTTCTAATAAGAGTCTTAGAGCTCACAATGAACTCGATAGTTCTTAAAAATAGCCTTGAAGCTCACGACGAGCTCATTAGTCCGTAATAAGAGCCTTAGAGCTCACGATGAGCTCATTAGTTCATAAAAAAAAAAAAAAAAGAGCCCTGGAGCTAACAACGAATTCATTAGTCCGTAATAAGAGCCTTAGAGCTCACGTTGAACTTATTAGTCCATAAAAATAGTTCAGTAGCTCAAGACGAGTTCTTCTGTCCCTAAAGCAAATGCAGCAGCTCAAAATGTGCTTCCTGGTCCAGAAGAAGTAAAAGCAAGACCTGCAGTACGTAGACTAGAAGGAAAGCTTCACAACTTCTATCCATTACAAAAAAGGGAAAATGGGGGTCTTTGGTCCATAAGCTAGGAAACGACATGGAAAGATCAGCTGCCAGATTCTCAAAGCCACAAATTGTGTAGAAGAAGCGGCAAACATGGAAAAGGAAAATCAAGGTTTCAAAAACTATCAAAGCAAAATTACTAGTCGTCTCTGCAGTATGACTATCCTCTCTTTCAAACGCAGGTTCTCCTTTTTCAGCTCATCCCTCTCCTTCTCAGTCGCTGACAGTAGATCCATCAATTTTTGCCCAGTAGAGAAAAACAGAACTTCCCCTAGGCCAGAGTTAGATGTAGGGGAGGAAGATCCACCCCTCTTGCGCCTCTTCGAAGAAGCTCCAATGTCTTCGCTTTTATCAGGCTCTGAATAAAAAGAATTGGGTTCAGGGAAAAAAAGAAAAGTCTCGTTCAGCTGCAGCAGCACTAAACAAGAACAAATTGTCTGATATCATGAGCTCAGAAAAGGACATGGGCTCAGCTTGGGTCATTAGCTCTATCCTCATCAATTCAAGCAAGTTTAGGTCAGGAACACCTACACACCAAAAAATTAAGATAAGCAGATAGCATTATAAAAATTTAATTCTAAGAGAGAGATTCTCGTTACTCTCACCTGGGTAAGAATAGCTCTTCCAAGATCGAGGAACTCTACACTCCCTAGTGCCAACCTCGGAAGACCTCTACAAGTCACTGGAAGCAAAGAAGAAATGTTGGGCCCATCCCGAAGGAGGAGAGGGGAGATCAAACACTAAGCAACGTAGCCTAAAGTCTCTCCACTAAAAATAGACGAAGCATGGAACTTCATTCTACTCAAAGTCAAAATAGTAAAGAAATTTTGTAACCGTAAGAAACTCGTCATTACCTCGCAGACACTAGAAGAGGAAGAAACTGGTCATGACAGCCCATCCCATGGGTGAAAGACGAGAGGGACACAAGCCGATATAGGCCAAAATAAATCCAATAGAAGGATGAATGGGAAAACGCAAACCTAATTCCAAAGCTGCTTCAAAGAAGCACATCTCCCCAGGAGGAATGTAATTACAGGGTTCATTGGAGCTTGGAGCACGTAGAGGTAACTCCAAATCAAGAAAGAATTTCTTCCTTATCCTCTCTAAATCAGAGGACGTCACCACTGAGGGAACAAAGTAGCGAGTATGCCACATCTACTCAACCTCAAAGGAGGTTCGCTCTTGAAACAGAGCAGAAAAGGGGACAGACATAGTGGATTCAAGCGAAAAAGAGAAGAGAAGAAAATAGAAGACGTTAAACCCTCAAGAATAACAAAGGGATACGCAGAGGGAAGTGATAGCCAGTACTTATAGAAATCCTTTGAAGACCCCAGATTTTTTGGAAGTTGTTAATTACACGAAACCTTAAGTCGGTGGGTCTCTAGATTTCTAAATTAAGGAAGCAGAAATCTTTTTGGTAGGATGGCTATGCATCGAAAACAGACACCAATGACACCCCGGGATAAAACAAGCAGGCCTCCAAAGAGGAGTCCTGAACATAAAAAAAAAAAGAGGTCAAAACAAACCCTTGCACGTTGGGAGGTCAGAAATAAGGAAATCAATGCACCCAAGCAGCTGCATGTAGGCATGCTCTTCCAGGTTGTCGCCTTGCCAAGGGGTCATGACCAACCCAGAACTCAAAACGTCAGCACCAGAGGACAGAACATGGTAGCATGCTCTCCACCTCGCTTAATCAGAATGGCTGAATTCGCAAACAAGGAAGAAAACCTGACTAATGGCTACATGTGCACATGTCCCCTAAGGCTTGCCAAAAGGATAAACCCTCACCCTGAGCTGCGTAGAGCTCGGTGGTTATGTAGACCTGACAATAAGTCAGCACCTAGTCAGTCTGTTGTGCATGAAAAGGATGAACCCTCACCCTGAGACAAGAGGGAAAAATCTACTTCTATCCAACATAATAAATCTTGACCTCTAGATCTACCACACCAAGGTGACAAATTGACCCAAGATCTCGTTTATCTATCAAGATCAGCTGTGCAGGTCAGTATATGGGAGCCCCCTTAAGTGTAAGACTTCAGGTACTCATTGTCTTATATTCAAAAAGCAAAAAGCTAGACCCCGCTGTGTACACTGGATTGACCATGCAAACTTCCTAATCATTTGCTTCAAAAGGTCTGAATGATCCATTTGAAGCAAAGAGGGGAAAGAGAGAGAATTGAGAAGGTTACACTTGATAATAGTTGAGAAGATTGCATTCTAATCTAAGAGGAATTACGCAGTCGAAGTTACATAGTTGCATTCTGATCTAAAATTGTTACAACCATGAGTTGATAAGTTAAAAAAAAAAATAAATTTTGCTTCATATCCTAACTTTGAGGATGAAGTAAGGCCAGAACTCTGGAGGTCAGTTACTGAAGTTCGGGCAAAAGCAGGTTGAGAAGCTGGAAGCTCAGCTAGGCGCATCAACAGGTATTCCTAACCTGTCTGCTTCAAGGAGATCTGAATGACCCCCTGAAGCAAGGGGGAAAGAATTGAAGAATATCATATTTGATAGGTGGTAGAATAAAGCAACAAGTTGAAAAATAAATGGAAAGGAGCTATAAGAATATCATATTTGATAGGTGGTAGAATAAAGCAACAAGTTGGAAAGCAAATGCAAAAGAGAGCTATAAGTTGTAAATTAAACACAAAATGTTACAATTCTGACATTTTCGTTTCAAATTTTGTTTCAAAATGTCACAATTCTGAGATAATTAGCCCAAAGTTACAAACAAAAATTTCTCTACATCCCAACATCTTAAGTTTCCGAAGGAAGAGTAGGCAAAGGGCCTAGCGGTGCAGTAGCTGAAGTCTCAGCAGAAGGAACTGAAGAAGGGCTCCCTAGCTCGGAAGGCAACCTTACTGGCAATGAAGCAGTTGAAGTCTCAGGGAGGCCAAGAGCAGGCAAGGAGGCAGAGACCTCAGCTTCGGATGAAGCTCCAACGGCCAGCTCAGTAGGGATGGAAGAAGCTGTAGAAAGCTTGGTAGCCATGGGAGTAGAGGTGTCTAAGGAGGCAAAAGCATCTTGAGCTAAAGTCCCAACTAGAGGGATGAGCCCTTCAGAGTCTTTGGGCACATCTTCAGAAATAGGAGGAGCAGGAGCATCTTCCTCTTCTTTATCAGACCCCTCGGCCTCTTCCTCAAGGGGAATTGAAAAATCAAAGTTTAGTTCAGGGTAAGTCCTTTCAACTATACCCTAGAAAACAATCCACCCTTTTGCTCACCTGGTGAGAACGTCATCCTCTAGCTGGGCAATCAGCTCATCCTTTTTCTAGATGGTAGTGTCTCGCACCTCCAGCGCCTCCTTGACAGCCTCTAACTCCTCCCTGACAGCATCATTGGCCTCTGCTAGCACCTCGTACTCCCTCTTCACGTTCTTGAAGGAAGCCAGAGCATCAAGGGACTTCCGGCTCTCCTTGATCCAGTCATCAATTTTTGACCGGAGGACTTCCTTAGTCTTGCTGAGCTCCTCTTGTTTGGATTTGGCAAGGGAAGACTGCTGCTCCACTTGTTCTTGTAATTCCTTTACCTGGACCTTAAGGTCATTATTCTCGAAAGTCAGATTGGCACACTTCAACTCAAAAGCTTTGGAAGTGTTGGCCAACCCCTCCAAGGCTTGGATTTGCTTTAACAAGCAACTTATTTGAATGACAGTCTGAAGACAAGCATGAAAGATTAGTGCAAAGGGAAGAGTGCAAGACATCCAAAAAAAAAAGAAGGAGAATTTGACAAATTAGAATCTCACCAAGGTACAGCCATACAGCGCAGTGGAAATACAGGTTCTCAAGGGTACAGAAGTGACTGCATCAATGTCAGACTCTGGGATAATGGAGGCAATGGCCTCTGCAGCATGTTTCACATCGGTAATAAGAGAATTTTCAGACTTCGAGAAGACCCCTTTGCCTGTCATGAGAGGTTGGGAGGTCTCCTTGGTTGATGCAGAAGCAACATGACCAAGGAAAGTGCGAGCAGTATCCAAGACCCTCTCAACTTCAGATACAGAAGAGGAGGTCTAGTCTCGCCCAAGAGCATCTTTAGTGGTAGATCGGGTCCCTTGTGGGAAAGGAAGTCCTGAGGTCGGTGAGGCATGCAGTGGGGATGGTGGGGCCTTCTGGATAAAGGCAGAGGCAGAGGCAGAGGCAGAGGCGGTACCCATTTTTTGAATTTTAGCTGGAGTAACTGGGCTCCCACCAGAACTACCCTCAGCCTTGTGCTTGGTACCACCCTTGTTTTTCTTCTTCAATACCTTTACCTTAGCTTAGAGCATCTTAGGGGTAGGCTTCATTGTAGAAAACCCTGGGAGATTTGACTTGAGCTGGTTAGTCAAAAGAAAAAAGAAAGGGAGGAAAGCAATGAAACCAAATAAGGGAAAGAACAGATTACCTTCTACGTCCTCAAGTCGGATAAAGAAAAGTGGGGTTGGAGCTTCTATCACTGTCTTAGGAGGACCGAATCCCTGCCTTCCTAATTCCCAAGGCTTAATGAGCTCAAAGTACCTCTCTGGATTACACTTAGCCAACTTTAGCTTCACCCGCTTGTCCTCGGAGCTGGGTTCAGGTCGAATGCCTACAAAAAAAAAAGGGAAAAAAAAAGAAGAGGCAACACCAAAGATGCAGAGGTTAGGAAAGTAACTCATAAATCTTCATTCCGCAGTTCAGTCAGGCAAGAACTCACCTAAGTTATCTGGGGCTGTCCAGACTTTGGGAATCCCAAGAGTGTCTATTTTATCAGCAGGGTTGTATTCCCAGTTGACACCCCCAACGAATTTTTTTTTTTCCAGCCTTTATGAGAACTCGGGAGGTATGTGATGATCTGCCTAGACGAGGTCCGCTTAGAAATATATAGAAAGCCCTCAGTTGAGGTAAGCTTAACATTGAAGAGGTCCATAAACAGAGAAATGGTGGGAGTCCCAAACCCATGCTTCTTAAAGAAAACTAAAAGACTCACTAAAACACCCCAGAAGTTGGGAGAAAACTGAGCAGGACAGACATTGAGGTGCTGCAGAACATTTTTGATGAAGTGGTGCATAGGAAAATGAAGGTCATTCTCGAAAGCGACCACAAAGAAACAAATTCTTTTGTGCACTTGGGCAACGTATGAGGTGAGTTTATTCGGACACCAGGGCTGACCACCAGGGGAAAAGCCAAAATGAGCACTAAGAGCTTCCATGAGAATAAGATCCACCCCACTGGGACCCACGAGCTCAGCATGCCTGAAGGCAGCCCCCATACCTGCTGCACTATCAGGAATCCTAATCTCACTCACCTTGCCCTTACCCTTGTCAGCACTAGGAAGTACATGAGAGTAAGATGAGAGGAGTTCCTTGGAATCCACCTCAGTATCGACAGCCTCAACACCGGAGAAGTTGTCAATCTCGTCACCTATATCCCCTAAATCAGAATCTCTTTCGGCAGACCTATCGCCTAAGAGGAAAACTGAGGAATGAGTTGCTCCAGATGAGGCAGACATGATTGGCAAGGAGAAAGACAAGTCGAAAGAATGATAAAAATGAGGAGTACTAACTAAACACCCCCTGATAATCCTAGGGTCAGCACTGTACCTCCCAAAAGTAAGAATTCACACAGTGGAGTTCCAATCCACAAAGCGGGAAAGAGGAGATAGGCAACGATTGCAATTTCAAAAGAAAAAGAACCGAAAAACCTAGAAAAATAATGGCCACCTCAAAGATGAGGGATCTAGAGTGAGGAAAGGCAAGAGAAAGAGAAAGGGGCAGAAAGAAGCGTACCTAGACAGGGAAAAGAACAACAAACAACAACCAAAGTACAAAATTAGAGGAGAAGAGCAAAGCAGGACTTCGAGTCGAACCCAGAAAGCACAATCTTGAGCAGAGAATAAGAGAATCGCGTGGAGGAAAGCCCAGAAGTCGCAGAGAGAAAGAGCCAGAGACGAAGGTGAACAATGTAGAAGATAAACGGTGGTTTTGTGCGGTTTTCTTTTAGCCGTTTGAGCATTTAAGGCTTGAAAGACATGGAATGAGGCGTGTGTGGAAACCAAGAGAGCCATGATTACTGTAACCATCAAAAAGTCCCTCCCACGTGCATTTCACATGTAGACTAAGGTCAGCTAGGCACAGGTCTGGTCCAAGGTGAAAGCAGCTCAGCCCATGCCCAAGCTCGCTTGGGCCAAGGGCTGGGGGGGAGGGACAACTGATGATACCTCAAAATAAATTTCAAGTGCCAGCTCAAGAGGTCATATTAGCCCAGGAGGTCAGACTAGGCAAGCAGAACTCAGAAGAGTAGAGCTGGAGGTCCCCTCGAGATAAGCAATGACAATGACAACCAAGGCAACAGTTGGATAATCATGAGAGGTTCCTAAAGCGTTAGACAGCTATAATCAAGACATCTAATCTCACCCAACCAAGATCTTCTCCTAAAATTAAGGAGAACCCCACGAAATAAGTGCAAGAATTTTGGCCAGGATCCCACTTAGCAGGGAATGACCCTATAAATGCAATGTAACACCTTCTAACAGAGAAGGGGGGGGGACCCTAGTGGCATAAAGAAGTCATAACAACCTTATAATCACCGTGAATGAAACAAAAGGAGCAAGAGTCTTTATTCCAGAGTGGACTAGCCGAGCTCCCGAGCTGGTTAACCACTATAATTCTGTAGTCTTAACTTCCAAAGCCCTGGATATTATGGCATCATCATAGCATCCTAACGGAATCCCAGCCCATCTTTTATAAAAGTGCGTTAACACCATCACTATTATTTTTTTTTTACAAATTGGTATGCATGGTATGTAGTGATAATGATAAATATTATATGCATGACTAAAATAGTGTCATTTATTATTTTTGAATATGTGTAGATCAAAGTGGTGATGATGATGATGATGATGTTGAAGAGAATTATGTTTACGGTAATATTGATGTCCCAAATGGTGTGTTAAGTAGCCAAAATAATGAATTTGAGTTAAAATTTGGCATGGTTGCATATAGTGAAGAAGAAGCTTTTATTATGTATAACAAATATGCATATTACAAAGGTTTCAGCATTCAAAGAGATCAAAAGAGTTTTAAAAGAAACAGTGGTGAACTTATTCGTCGCAACTTTGTGTGTTCAAAAGAGGGGTTTAGGGAATTTATAGATCCTACTCAAGTGAAGAAGGTGGAGAGGTTAGAGACTAGATGTGGTTGTAGGACTTGAGTGGTGTTTAAAGTAGAAAATGGTGTTTATACAATTAGCCAATTAATCACCGAGCACAATCACCCATTTGTTGAACCAAACCAAAGGCATTTAATAAGGTCTTCACGTACAATGCATAACACAAGTAAGGGAGTTATCAAATCTATGAGTGAAGTTGGTATAAGAGCAACCAAGACATATGCATACTTGTTAAATGAAGCAGGTGGTTATCAAAATGGTGGATTTACTGAGCGTGATTGTCAAAATTTTATACAAGTTGAACGATCAAAAAAGATTGAAGCTGGTGATGGACAGAGTTTAATAAATTATTTCAAGCACAAGCAAACAATAGAGCAATTACTTTTTTATACTGTACAAGTTGATGAAGAGAAT
>CAUOFW020001514.1:285383-304725 GCA_963454935.2 Ilex paraguariensis
AATCACATCGGAGCTCGGGCTTTGGCGGGAAAGACATTAAGGTAGGGGTATTACTGGCCCACGTGCTCAAGGACGCAACAGACCTAGTCAGGAGATGCAAGGCTTGCCAAATACACGCTAACATCCCGCACGGCCCACCAGAATTTCTAACCTCCGTAGTAAGCCCTTGGCCATTCCAACAATGGGGTCCAGATATACTAGGGCCTCTTCCCACTGGTGTAGGACAATACAAGTTCGCCATTATAAGGGTGGATTACTTTACTAAGCGGGCAGAGGTAGAACCTTTGGCAACTATTATAGAATAAAAAAATTCAGAATTTTACGTGAAAATCCACAATCTGTCGATTTGGGTTCCCCAGAGCAATTGTGTCAGATAATGACAAGTAGTTCGACAACCCAAAGTTTAAAAACTTTTGTGCCGAACTCGAAATAAGGAATTACTTTTCTACCTCAGCTTATTCTTAGTCTAATGGACAAGCAAAAGTCACCATTAGGACTATAAAGTCTGCCTTGAAGACCAAGTTGGAAAATCTGAAGGGCAAATGGGTAGAACACCTCCTAGAAGTACTATGGGCTTATAGGACAACCACTAGGTCGGCAACACAAGAGACTCTATTTGCTTTGGCTTTCAGTTCTGAGGCAGTGGCGTCTGTCGGAGTTGGGCTCCTTTCACATAAAACATAATTAGTAAATGAGGAAATAATGATAATTTCCTTCTGCTAAGTTTGGATCTGTTGGAAGAAAAGAGAGAGACAACATTGAACAACATAAAGAACTACCAAAGAAAAACAGCTAGGTACTATGACAGGAAGGTCAAGCATAGGAGTTTTAAGGTCGGAGATCTGGTGCTGAGGAAGCTTTTGCTGGCAAGAAAGGATCCCACTCATGGGAGACTGGGGCCTAAATGGGAAGGTCCATACATAGTCTCTTGAGTAATTAGATCGGGAAATTATGAGTTATAAACGAAAGAAGGGAAAGTCCTGCCCCATTCATGGCATGCAGAACATCTTAAGAAATTTTTTCAGTAAGTTTATCTTATATTATGAACCATTGTTAAAAAAGTACCATGTCTATAATTCATCTATGCTTATGAGCATGCAAAAAAAAAGGGAGCCTTAGAGCTCTGTATGAACTCATTAGTTCATAAAAAGAGCCTTAAAGCTCACGACGAACTCATCAGTTCGTTAAAAGAGCTTTAGAGCTCATGATGAACTCATTAGTTCATAAAAAGAGCCTTAGAGCTCACGATGAACTCATTAGTTTTTAAAAAGAGCCTTAGAGCTCACGACGAACTCATCAATTCGTAAAAAGAGCTTTAGAGCTCACGACGAACTCATTAGTTCATAAAAAGAGCCTTAGAGCTCATGACGAACTCATCAGTTCGTAAAAAAAACTTTAGATCTCATGATAAACTCATTAGTTCATAAAAAGAGTCTTAGAGCTCACGATGAACTCATTAATTCATAAAAAGGATTTTAGAGCTCACGATGAACTCATCAGTTCATAATAAGAGTCTTAGAGCTCACGATGAACTCGATAATTCATAAAAAGAGCCCAGGAGCTCACGACAAACTCATTAGTTTCTAATAAGAGTCTTAGAGCTCACAATGAACTCGATAGTTCTTAAAAATAGCCTTGAAGCTCACGACGAGCTCATTAGTCCGTAATAAGAGCCTTAGAGCTCACGATGAGCTCATTAGTTCATAAAAAAAAAAAAAAAAGAGCCCTGGAGCTAACAACGAATTCATTAGTCCGTAATAAGAGCCTTAGAGCTCACGTTGAACTTATTAGTCCATAAAAATAGTTCAGTAGCTCAAGACGAGTTCTTCTGTCCCTAAAGCAAATGCAGCAGCTCAAAATGTGCTTCCTGGTCCAGAAGAAGTAAAAGCAAGACCTGCAGTACGTAGACTAGAAGGAAAGCTTCACAACTTCTATCCATTACAAAAAAGGGAAAATGGGGGTCTTTGGTCCATAAGCTAGGAAACGACATGGAAAGATCAGCTGCCAGATTCTCAAAGCCACAAATTGTGTAGAAGAAGCGGCAAACATGGAAAAGGAAAATCAAGGTTTCAAAAACTATCAAAGCAAAATTACTAGTCGTCTCTGCAGTATGACTATCCTCTCTTTCAAACGCAGGTTCTCCTTTTTCAGCTCATCCCTCTCCTTCTCAGTCGCTGACAGTAGATCCATCAATTTTTGCCCAGTAGAGAAAAACAGAACTTCCCCTAGGCCAGAGTTAGATGTAGGGGAGGAAGATCCACCCCTCTTGCGCCTCTTCGAAGAAGCTCCAATGTCTTCGCTTTTATCAAGCTCTGAATAAAAAGAATTGGGTTCAGGGAAAAAAAGAAAAGTCTCGTTCAGCTGCAGCAGCACTAAACAAGAACAAATTGTCTAATATCATGAGCTCAGAAAAGGACATGGGCTCAGCTTGGGTCATTAGCTCTATCCTCATCAATTCAAGCAAGTTTAGGTCAGGAACACCTACACACCAAAAAAATAAGATAAGCAGATAGCGTTATAAAAATTTAATTCTAAGAGAGAGATTCTTATTACTCTCACTTGGGTAAGAATAGCTCTTCCAAGATCGAGGAACTCTACACTCCCTAGTGCCAACCTCGGAAGACCTCCACAAGTCACTGGAAGCAAAGAAAAAATGTTGGGCCCATCCCGAAGGAGGAGAGGGGAGATCAAACACTAAGCAACGTAGCCTAAAGTCTCTCCACTAAAAGTAGACGAAGCATGAAACTTCATCCTCCTCAAAGTCAAAATAGAAAAGAAATTCTGCAACCGTAAGAAACTCGTCATTACCTCGCAGACGCTAGAAGAGGAAGAAACTGGTCATGACAGCCCATCCCATAGGTGAAAGACGAGAGGGACACAAGCCAATATAGGCCAAAATAAATCCAATAGAAGGATGAATGGGAAAACGCGGACCTAATTCCAAAGTTGCTTCAAAGAAGCACATCTCCGCAGGAGGAATGTAATTACAGGGTTCATTGGAGCTTGGAGCACGTAGAGGTAACTCCAAATCAAGAAATAATTTATTCCTTATCCTCTCTAAATCAGAGGACGTCACCACTGAGGGAACAAAGTAGCGAGTATGCCACATCTACTCAACCTCAAAGGAGGTTCGCTCTTGAAACAGAGCAGAAAAGGGGACAGACATAGTGGATTCAAGCGAAAAAGAGAAGAGAAGAAAATAGAAGGCGTTAAACCCTCAAGAATAACAAAGGGATACGTAGAGGGAAGTGATAGCCAGTACTTATAGAAATCCTTTGAAGACCCCAGATTTTTTGGAAGTTGTTAATTACACGAAACCTTAAGTCGATGGGTCTCTAGGTTTCTAAATTAAGGAAGCAAAAATCTTTTTGGTAGGAAGGCTATGCATCGAAAACAGACACCAATGACACCCCGAGATAAAACAAGCAGGCCTCCAAAGAGGAGTCCTGAACATAAAAAAAAAAAGAGGTCAAAACAAACCCTTGCACGTTGGGAGGTCAAAAATAAGGAAATCAATGCACCCAAGCAGCCGCATGTAGGCATGCTCTTCCAGGTTGTCGCCTTGCCAAGGGGTCATGACCAACCCAGAACTCAAAACGTCAGCACCAGAGGACAGAACATGGTAGCATGCTCTCCACCTCGCTTAATCAGAATGGCTGAATTCGCAAACAAGGAAGAAAACCTGACTAATGGCTACATGTGCACATGTCCCCTAAGGCTTGCCAAAAGGATAAACCCTCACCCTGAGCTGCGTAGAGCTCGGTGGTTATGTAGACCTGACAATAAGTCAGCACCTAGTCAGTCTGTTGTGCATGAAAAGGATGAACCCTCACCCTGAGACAAGAGGGAAATGTCTACTTATATCCAACATAATAAATCTTGACCTCTAGATCTACCACACCAAGGTGACAAATTGATCCAAGATCTCGTTTATCTATCAAGATCAGCTGTGCAGGTCAGTATATGGGAGCCCCCTTAAGTGTAAGACTTCAGGTACTCATTGTCTTATATTCAAAAAGCAAAAAGCTAGACCTCGCTGTGTACACTGGATTGACCATGCAAACTTCCTAATCATTTGCTCCAAAAGGTCTGAATGATCTATTTGAAGCAAAGAGGGGAAAGAGAGAGAATTGAGAAGGTTACACTTGATAATAGTTAAGAAGATTGCATTCAAATCTAAGAGGAATTACGCAGTCGAAGTTACATAGTTGCATTCTGATCTAAAATTGTTACAACCATGAGTTGATAAGTTAAAAAAAAAATTTTTTTGCTTCATATCCTAACTTTGAGGATGAAGTAAGGCCAAAGCTCTAGAGGTCAGTTACTGAAGTTCGGGCAAAAGCAGGTTGAGAAGCTGGAAGCTCAGCTAGACGCATCAACAGGTATTCCTAACCTGTCTGCTTGAAGGAGATCTGAATGACCCCCTGAAGCAAGGGGGAAAGAATTGAAGAATATCATATTTGATAGGTGGTAGAATAAAGCAACAAGTTGGAAAACAAATGCAAAAGAGAGCTATAAGTTGTAAATTAAACACAAAATGTTACAATTCTGACATTTTCGTTTCAAATTTTGTTTCAAAATGTCACAATTCTGAGATAATTAGCCCAAAGTTACAAACAAAAATTTCTCTACATCCCAACATCTTAAGTTTCCGAAGGAAGAGTAGGCGAAGGGCCTAGCGGTGCAGTAGCTGAAGTCTCAGCAGAAAGAACTGAAGAAGGGCTCCCTAGCTCGGTAGGCAACCTTACTGGCAATGAAGCAGTTGAAGTCTCAGGGAGGCCAAGAGCAGGCAAGGAGGCAGAGACCTCAGCTTCGGATAAAGCTCCAATGGCCAGCTCAGTAGGGATGGAAGAAGCTGTAGAAAGCTTGGCAGCCATGGGAGTAGAGGTGTCTAAGGAGGCAGAAGCATCTTGAGCTAAAGTCCCAACTAGAGGGATGAGCCCTTCAGAGTCTTTGGGAACATCTTCAGAAATAGGAGGAGCAGGAGCATCTTCCTCTTCTTCATCAGACCCCTTGGCCTTTTCCTCAAGGGCAATTGAAAAATCAAAGTTTAGTTCAGGGTAAGTCCTTTCAACTATACCCTAGAAAGCAATCCACCCTTTTGCTCACCTGGTGAGAACGTCATCCTCTAGCTGGGCAATCAGCTCATCCTTTTTCTAGATGGTAGTGTCTCGCACCTCCAGCGCCTCCTTGACAGCCTCTAACTCCTCCCTGACAGCATCATTGGCCTCTGCTAGCACCTCGTACTCCCTCTTCACGTTCCTGAAGGAAGCCAGAGCATCAAGGAACTTCCGGCTCTCCTTGATCCAGTCATCAGTTTTTGACTGGAGGACTTCCTTAGTCTTCCTGAGCTCCTCTTGTTTGGATTTGGCAAGGGAAGACTGCTGCTCCACTTGTTCTTGTAATTCCTTTACCTGGACCTTAAGGTCATTATTCTCGAAAGCCAGATTGGCACACTTCAACTCAAAAGCTTTGGAAGTGTTGGCCAACCCCTCCAGGGCTTGGATTTGCTTTAACAAGCAACTTATTTGAATGACAGTCTGAAGACAAGCATGAAAGATTAGTGCAAAGGGAAGAGTGCAAGACATCCAAAAAAAAAAGAAGGAGAATTTGACAAATTAGAATCTCACCAAGGTACAACCATACAGCGCAGTGGAAATACAGGTTCTCAAGGGTACAAAAGTGACTGCATCAATGTCAGACTCTGGGATAATGGAGGCAATGACCTCTGCAGCATGCTTCACATCGGTAATAAGAGAATTTTCAGACTTCGAGAAGACCCCTTTGCCTGTCATGAGAGGTTGGGAGGTCTCCTTGGTTGATGCAGAAGCAACACGACCAAGGAAAGTGCGAGCAATATCCAAGACCCTCTCAACTTCAGATATAGAAGAGGAGGTCTGGTCTCGCCCAAGAGCATCTTTAGTGGTAGATCGGGTCCCTTGTGGGAAAGGAAGTCCTGAGGTCGGTGAGGCATGCAGTGGGGATGGTGGGGCCTTCTGGATAAAGGCAGAGGCAGAGGAAGTACCCATTTTCTGAACCTTAGCTGGAGTAACTGGGCTCCCACCAGAACTACCCTCAGCCTTGTGCTTGGTACCACCCTTGTTTTTCTTCTTCAATACCTTTACCTTAGTTTAGAGCATCTCAGGGGTAGGCTTCATTGTAGAAAACCTTGGGAGATATGACTTGAGCTGGTTAGTCAAAAGAAAAAAGAAAGGGAGGAAAGCAATGAAACCAAATAAGGGAAAGAACACATTACCTTCTACGTCCTCAGGTCGGATAAAGAAAAGTGGGGTTGGAGCTTCTATCACTGTCTTAGGAGGACCGAATCCCTGCCTTCCTAATTCCCAAGGCTTAGTGAGCTCAAAGTACCTCTCTAGATTACACTTAGCCAACTTCAGCTTCACCCGCTTGTCCTCGGAGCTGAGTTCAGGTCGAATGCCTACAAAAAAAAAGGGAAAAAAAAAAAAAGAAGAGGCAACACCATAGATGCAGAGGTCAGGAAAGTAACTCATAAATCTTCATTCCGCAGTTCAGTCAGGCAAGAACTCACCTAAGTTAGCTGGGGCTGTCCAGACTTTGGGAATCCCAAGAGTGTCTATTTTATCAGCAGGGTTGTATTCCCAGTTGACACCCCCAATGAATTTTTTTTTTCCAGCCTTTATGAGAACTCGGGAGGTATGTGATGATCTGCCTAGACGAGGTCCGCTTAGAAATATATAGAAAGCCCTCAGTTGAGGTAAGCTTAACATTGAAGAGGTCCATAAGCAGAGAAATGGTGGGAGTCCCAAACCCATGCTTCTTAAAGAAAACTAAAAGACCCACTAAAACACCCCAGAAGTTGGGAGAAAACTGAGCAGGACAGACATTGAGGTGCTGCAGAAAATTTTTGATGAAGTGGTGCATAGGAAAATAAAGGTCATTCTCGAAAGTGACCACAAAGAAACAAATTCTTTTGTGCACTTGGGCAACGTATGAGGTGAGTTTATCCGGACACCAGGGCTGACCACCAGGAAAAAAGCCAAAACGAGCACTAAGAGCTTCCATGAGAATAAGATCCACCCCACTGGGACCCACGAGCTCAGCATGCCTGAAGGCAGCCCCCATACCTGCTGCACTATCAGGAATCCCAATCTCACTCACCTTGCCCTTACCCTTGTCAGCACTAGAAAGTACATGAGAGTAAGATGAGGGGAGTTCCTTGGAATCCTCCTCAGTATCGACAGCCTCAACACCGGAGAAGTTGTCAATCTCGTCACCTATATCCCCTAAATCAGAATCTCTTTCGACAGACCTATCGCCTAAGAGGAAAACTGAGGAAGGAGTTGCTCCAGATGAGGCAGACATGATTGGCTAGGAGAAAGGCAAGTCGAAAGAATGATAAAAAGGAGGAGTACTAACTAAACACCCCCTGATAATCCTAGGGTCAGCACTGTACCTCCCAAAAGTAAGAATTCGCACAGTGGAGTTCCAATCCACAAAGCGGGAAAGAGGAGATAGGCAACGATTGCAATTTCAAAAGAAAAAGAATCAAAAAACCTAGAAAAATAATGGCCACCTCGAAGATGAGGGATCTAGAGTGAGGAAAGGCAAGAGAAAGAGAAAGGGGCAGAAAGAAGCGTACCTAGACAGGGAAAAGAACATCAAACAACAACCAAAGGAAAAAATTAGAGGAGAAGAGCAAAGTAGGACTTCGAGTCGAACCCATAAAGCACAATCTTGAGCAGAGAATAAGAGAATCGCGTGGAGGAAAGCCTAGAAGTCGCAGAGAGAAAGAGTCAGAGACGAAGGTGAACAATGTAGAAGATAAACAGTGGTTTTGTGCGGTTTTCTTTTAGTCGTTTAAGCATTTAAGGCTTGAAAGACATGGAATGAGGCGTGTGCGGAAACCAAGAGAGCCATGATTACTGTAACCATCAAAAAGTCCCTCCCACGTGCATCTCACATGTAGACTAAGGTCAGCTAGGCGTAGGTCTGGTCTAAGGTGAAAGCAGCTCAGCCCATGCCCAAGCTCGCTTGGGCCAAGGGCTGGGGGGGGGGGGAACAACTGATGATACCTCAAAATAAATTTCAAGTGCCAGCTCAAGAGGTCATATTAGCCCAGGAGGTCAGACTAGGCAAGCAGAACTCAGAAGAGTAGAGCTGGAGGTCCCCTCGAGATAAGCAATGACAATGACAACCAAGGCAACAGTTGGATAATCATGAGAGGTTCCTAAAGCGTTAGACAGCTATAATCAAGGCACCTAATCTCACCCAACCAAGATCTTCTCCTAAAATTAAGGAGAACCCCATGAAGTAAGGACAAGAATTTTGGCCAGGATCCCACTTAGCAGGGAATGACCCTATAAATGCAATGTAACACCTCCTAATAGAGAAGAGGGGGAACCCTAGTGGCACAAAGAAGTCATAACAACCTTATAATCACCGTGAATGAAACAAAAGGAGCAAGAGTCTTTATTCCAGAGTGGACTAGCCGAGCTCCCGAGCTGGTTAACCACTATAATTCTGTAGTCTTAACTTCCAAAGCCCTGGATATTATGGCATCATCATAGCAACCTAACGGAATCCCAGCCCATCTTTTATAAAAGTGCGTTAACACCATCACTATTATTTTTTTTTTACAAATTGGTATGCATGGTATGTAGTGATAATGATAAATATTATATGCATGACTAAAATAGTGTCATTTATTATTTTTGAATATGTGTAGATCAAAGTGGTGATGATGATGATGATGATGTTGAAGAGAATTATGTTTACGGTAATATTGATGTCCCAAATGGTGTGTTAAGTAGCCAAAATAATGAATTTGAGTTAAAATTTGGCACGGTTGCATATAGTGAAGAAGAAGCTTTTATTATGTATAACAAATATGCATATTACAAAGGTTTCAGCATTCAAAGAGATCAAAAGAGTTTTAAAAGAAACAGTGGTGAACTTATTCGTCGCAACTTTGTGTGTTCAAAAGAGGGGTTTAGGGAATTTATAGATCCTACCCAAGTGAAGAAGGTGGAGAGGTTAGAGACTAGATGTGGTTGTAGGACTCGAGTGGTGTTTAAAGTAGAAAATGGTGTTTATACAATTAGCCAATTAATCACCGAGCACAATCACCCATTTGTTGAACCAAACCAAAGGCATTTAATAAGGTCTTCACGTACAATGCATAACACAAGTAAGGGAGTTATCAAATCTATGAGTGAAGTTGGTATAAGAGCAACCAAGACATATGCATACTTGTTAAATGAAGCAGGTGGTTATCAAAATGGTGGATTTACTGAGCGTGATTGTCAAAATTTTATACAAGTTGAACGATCAAAAAAGATTGAAGCTGGTGATGGACAGAGTTTAATAAATTATTTCAAGCACAAGCAAACAATAGAGCAATTACTTTTTTATACTGTACAAGTTGATGAAGAGAATCGAATGACAAATTTTTTTTGGAGGAATGGATTATCAAAATTGGATTATGAATGTTTTGAAGATGTTGTAGTTTTTGACACTACCTACTGTACGAACAAATATAACATGATTTGTGCTCTATTTGTTGGGGTTAATCATCATTGGAAAAATGTGTTATTTGGTTGCGCATTTTTATGTGATGAGACAACAACTTCATTCGTTTGGTTGTTTGAGACTTTTCTTGAAGCTATGGATCATAAGGCACCCAAAACTATTTTTACTAATCAAGACCATGCGATGGCAAATGTCATTGCGAGAGTACTTCCTAATACACAACATCGCTTATGTCAGTGGCATATCTCAAAAAATGTTGCTTCGAATATTTCTGGTCTTTATCAACAATCTGGTTTTAGGGAGATGTTCTCATATCTTTTGTATAAACGTGAAAGTGAAAGCAAATTTGAAGAAATAGGGTTGTTTGAATGAGTCATGGCTTCGAAAAATATATGATCTTTGTCGAAAATGGGCTCCAATCTTTAGTCGTGATACATTTTCATACAACATTCGGGCTAGTCAAAGGAGTGAAAGTACAAATAATGTTTTCCAACATATGACTTGCAAGACAATGAGTCTTA
Source organism: Ilex paraguariensis (assembly GCA_963454935.2). NCBI lineage: Eukaryota > Viridiplantae > Streptophyta > Magnoliopsida > Aquifoliales > Aquifoliaceae > Ilex > Ilex paraguariensis. Next base: position 295,415 of record CAUOFW020001514.1, read on the forward strand.
CTGAATTTGTGCATCACTATGAACAAAATGCTGAAAAGATGCATGAGGTTGAAGTGAATGATGATCCCAATTGTGCTCATGGAAAACCTTGTATTATTTGTCGTGGTAGTGGGCTTCTTAGACATGCATGTAAGATGTATACGCATAAAATATTTGCAGTGTTTCAAGACGAGTTTTTGCAATCTCTTTCTGAAGTAGAAGTTGAATCCACTTGTATTGATGCACTGCACACGTATAAGTAGAAAAGGGAGGGTGGTCACCAAGAACACATGATACAGTTTAACTCCTCTGATTATTCACTATCATGTAGTTGTAAGCAATTTCAGTCATTGAGATTGTTGTGCCGCCATGCATTGAGAGTTTTAAATTTGAATGGTGTCAATAAAATTCTCGAACAGTATATATTGAGGAGGTGGACAAAAGCTGCGAAGGATGGGATTTTAATGGATAGACAAAATGTTCCACTATTGGATACTAGTGGAAACTCAGCAAAAACAGTGTGGCTCAACAAGTTAATGCGCAAAGCATTTAGTCTTATGAATTTGAGTGTTAATTCTAATGCCAAAACTGAGATTGCAGATCATGATATGGACAATACATTTGAGAAAGTTACAAAATTTAATGCAATATCTAGTGAAAAGGATACATTTGAAAATGATAGAAATATTTCTTTATCAAGAAATGAGACTCCAATATTGGATTCCCCGAGATTGAGAAAAAAAGGTCAAACATATGGTCGAATGAAAGGTTTTCTGGAGGAAAAAAATAAATTTTAGAAAGGTAGATGTGAGCATATCTCAAATACCATAACCAATTAATGCTATGACAAGTAAAAATAATTTTTACAATATAAAATGAATACTTTAATTTTCTCTCTTTTTTATTCTAGGAATGCAATCATCTATGTTAGGTGCTTCATCTTTACATTCGTTTGGGATGCAAATGAGTGAAAACTACCAAAACCAGGTATGATTATACTTTTAAACAAATTTTTATCCACATGAATCTTATATTTTTTTTTGTTTGAAAGTGTATTATCAAATTATTCGTTGTTTCATTCTTTGTAGTTTGTTCCCATGTTTGGTATGACAACACCAAATATTCATACAAGCATGCATGTGACCAATTCGGTATTTTTGTCAAATGGTTATATACAATTAAAATAAACTCATTAAAGTTAAGTATGTATTTTAATTGTTATTATCTATTGTTGATACAGATGCAGATGTTTCAATACTCAAATATGTCTTTCACAAGTTTGTTACAAACAAACTTCCCTATGTCCCATTTAAGTCAGGTATGTTTTCTACATCTAACTTATATAAAAGTATTTTCTTATGTACTACCTAAACTAACAAAAAAAATATGACAATCTTGCAGGGTACTTCCAACAATGTCATAGGAAGTTCAAATTCTCTCAATCTATCAGACATGAATCAAGAATTTGAGCATAATAAATAGAATGTCTATTGAGTGAAAATTGTAGTGAATCCATGAGACGATAGTTTTTTTTGGCTGAGATGTTTCAATTTGATTTGGTCAATGTTGGGTTAAGTATGAACAAAAGTATTTCAATTTGATTTGGTCAATGTTGAATTGCATGTATTTTTTTTATTTTAAATATTGGATGTAATGAGATTATAAATCTCATAGCATGGTCAGTCTTTTTGTAACGTTGTGTAGCTGTTGTTTTTTTTTTGTTAAGTCAGGCCCTCTCGCTCTCTCTCTTTCTCTCTTTGTGCCAGTGCAATGAAAAGGTAAAAATTATAAAAAATAAAACAAGATAAGATTGTCAATAGGTGAAGAAAGAGGAGGATATGAGTCAACGATTTCTAGATAAATAAAAAGGCCAAAAAATGGTGAGAGTAAGAGTTAATAATACATTTAGTGTAATATTTAGTAATTTGGGGTAATTTTAAACTTATTTATTAAATTAAAAAATATATTTGATAAATATATGTTTCTTAAAAAATTTAATCGTCATGTTTCCTCTATTAATAGATATACACATTAACAAAGATGTACAAGTGTAAACAAACAAAATAGATCCAATAAATAATGGCCAAATTGCAAGCACAGGAAAAACAAAAGAATGGAATTTATAGTGACAATTCAAAATTCAAATTAATGGCGCTGGTTCAAAATTTGAAATTTTTATTATTGAAATGGAAAAATTATAAAAAAAAAAAAAAGGGGTAAAAACTAAATTGACATGACATATCACAGTATAAAGAGAAAACAAAAGAAGAGACGGACGTTAAGGAATAACTTTATTTAGGTGAGTGAGTCGAATCTAATGATCTGATAAAATTTTGGATACATTGCTCTTTCTCTGCGCGCTCTCTCTCTCTCTCTCTTCTGTAAAATCCGTCATTGTTGACAAAATCCACAATCCATTTTCTCCTTATCCTTCTCAACCTCACACACCACCGCTGCTTCCCCATGGCTGAACCAACCACCATATCCAACCCAATTCCAAACCTCTCTCTCCCACTCCAAGATCGCGTCGCCGTCGTCACCGGCGGCTCTCGAGGGATCGGCCGAGCCATTGCCATCCACCTCGCCTCCCTCGGCGCAAATCTCGTCATCAACTACACCTCCAACTCCGCCCAAGCAGACCTCGTGGCCACACAAATCAACGACACCTCTTCCACCACCCCACGAGCCGTCACCGTCCAAGCAGATATCTCTGACCCAACCCAAGTCAAGTCGCTATTCGACGCTGCCGAGTCCGCTTTCCACTCGCCACTCCACATTTTAGTCAATTCCGCCGGAGTACTTGACCCCAAATACCCATCCATACTCAATACAACAATCGAGGACTTCGACAAGACTTTCACCGTCAATACCAGAGGAGCGTTCTTGTGCTGTAAAGAGGCGGCGAATAGGCTGAAGCGCGGCGGAGGTGGGAGGATAATCTGTTTAACGTCGTCGACGGTGGCGTCGTTGAGGCTTGGGTTTGGGGCCTACGTGGCGTCGAAGGCGGCAGTGGAGGCGATGGTGAAGATACTGGCGAAGGAGTTGAAAGGGACTGGGATTACGGCGAACTGTGTAGCGCCGGGGCCGATTGCGACGGAGATGTTCTTCGCCGGAAAGACGGAGGAGATGGTGAAGATGGTGGTGGAGGAGTGTCCGCTTAGTAGGCTGGGACAGACGGAGGATGTGGCTCCGGTGGTTGGGTTCTTGGCCAGTGACGCCGGTGAATGGGTTAATGGTCAGATCGTTCGTGTCAATGGTGGCTATGTCTAAATGTGTGTGTGTGTGTGAAACAAATAATGGGAAATCTCATAAATGCCCCTGAACTATGGCCTTTATTTTAAATTATCCCCTGAATTTTCGATTATCTTAGTTTCCACTCTAAACTATGTAATTTTTTTTAAAACAGATGTCGTTAACCGAGAATTTATCGGTTAATTTTAGTGGAAGGGGTCGATTAAAGCAATTAGATAGTTCAAAAGATAAATTGAAATAATTAAAAATTTAGATATTAATTTAAAACAAAATCCATAATTAAAGGGCATTTAATTCATTCAACTAACAGCTTTCTCTCAACTATTATTTCTTCCTGATTTAATCCAGAATTATGCAGGGTTTCTAGTAAGATTATTCATTCATGGGTTACGAATATTTAGATTTTTTCCAGTTTATAACATTGAAACATTTTAATCATTATGAAATAGTTCAAAAGTATTAAAATTTTGATTTCATTATTAATTTGTTTTGGCCTCTTTAAAAAATGAAAATGTGACAACACAATAACAAGTGCAACTAAGGATTAAAATTTTGTTTTAATCAATTAAAAAACAAAAATATTTTGAAAACGTTTTGCATTTATTTTTGAAACAAAATAGAAATGAATAAAAAATTTAAGAATTTGGTATTAATACATTTTTCAAAATATGCCAAAGAATGTTGAAAAATATTTTGAAATAATGATGTAAATATATTAAAATATCTCGAAACATTTTCAATTATTGAAAATTTGATTTCATCATTGATTTATTTCAATTTCTTTAAAAACAGAAATGTTTTGACAATTTTGAAATAAAATTTTAATCTGGGGTGTGCGTTACCGTTGCGTGATAGGTTGATACATGTATTTTCTTATAATGGCTCAACCGCATTGAGCACTTTTTGGTAATGGACAATTGTTTCAACCATGCTAACAACAATTTTGCATTGAACTACAGCAGTATGAAAAATGAGAAAGTTGGAGAAGTGATGAATAGGCAATTATGAACCACGGATACGGATACGGATATGGATACGGATACGAATATGAGATATAGAATATGGGTATAATACGATACGGATACCACAATAGGTCAAATTCTTAAAAAGTAAGATACGGGTACGGCTATGATACGACTATAATAAAATATATTTAATATTTTTATTATTTCCAACCAACTTAATATTTATATATTTTTATAGTTCTTTAATATACAATAAAAAAATTAGTAATTTTTTTTTAGTTTCAAGAAAATATATATCGTATCGCTGTAATATATTCACAAAGTTAAGTGACTAATTAAAAGGATCAAAACTAATATTTACCTAATATTTAAAAGTAATTTTTGATAAGATAATAATGTAATAGTTTTATTATATGCTCTTTTGACATGTAATTGTAGATAATACTTAAGAAACACTTGTGTGCTTTTGAAGTAATATGAATTTTTTGTTAATGTATTATATGATATGTGAATTTGAACAGAGATATTAAAAGTTCAACTCAAAAATTATATATGTTGCTCGACCACAAAAGTATCCTTGAAGTATTATAATATTTAATTATTATTAAATACGTAAAAAGTGTATCCAATACGTATTTTCGAGTATCTGACGAGTATCGTATCCGATACGGGTACGTCAACCTCAACAAAATATCCATGCTTCATAGATAGGCAATAACCATCCTTAAGTGTGATCACAATAATCTTCTCTATCGTGGTTATTAATTCAAAAGGACAATCTATCACCATAGCATCACCAAAGCCAAACAACAAATCACATTACTCCCATGAATCAAACGTTGCTTGATATCCACGTGGGAGTCAATCGAATCCTGTTTGATATTCAAATTAGAGTCAAAAACAACCATAAACAAGTACAATTTACGACTAAACCACCGTCAGCTCGGGTGGTGAACTACAGCAGTTGAAAGCCTAAAAAGGAAATGGTCAACTACAACTTATGAAAGCCAATCCCAATTCCCAAGCAGTCAGGGTAAATCAAAAGATAACTTTCATTAACAACGCCGCCAATTTATTACAACAGAAATTTATCATTTTTCTCTACAAACAGAAAAAAAAAAAAAAAAAGGGGCAAAGTATCAGATATACACAATCTTATCAGACACATAAAAATGATATTTCCCTGACTCAAACCGGTTACACCCAAGTCATAACAAAGCAAATTTACCATTACCAGCAAAAACAGAAACACATTTACCATTACCAGCTAAAAAAACTGTGCCAAACCCTACCCTAAAAAAAATAAAGAAAAATTGCAAGTCCCTTGCTATCGTTCCTTGAGATGCTATCTAGGATAATATGCTGCTCAACTTGATTTTGACGGACTTTCCCTGAGATGCTTCCACAAGGAAGTAAACAAGCTTTGAACATTAGAAATGACAAAGTAGAACCAGAACAAGATATACATCACCAGACTAATATCAGTGTCACTCTACATCAGTATTAATAACATTAGATGAAGAGTGGTGGGACAATTGGATAAAGTTAGATGGTTACACCGGCACAATTCATAAAAAGTTTCATGCTGAGAGTTCTTGGCAAATAACTAGGACAACATTAGGAATATACAAACCACATCAGAAATTGGTGTTACGGCTCTAAATATGGCTTTGATAGGTATTGCCGCCACTCTTGAGGCATCCCCTTCCTCGTTCTTAACATCTTTATAGCTGATGTCGTCAGGGGTATCGCAACTAGGTCATAATCCTTTGGAGCCTACAAAGGAAAGAAGGAATGGGGTTTCATTTTCTATATATTAATCCAGAAGAAAACGAGCACTTTGGATGACTAATCCATTGAGACTTCGTAATTGGAAAAATAAACTTGTTTCATTGATTCTCCATTGGAAAATCTTTGTACATCCAGCTGGGACAAAAACACATTCACCAGCATAGCTAGTGCTGGTGGTTGCCAAATTGGATATAAAAACTATTTTCTAATTTTTTTTGGACCTAATGAATGCAATGAAATCGAATTTGAAACAAGTTTCACTAGTAAGAAAGCTATGGCAAAAAAGCAATAGGCAATACCTTGGGGACCTTAATTAGCATCATGTTTGCTTCATCTATGGTTTTTTGGCCTTTTCTGGAGTTGCATTTGGCACAAGCAGTAACCTGTTTCATGTAAGAACCACAACAATATTGAAAGAAATTGTTTATAAGAATAATTATCAACAATATAATCATGTTTCCTTATTTTTCCATGTTTCCTACCCATGCCACATCCCCAATATTTGCTTCCAAAACTGGTTTTGTGTAGAACATGGAACAACACTATTGAAAAAAACTCTTTATACTGACATAATTCCATTAAGAAATACAGTCATATCAAAATTATTTATCCACATGCATCCTTTATTCAAAGATTGTTCCAAAAATCTAGGCTCTCCTGGTCATATTGAGCCATCAAAAAGCATGGTGTTTGGTTGGGAGGGTGGGCAGGACAAACATTATAAATATATGGCAACAACATACAGGTGAGGCGAATTCCTTCTTCATCTTCTTACCAAATTTTCCCATGTCCATTCTCCACCACGTGCAATTGGCAAGACATGGTCAATGGTCAAGTTCTCACCCGATGAACAATACCTGTTGACAGTAGAAATACAGTCAAGAAAATAACAGTTTATGATCTGATACACCTGCTAATCTTTTCCTTAATTGTAAAGGAAGAGTTTTTATACATAAGGAATCTTACAACAGAAAACACCCAAAAAAATTTCTCCATGTCCCCACCAAGCAATAAGGATAACCAAATGGATGCCCTCATGAGACAAAAGTGGTTAGTGTTCTTTTGCAATGTTTACTCCCTCAGCAATAGGAAATAACATGCAGAAAGCATATCTTTGTTTCAGACAGCTCTGAATATTGAAAAAGACACTAAAGCGTTCTATGTTCTATGCATATACATTTGCAGTATGGCTCTAGTTAACTTTGATATTTTCCTCCTATTATCCCTACCAACCCACACAATGCTGTGTCTATAGATTGCTAGGTGTTCTCTAAAAGATATTCCTGGACTATGTTAATGTTCAATAGCAATTTCTCGATTCCGATTAACTTCTTGAACTCGGAGGTGGCNTGTGTCTATAGATTGCTAGGTGTTCTCTAAAAGATATTCCTGGACTACGTTAATGTTCAATAGCAATTTCTCGATTCCGATTAACTTCTTGAACTCGGAGGTGGCAGGGACCAGCAGAACTATCTGATGAGAAATGTTACAATCATATTCTTTTGGGTAATAATGTCGGATTTGGTCATGATCATATTTCTTTTTGGGTTACACTGCTACCTAGTGGCAGAGCACTTAGTGACAAATGAAACTGTCTCGTCAAAGGTTACAAAGTTTGATTTGGTGTACAGCTGAATTTCAGTTGACATTAAACTAGAAAAATATCAATTAATTAAAAGTGCTACACTGCTACCCAGTGGCAGAGTACTTACTGACACATGAAACTGTCTCGTCGAAGTATATTTTTGCGACTAAGATTGCTTTTGATTCTTCTTCTCCTGACAACCTGCAGTAAATGTGGAACCTGGAAGGATAGACACAGCAAAGCCCAATGGAGTGTTCGTTATTGTTTTGAGGAAGAGCAAATGGGTAAGGGGTGAGAAGTAACAAAGATAAAAAGGGCTAAGAATTTATTTCTCCTTATTCCATACCCTTAAGACGGCAGGTATATAAAAAGATCCACTAGGAGAGTTTACAGTTTGGTCATAATATTCTAGAACATCAGCCTGCATAGAAACAAAATCACAAACTTGATATTTCTTTACGTATATGCCTTGTACGTGCACACCAAGGGAGAGTAGGAGCGTGTTTATATACAACAACAACAAGAGCTTATCAAAACCAAAGATCACATGCACCAGAATTAAAAATAAGAAGGAATCCTGATTCCTCAGCAACCCTTGGTGTGGTTTGGTAAAGTCATTGCCCACTTTATACCCAATTCATCGAGGGTGTTGGGAGAGGTGGAGTGGGAACGGACCTAATCTTTAGCATTATTTGTACAAAGTGGGTACCCTCAAATTTGAATCCACGACCTCTTGGTAGTTAGACCAACACTTTTACTACTACACAGGGCAATGGCCCCTCAAAAAGCAATTTGGATTTCAAACTCAAAAAAATAGGGAATCTAATATGTAACAAGAACATTATCTCCAATAAAGAATTTCCTTTCCTTGGCACAATGAATAGCTGCAGAAATAACCAAAAATGACAAATGCAGAAATAAAAGCTCACTAACGTATAAAGGCAGTCAATGAGCCAAAGCAGTCTAACCTTCTCCATGAATTCCAAACAAATAGCTCGCTTCCAGCAGACAACATTGACAGGCCTGGCACATTGCACTCATGGTCATTTCAATTTGATCATTATAACAACTCTACAAGAAGACGAAGCACAAAATACTATCATGGGTCCGAAACTCAATTAAATTCGTGAAACAGCAATAATTGAACATAATGGCCCATAATACTATCATGGGTCCGAAATCTGTAGAAATAAACCATCAAACAGCTCTGAGATACTTCACCAACGTTCAGCTCATTAGAGTGGATACTAAGCATGCAAACAATATTCCAATAGATATTAAATTGAAGGGAACCGAAAATTCAAGGCAAATAAAGTTTTTAGGAAGCTTGGAGATTCAAACTTTCCAGGAATTAAATTATCAATAAGTTTTATGGCCTTTTTAGGTTCGTCAGTATTTTTCTAACTTTGGTTTGAGGCAAAGAGAAGGCCGATAGATGGGACTTCGATTGTGAACTTCCTTGTGTAATCTGGGTCAGCTTTAATGAATTCAATGGTTTAAATATAGTTTCGAATTGCGTATAAGAACAAAGGCATGATTACCTAGGTTCCTCTCATGCACTTTTCTCTCTCTTTTCTTCTTCTTGAACTCTAAAATTAGAAAACGCCCTAAGCCTTAGATTGCTTATATCCTTAACATAGGTGGTCCAACAATTCTAAAAGTATATAGCCCAGCTTTCACCGCTACTATTGTCAATTAGTACTTACAACCACCCCCCCCCCCCCCCCCCCCCCCCCCCC
>CAUOFW020001514.1:305124-445605 GCA_963454935.2 Ilex paraguariensis
CCCCCCCCCCCCCCCCCCCCGCCCCAAAAAAAAGAAAGAAAAGAAATCCAGCACGAGCAGTTACTCTTACAAGATAATTGCTCTTTTTTAGTGTTGGGCTAGCTGCAGCAATGTTCTCTATATACACTTCCATAATAGAACACATATAAATTCCAGACTCACTAAAAAATTCCATCACACCAAGTGCCCTACAAACACCTTGAATTGCAAGTAAATTCTGTTAACTTTGATCAATCATAGAAAAGTAAGAGAAAAAAGAAGAGAATATTATCGAGGCACAATAAGCCAGAACAACATTAAAAGAAACTACATATAAGAGATCTTTATATAGTAGGGGAAAAGGAAAACAAACAGTCTAAGATAGGGCAACATAAAAAAAACAAATGACTATGTTACCCCTAAGTCTAAATATGCTAACTACTCTAACACCCTCCCTCAAACTCATGATGTGGTAGTAGAAAACATCAAGAGCTTGTCAAGAAGAAAACGAAAGTGAGTGATAGGATGCGACTTTGTGAAGAAATCTGCTAGCTGCATACAGTCCTCCCTTTCTACGGCCTGTCCCAATCAGCTTGTTGGACTGTGGATCCTAATGGACCTGAGGTAAATGAACCTACTGAAGGAGATACTGTAAGTGCACCAGGCTGATGGGGAGAGATTAACTTCTGCAATTGATCAGCAAGCATAGTTAGGTTGGGTGCATGTGAGGAAGACTCATCCACCAGTGTTGCAATTGCTGCTGAATGACGATCTTGAGGCTGAAATGACTGATTTGTTGTCCCCCTTGCATTTTTGTTCATCAGTTTAGGGTGCCCTTCTCATAGTAGAAGCTACATTCATCTAAAGCTACATGACCCTGATATTTATTTTGTGAATGAGAAGCTACCGTGGGAAGCACAACCAATACAGTCTGAATAGACAATGGAATAAGATCTCTCCCAGAAAGAGTCTGAAGACGAACTTCTTCAGCCAAAAGCTCATTCAGTATTGCATCAACTGAGGGAATTGGATTACGATGGAGAATAGAACCACAAAGTCCCTCGAAGTCATCTCTGAGGGCCATCAAAAATTGCACCAACCTCTACTCCTCTCTAAAAGTGCGATATATCATATGAGTACTCAATTCAGCTGGTTCAGCAAGTGCTAACTGATTCTAATATCTAGTCATAACTAAGTAGAACTCCTGAATGTTCTTATCACCCTGACATACAGTTTGAATTTCATGCTCTAACTGATACCTCTTTGCAAAATTGGACTGAACAAATGAGGTAGTTAAATAATCTCAAATCCCCTTGACTGTATTAAACTTAGCCAAATGAATACTAATGGTATGATCAATTGACTTGTCAATCCAAGTGATGATTTTAGCGTTGTTAATTTCCCAAGTATTCTTTAAGTCAACATATTTCTCGACCTTAGGATCAGTTGGAGCTGACAAATCACAATTAACATATCTCCATATTTCCTTATCCAACAAGAATTTTTCATAAAATAAGCCTAATATACATGGTTCTCACCTTTTAATCTGACACTAATAGCCTGAAAAGAATCAGAATTTTCACTGGCCATAATACCCAAATCAAGCAATCCAAAGCAAATATTAAAGTAAACAAACAGCCAATAACCAAGCAAAATCCAGCAGCCCAAAGTAAAACAATGACCCACAGTAGTGATTTTAAGCAAAAATCTAGCAACCCAACAACCTAGCACCCAAATAGCAAATAAGGGCCTAACAGAAAACCAAAGCCCAACAAAAACCACCAGCAACAATGCTCAACAAAACAAAACTCAACAAAGAAAAGAAAAAAAGTCAAGCCAGAACTAATCTCAAACCAGTAGTAGCCAAAATCAACAAATCCTAGTAATTAGGATTTCTTACCTTGCAACGAGAAGCACCAGCAGAAGAGAAGAGGTAGCAAACTCAACAACCAGAACTAGCAATCTATGCAGCAATTGGTTCAGCAAGGAAGACATAGGAACACAGAAACAGCCGGCCAACACACAGGGGAGCACAAATTCAATCACAAAACAGAAAGAAAAGGCACCAGCGAAGCCAAGAGAGACCTCCCTAGAACAGAAACCAAGAGCAGAAACTACAACTAAAAGAAGTAGCTAACGTCAAACAATTCAAAGTTCGCCACAAATCAACTCAACAACTTTGCAAATCAAATACTCATAACAAATTGAGATTTCTTACACAACAATACAACAAAAATGACACTAAAAATTAAAATTTGGCACTATTCACAGCATGAACAGTAACCTCGACACTATTCACAATGCGTGAACAGTAATTTCGGCACCGTTCACAGCAAGTGAACAGTATTTTCGGTACTGTTCACAGCCCCTAGAACCATGTTGGCTCTAATACCAATTTGTTATAAACAAAGACCACAAACAAAATAATAACGCAACGAAATAGAAAAATATAACATAAATTTACGTGAATTTGCTTAAAAGCCCACTCCATGGGCGAAACGCAGGAGCAACGTATCACTATCAACCAAAGGAGATTACATAAAATTCTTTAACTCAGAGAATAAAACCAAACATAGATACCCAAAACTGGTGGCCAAAAACTCCAAAAAAAACTGAGCGATCTATAATCTATTTATAGACCCAAAACACTTTGTCTCCTAATACAATAGAGTTTCTAATTGGTCTTTTACTTGAAGTGGAATTCAAAGACATCTACATTTCTAAATCCCTAAGGAGAACAAAGTTCAAATCAGTTTTCTATTAGAACTGGAATACAAGACACTCGCAACAAAACTCCACCTTAACTTATATTCCATCATGCAACGAAAACAAAAGCGAACGAACAAGCTGCCTTTTCCACAAATCCCATGAGAGAATACAAATATCACAAGCATCCATAAAAAATCTCCACCTTGACTTGTATATCCACCAAGCCATCAAACCAAAAGTAAATTTTTCAACTACTTTCTCCACAATAGCAAATCTATTAAATCTCCATCAGCGTTGATCATAGTATCTCATAAAGAACTTTTGTCAAAACAATTCATCATAGCAACGTCGCGTATCTGGATCTGCCTTAGATTGAAATTGTTCTGGTCACCAAATTTTTCTATCTCGAATTTTACTGTTGCCATCCCGAAACCAATAGCTCTGATACCATGTTAACTTTGATTAATCATAGAAAAGTAAGAGAAAGAAGAAGAAAATATTATTGAGGCACAATAAGCCAGAACAACATTAAAGAAAAACTACATATAAGAGGTCTTTATATAGTAGGGCAAAAGGAAAACAAACAACCTAAGCTAGGGCAACATAAAAAAAAACAAATGACTAAGCTACCCCTAAGTCTAAATATGGTACCTACTCTAACAAATTCAAGTTACTCGAGCTTGACTGAAGGTAAACTCACTTAGAAGTTCATTCAAGATTAATTCAAAAGAGAAACAGAAAAAGCTGACTTATACAAAGAATAGCATAAATTATAGACCTCACAAGAAACTCAAGACTGGTTAATTTTGAGCAGTCTAAAGAGTGCAAGGTGTGCCAAGGTACTTGATGTCAGATCAAGATTGGCTTGATCAGAAGCTTGGTTGTGATTTTTTTTTTTTTGTCTTTTGTGACAAACCAGCCAAACTCAACTGGAGTTCTGCCTATAACAAACAGCCTACTTCACTCATATTAGGCCATGGTAATGAATGAAACTTCAGGCTAGCTGGTTGGACCTTAACACAAGTCCACATGATTGCATCAGAATCAAAACTTCTCCACCATGGTTAATTATCCATACAGAATTTCCCATATATTGTCATCCCATATTGAGTTGAATTAGGATCTCAGAATTAGTAAATAAATGCCAGCACCAGTGTGACTCAAAATGATTCTGGTCATACTGAAAAATAGGATCTCTAACAGATTTCATCTCAACAGAGCACAACCCATTCTATAAATCATATACAGTCAAGAAATACTAAACCCATGTTAATATGTGAGAAGCTTAAGAAATTGCACAACGACAATGATAATAACTAGATAGTGATGAAATGGACAATGACAATAAAAAGCCTTACAACCACATAAACAAAACCCCATAATGCATCATCTTCTCTTCGAGTGCCTCCAAAAGAAAAAGAAGAAAAGAGAGACAATTCCTTTAACTGCATTCCTCGTCATACTTTAGTTCTCCAGTTTTATGCATGGCAAAATTCCAAGCCTTTTAGAAATCAATTATGAAAGTTTTCATGCTTTTGTTCTTATAAAGTTCCAAGCATATCTAAACAAAGAGGAATAGGAAGAGTTTGTATTCTCACACACGAAGATGTCCAAATTACAAACATATTTGTTAATCATCAAGACAATCAGGGTGCCACAGACAAGCATAAAAATTGTCAAATATATCAATGCTACCAAGCAAGATCATGATGATGTGATTGTGGGGTTATCCCTTACAAATTATTATCAGCATTTGGTACTCATCAGTAATAACTTCTCTCAAGTATACATCACCACTATGTGGCTCATCCAATTTAATACTCTACTTGGATTCAAAGTGGATGTTCTAGAAATATTTGAAGTGAGGAATCTAATAGGTAAGCTTGACTGAGCACAGAAGTCAAGGAGGAGCTGCTTCTCTAATAGCCCGCTGAATAGGAGGGCGAATACATTATGAAAAAGTCTCAATATGATCAAACCGAGTATTGCCAAGTAACACAACATTGACCAGTAATAAGAATTCACATACATACAGTAGCAGACTCTATCAGCATGTAAACATAACTGAAATAATTAAATACAAAGAGATAATTTTCTCACATACTGACAAACCTGTAAGAGATGTCCAAGACCAAGCCCCTGAAACAAGACAACTCGTCCTTCACAAACTCTGGGTCCTCCAATAAGTCATCAAAAATACCGTCTGTACTGACACTTGAGCTCAAGCCCGCATTGGGGTGTTTGGATTTGCTTAGAGACGATGACGACGAAGCATATAGTAGGGTACTAGAAGAATTACAGAGTCTGCGCTTGCCCTTGTGAAATTGTAGTGGATAAAGGGTTGCATCAAGGAATCTCATCCACCCATCACCACCACGGACCTTGTAGTCATGGCGGTGACATGGGTCTTTGGGTTCGAACGACATTGATATCCCATCACCACTGAAAAAAGGCTTTAGGCGTCCTTGCACTGTGAACCGTGCCATAAATTAAACGAGAGAGAGAGAAAGAGAGAGAGAAGAGGATGATGACTTCTTTAATTTCTCTCTCTTCGCGAAGCACTTCAATGGGTTATTTTTGTTGTTCCTTTGCATACAAATTCTTGAGCAAAGATTTATTAAAAAAAAAAAATTCTTGAGCAAAGAAAGAGAAAGAGAAGAAAAAATAGAAACTCTTTTCTTTGTTCTTTTGCTTTACGAAATGATCCGTTATACAATTCTCAATCTTATACGACCACATGTGAAGATTGATGAGGGCCCCAAAAAACAAAAAAAATCAACTGTTATCGCAATGACGTCTATGGGTCTATACAGTTGGCAAGTCTCTTGCTTTTACAGTGGCAGGTTGCAAGTTCGAAACCCTCCTGGTTCCTCCCCCCTCCCTTTTATCTCTCACCATTGTTGCTTATTTTTTAAAAAAACTTTTACCACAAGAACAAATATTTAAGCAATATACAAAATAAATCAAAAAAATTTCCTAATAACGCACTTTATTCATTAGTCAATTCATTTTGACATCCAAAAAAAAATTCAATAATGTTATGCTTATTAAAATTTTTATCCCAAATAATATAACACAATCTCCATCATTAAATATTAATAAAAACCCACTTATTTAATAATAAAATAAAAAACTTGATCAACATATCATTGTGGAAAAAAATTATGGTAAAAAACTCAATTCATTTTAGTTTACATACAATACTCGGAGGGAGGGAGAAGGGTATAACAGAAATAAAACAAAGTACATGTTGAAGGTTAGTTTTGTTAGTACTTAGTTCATTCTCCTGTTATCTCTGTGTGCGCGCGCGCGCACAACAGAGAGAGAGAGAGAGAGCAGGGTACAGTAGAAATCAACTGCTAGCAGATGATGATTAGAAAAATAAATTACCAAATAGATCAAGATACCAAAACCCCACTTGAACACGGCGTTAAAAGGTGGAAGACAGTAAGCACTCTCACAGGTAAAATTGGGGCAACAAGTTCTTATTATTAAATGAAGAGTCTACATGAAAGAACCAAAATGGGACTTCTTCAATCCCTGTTCTTACAGCCAAATGGTCTATTAACAGACACCACCAAATAAGATCAGACACTCAGATCCACATCCGAGCTGACAGATCCATCACACACCTTTGTAGGATTGGGGGAAATGAACCCAGATTCGGCAAAGAAACAAGATCACATACAACCGTCAAGTCTGATCAGACCCACAACTAGAAGTCAGCTGCTTGATACCCCTTTCCAAATATTCACATTCGAGTCTACCCCCATAACATGCCAGTAAGAACGCAGTATTTTCACTTTAACTTGGAAAAAACTGAGCTGAAGTGTTCCTTTAGTGCATATCTGCCATCAGAAAAATAAAGATGAAAATAAATAAAAGCATGTTTGTTACACACTAGTCCAAGGAGAAAACAATCATCACCAAAACAAAAAAAACAGTATCCACCCACTTCAGATGGATGTGGAATTCTATAGTTTGATTGTTCAACGAGGCTGCAACAGTAATGGGGAGAGAGAGAGAGAGAAAACAAGCCATACCATTGTTGGTTCTTCCTGAACTCTGTAAGGACAGGATATATGTTCTCAAAGGCTGTATATGTTTCATCTCTCACCTAACATCAAAAAAAGACTGCCAGTGAGGAAACAGTGAAACCATTTATTAAACAAATGAAGAAAGCCAGAAGCCGAAAGCCAGAAGCCAGAATCACCTTGGCTCCTGTGAGGACAATCTTTCCTGACACGAAGATAAGAAGCACAATCTTTGGTTGCTTCATACGATATATTAGGCCAGGAAATAGTTCTGGTTCATACTGCATGAACACAATGACAAAATTGATTAAGTGACCCAAAAAGAAAGGATGCAACACATGATGTATATCTCAATTATAAAGCCCAATCAAAGATTCAGTTTGTAAAGATTTTGGGTTTGACTTAGCTACTGAAAGAGGTATGGTACCGAAGTTTGCCACCTTTCTGGTTCAAAAATACGACTTTTTGCCGACAAGTTACCACAAAACAAAGTAAGGACCGATCCTAGCATTTTGGGATCGATCCTAAAGAATACCAAGTTTCGGGGTCAAGTTACATTGTTCTTGGGTAAAATTGCAATGTTTGGGGGTGTTTGGGATTGATCCTAAATTTTAAGACCGATCTTACAGTATTGGAATTCATCCTAAACATTGCAAAAAGTTATAACTTTGACCCCAAAAGTTAGTATTTTGTGGTATGGTACCAAAACAAATTTAGTTCCACAGACTTGGCCAAAGATTTAAGTAGCATGCGTGCAATTAATTCCTTGTTCCAGATCGAAGAAGTCTTAATGTCTAAGACAATATAACTGATAATGGAAATTATAGCAACATCAGCACTTAAAATATGTATATTTGAATACCAGCTGACACTATTACCAGAGAATTGTCACTTACACTTGAAAAGGCACCATGGGAATATGCTAAACCTTCAAGTCTGATAGGAAATTTCACATCACAAGAGCCAACTATGTTCTGAATCTTGAAATCCTACCAATTACAAAACAAAATATTGGTAAGGGGCAAATTTGGGAAATCAATTAACTTTGTGAACACAATAACTAGCGTGTGTCTGTATGCATTCACTTTTGTGTATACATGTGACAATGCGCATGCGAGTGTGAGAGAGAGGGGTGTGTGTGTGTGTGCGCGCGAGAGAGAGAGAGAGACAAAAAGAGAAGGGGGAGAGGGAGAAATACCTTGAATTTGGCTGGGAACCCAAGCTTTTGGATAATTCGTGCATACTGGTACAAAAATTAGCATGACACGTTAAGGAAACTCTCCAACCATGTTCGTAACAAAATTCAAATTTATCCAGATAACAATTCTTGTATACAGAGGTGAAGCCATGTTATGTTATATATTATACCCCTAAAATTATATTGTTGATTACATTTTGTCACTTGAAATTTTTAAAATTATACTTTATACCTTAAATTATAATGATTTTATTTTATGCTCTCAATTTTTTATTTGACCATATTGCACCATTAACTATTAAAATTGACATTTAGCATGAATTGTTAAAGTGTAATTAGTGTCATAGTTAAGATGACAAATTATAGTATATTAAAACACTACATAAAAAGTTCAAAACTCTTTAGAATAAGTATTTCAATTATTGTTCTCTCTCCCCACTCTCTCTCTCTCTTCACATTTGCCAAAACTATGATGAAATCTAATTATACTTGAATAATTAGATGATAAAATTAAACTTATATAATTTATTATTTGATGAATTGCTTTATTTTGACATTAATTTATTTGACTTAGTTTAAATTAATTTTATTCATTTTATTAAAAATAATAATTACAATGTCCTGAGGTTGATTCTGATATATTCTATGCAAGGGAAAAATTGAAATTAACAATGCTACTGAACATAATTGTTAAATCGTGTATCGAAAGGCATATCGTTTTTAAAAAATAGTGTATCGTATCATGTATTGCAAGATACGTGCAATTTTAATTTTTAAATAATTATTAATAAAATATATGTATATACCTTTGTAAAAAAGTCATAAACTCATAACAACATAATATTTCATTAATATTCCACCAACTATTCAAGTTCTCAATATAGTTCAGTAATATCAAAATGCAAAAACCTATAATTCAAACTTTTAACATCAAGTGTTTGAACAATCTTAATATTAATCAAGAATTTTGAATTCAATTGAACAATATTAACAATAGACTTTATTTATCTATTTTGTTTCACTAGCAAGTAATTTAAAAATAAATCCTAGGGTAAAACGATGTCATTCCANCATTAACAATAGACTTTATTTATTTTTTTTGTTTCACTAGCAAGTAATTTAAAAATAAATCCTAGGGTAAAACGATGTCATTACAACCCCAAAAAATAAAAAATAAATAAATAAATGAATAAAAAGAATCGTTATGTATCGGACGTATCGTGTATCGTACGATACGATACAAAAACGATACAGAAACACGATACATATCGATACGATACTAATAACTATGCTACTGAATGACTCACATTAAATAAAAATATCATGTTATGCCACTATTTGGCCCCTTTAAGGACAAAATATTGGCTCTGCCCTGCTTGTATCAATGGTGATAGAAAAAATTTCTCATAGTTAAGTCATTGCGATTCCTTTCTAATATGGCTCCATATGTTAATCAAGATACATACAACTACGTTTAAGAAAGACAAAAATTTAATAAATTTATGAGGATTTATGAACATGTAGGGGTGTCCAAGGGCTAGGCCCGTGAATTTTTTTTCGGACCGGGCTTGAATAGTGTAAGCTCAAGCCCTTACCCAAGTGAGTTATCAAGCGGACCAAGTTAAGCTTCGGGTAAAGATAGGTTACCTGCAGCCTAACTTGCGAGTATATTGGGCGGGTCTATGGACAGGTTTGCTTGCGGGCATTTTTATATACAACTTCATTTAAAAATAATGAATATTTTTGTAACTTAATATTTGTATAAATTATATTTTTGAATCAAAAGAAGAGTCAAAATGAATAAAAATAAAATAATAAATACTTTTATTTTTTATTAGGAGATGAACTAGATCTAACAGAATGAATACATCCCAACTAGGTTGACAATTACTCGCTTATTTATTATTTGCATTACTCTACTCTTTAAAACTTGTATGATTAATACATGAAAAAAAAAATACATTATTTATAGTATCTAAATTTTTAAAATTTCAAATTTCGACATTAGAAGACTTATTTCAAAATTTCAAATTTAATGGTTTAAAAATATAACTTTTTTTCAAATGAAGTGTGAGTGGTCTAGGTTTGGCAGACGGGCTCTTGGGCCAAATTTTAACGGGTTTTAATAGCTGGGCTTTTAGGCGGGCTTCAAATTGAGTAACGGGTTTGGTGGCAAACCCAAGCCCACTTTTTAAGGATATTGGACTCAGACTCTGGCAGACTGACTATCGGGCCTATCGAGTTTCGAGCCTATTTTTTTCGGACCAGATAACAAGATCCGTGGGTAACCCGACCCATAGACACCCCTATGAACATGCTAATGAATTTCAAAGATTTATAAGTTTGAGACATTTTAAAGTTCATTAGCCACATCCACATCCACATCATAGTTTGTGGAAGATTTGAAAGACCTTGGAAGATTGGGAAAGGCAAGACCCTTTGGAATTATCATCATAGTTGTCTGTTGGGTTATTTGGAAGGATACAAGTGCAAAAATCTTTAAAGATTGGCCATATTCCTTGGAAGGATTATGGAATAACATTCATTTCTTATTGTCTTTTTGGGCCTCGGTTACAAAGGAATTTATAGGACTCTGATTTTTACTATTCAAGCGGGGATGGAGAGAATCTAGTAATTTATAGGCTTGCAATGTTTTTTCCTTCATTAGCTATTTTGTTTTTTCTTGGTTTCATTTCTTATCCAACCTTTTTGATGTACCCTTATATTTTCCTCTTCTATTTTATTAATGAAAGAGTTTTTTTTCATATCAAAAAAAAAAAAAAATTGATCACCAACCTTCCTCGCTGCAAGTTTTGACTGATGTTCACTCTTTGCTCCAGTGCAAACCTAATAATATCAAGCATTAAAGCAGATTGTAAGGAGCCCGATCCAAATGAACCCCAATACCAAGACAAATAAAAAGATTATGAATCCAGAATTGAAGATAGTCTTGTAGATGATATGGTTAAGACTGTAAGGCATGAAACAAAAATTTTCATGAAAATATGACAAACTTACCATCTTCCCAGATGCAAAAATTAAAGCTGTAGTTTTTGGTTCCCTTATCCTCATGATAACAGCAGCAAAACGCTGTAGGGGCATTCAGACAAACAGTAAGAAAGGGTTAATAGACAAAACAAAGTGAGTGATAACCTTGAAATAGAACCTTTTATCGAAACAAAAAGGATAAGCACCCTCAAGAAAATCAATTGCAGGTGTGCACATGCAACACATTTGGGTTATTTGTATGTTTGAGAGAGAGAGAGAGAGAGAGAGAGCCCAATGTCCCGATGGATCAAATTTGCATACCTTGGGATTGTATTCTGCATTACGAGCTTGCAATGCAATGGCCTTAAGATCCAATTTGCAGTCCAAGTTGACTGTTGAGACAATATTCCTGGAAAGACGAAACACATGATGGGTCAGCTTCTGTAATCTGGCATTATTTCGAAAAGAGCTCAATACTCGCATTCAATAGCAGGACAGAAGAAAGGATTGCACACTCATTATAACATATTCAAAATAATAGCGACATAGACAAAATAGAAAATATTAAGGCACACCAAATACTAATCCATACTTAAAACATGTGAAATCCTAAAACAATACTGCTAGCATTAATAAACTAAACTACTCTACACCAATACTAGCATTAAAAAGAATTGGAGAGACAACAAGTAAATGGACAAGATGATCAATGACAACCAACATATATCATAGAATCACAATAATGTTTGATGGCTTTGAAAAAGTACTGAGTCAAGAAAAAGGCAACTAAGGTGAATAGCTGGAGCAAAGAAAAAATTTTGTGCTAAGAAACGCAACTGTGGGAGCACAACTATGGGAGCGCAAATGAAGCAACAAGATTCATGTAATTTATATCAAATACTTGACAAGACTTTGCTGACTTCAGTAGGTTTTCATAAATGCAACCATGGGAGGTGGGAAAAACAGCATTTAAAGAACAACCTAGGATCATCAGAACAACTGGTCATCATTAATACAAACTGCATTTATTTTCAAGTCAAAGGCAATGGCCAGTGGCTGCCAACAGAGAAGCCGACAAAATTGTTGTGTGTGCTAAGATTAAATCACAAGGAACCTATTATCAATGGAAGTACTTTTAGCTAATCAAGAGCCACAACATATTATTCTTAATCAGGGAAGTGTGTGTAGCAAACACCAAGGTATAATTCTCATACCTATGCAGAGCAGGGCATGACAATCTAATGTAAAATACATGAAATTTTGTCCATCCACCAAATTAAGCGTCACAGAGCAGGGCATGGCAGCGTAATGTTGAAACCCGTATGACATGGCAATCTTGGCTATAAATTTTTGAATTACCCAGAAGAAAAAAACTTGAAATGTTAGTCGGCAAAAATATACCAGTGAGGCAAAGACCACCAATTTACATTTCAGCAAGTCACGGGACATCCAAAATCCTAATCTATTGCTGAGTGAATTAAACAGCAGCACAAAGTCATTTAAATTCAGTTGTCTCTCAAGGGTCCATACAAACTCATACAAACCACCTCCACATAGGTGATGTCCATCATTAAACAAAGTTACAAACAGAATACAGAGTTTCTATTCCTCAGTCATCAAACAAGTAGTTTTACTAGCTCAATCCAAAGTGCTTTAGAATTGTTACCCCAGTCCCCCCCCCCTTTTCCTTCCCCTCTTTTATCAAGAGTCGGTGATATGGCAATACAGACCAAGGAAGGATTTCGTAAGAACATCTCTTTATTCATTGTATTGTATGCTTTGTTTTCTCAAATAAAAAACTACAATACAAACCCAACACGAAATTACAACAAATCCAACTAAAAACGACTCTGCGCATCTCAATTTGCATATACGTATACAAAACAGATTAATTTGTATTGATAAACTTGTTGACCGAAAGAACAAAAAGATTTATAGGATGAAGAGGGAAGAGGGGTAAGACTTACTGAAGAGTAGGAACAATTCCAGAGGGGTGCTTGGAAAGATCCACAGGTTGGCTCCCTTCCAAGCCTTGATCCGCCATCTGATTATTCCCTCCTCTTCACCACCCCCTTTAATGAAAATTTTCTATTTCTTAAAACAAATTAACGTTAAGTCAACGATGTGTTCTGTAAATAATTCTTCAAGTTCTTGAGCTCAAACTAGTCGATCAGGTGATGATTCAACTCGAGATCCGTTTCAATTAACAAAAACTGATAGCTTTACAACAAAATCGAAACTAGGGTTTTAAATCTAGGGTTATTTTTATGGAAGATCAGAGTTGAAAATCTGAAAGATCGAGTGAGAAAATTGAAAGAGGAGCGCCAAAGTTTTGAAAACAGATTGTTTTTATAGAGGAGAGTGAATATATACAGAGGATTTAAGGCCTCTATAAGGAGAGATCTGAAGAGAGAGGGTGTTGTGAGGAGAAGTATGTGAGAGGCAATGAGGAAAAGGCCGAGTAGACAGAGGAGAGAGAGACGTATATGAGGCGGCGGTGGTTGGGCTTATCAACACGCTGTTTGGTATTTATAGTGGGTAACCGGTTAGGGTAATCTTTTGCTGGTGGACGGTGACTGGTGACTGGTTATTACCGGTTCAATGGTTTCCCATTTGTATAAGAGGTTCAGGAATAGGGACATCTTGGGTTTGGACCATCCCGGCTGTTATTGGATACCTGGCCCATGATTCTGTCGGCCCACAAAAATCGACTCTACGAGTCAACCTACCAGGTGGTGTTTAACAAAATTAAAAGTTAAACATTAAAAATTGAATTTTAAATTTTAAGTATTAAAATGCTAAATTTTTTAATTTGTAAACTGTTTGGTATCAATTGAAATTTAAGTATTAAATTTAATCAAATTATTTAACAAATATAAAGAGCTGAAGTTTGAAAATTATTATTATTCTACTTTTGTCCTTGTCTTTAATCATCTCTCTATAATTGTCTTATTCCTATTACCACCATCACAATGGTGGTGGAAAGTGGTGGTAGAAACATCACAATAGTGGTGGTGGTGATGGTGACATAATGGTGGTGGTGGGTAGAGATGACACAATGGTAGTGGTGGTGGCTATGATGGTTGTGATGTTTGTGGTGGTGGTAGTACTGACAGTGGTAATGGTGGTGACGGTAATATAATGGTGGTGATGATAGCGACAATGGTGGTGGTGGTAGCAGTAAAACAATGATGATGGTAGTAGTGACATAATGGTAGTGATGGTAACGACAACACAATGTAGTGATAGTGATGATAGTGGCGGCAATAATGATGATAGTGATAGTGGTGGTGGCGACAATAATAGTGGTGAGAGCAACGATGGTGGTAATATTACGGTGGTGGCAATGGTAATGGTAATGATGGCAGCGATGACATAATGATAGTGGTGGTGACAGCGACAATAGTGGTGTCGAAGGCGACAGTAATGGTGGTGGCGCGGTGACATAATGGTAGTGGTGGTGGTGGTGACATAATTGTGGTGATGGTGATAGAAGTGGTGGCGGCGGTGGCACAATGATAGTGGTGGTGATAGCGATAATAATAGTAGTAATGATGGCACAATAGTGGTAGTGATAGTGGCGGTGGTATAATGGTGGTGGTAGTGATGACTTAATAATGGTGAGAGTATATTTGTCTATTACGATAAATTGATAAAATCCTTACTGATTAACATTTTCAGCATTAAACGATAAGTAAGTAGCTTGCTACTTAAAATTTTAGCATATTTTTAAGAAGTGTTTAAAATATTAAGTAATATGAGTTTTGGGTTATCAAACAGATTTAATATATTAAGTACTTAAAATATTTAGTTTTAAGTGTTATCAAACAGCCCCTTAAATTCTCTCTATTACTTTTTACTCAATTTCATGATAGATTATCAATCGAATATAAATAAAAGATTCACATATAATTAATAGGTCCCACATTAGTACATGACGAGTGATCAATTATTAAATAAAATTGTGTTAAAAACTAATAGAGAGAATCTTAATTGAGGTAATTCAATTGAGATGATCATCAACCATTACATAAAAACAGATAACATAAATAATTTTTTTAACAAAATTATGCTTCCTCGTAATTTAATATTTTTTATGGTGATGCTGACTTTAGTAATGATGATGAGCTCAAATTTAATTAAATCAGACCCAACAAATCAAGTAAACTAAAATCAACTAAAGGACAAGTCAAACCCAACTCAAAAATTCGACCCAGCCCAAGTTTGAAAGAGTCCACGAAGAAATAGAACTTGTGGACATGCAATTATTAGAATACTCACTCTTGAAAATCAAGACAACTTTTTATGGCAATTACATTTTATAGCCACTCGGAGAATTAATACATTTGCTCTCAAGTCACTGCTTCAAGACAAAGTCCTGTGCCTATAAATTATAAATCCTCTCTACATGAGAGGACATATTGAGCTTTATGTTTACACCTCTCTATACACACATAACTTTTCTCTCTCCTAGATATTGTTCATCTCCCGGAGTTAACTATTGTTCTCTCTCTCAATCACCATACTTTATCAATAAAGCTCCCTCAGCCATTGTTACCATTTTCCCAAGTAAAGTAGATCACCCGAACTGAACTACGACATATCTGTGTATTGACCCGATATTTAAATTATTTTCATTGATTGTTCTATTAATTGTTCATTAATTACACTTTATCACACACTCGACTGTTGATCTTGCACGAGACTATTTTGTGCAACATCAAATAATATGTTGTTATTTATTACATAAAAATTGTTATTTGACTATTTGCTTTTGGTTGGTGTGATAAGTGAGTCGTATTTAATAATTTTTTGGTACCATACTTCTAAATTTTATTGTTTGAATAAATATTTTTATAAGTTTTGTGGATTATTTTATAACAAAAAAAATTTATAATTTTTGTGGATAATTTATCATTTTTGTGAGTATTTTTTATCACAATGGTAAAATACACTTATAAGAGTTATAAAAATATCCATAAAAATAATAAATAACGGTACGATATCGATTTTTTTTAATACCATAGAGTTGTCCCACATTTGATTGACAAGAGTAACACCTCAATCTAGCACCATAGGATAAAACTCAAATTTATCAAATATTTCACACATACTTCACTGAAACAATGTAAAATTTGATCACCAAATTACTTCTGTTGATTATTAATTCTTTTCAAATAATCCTATGTTTAAACCAAGTCAATGATCTTCTTGTTATTTTTTTATCCATTATTGATTTTATACCACATATATAGCATGGGATTGATTCGTATAGCATATGTGGTGTTATTAGAGATTATAACATCGAATCATATTAACTCGTGTTATAAGATTGGACCTTAGACTTTAGTCCAAACATAATATTAAATTATCATTAAACCAATTTAATCTAATCTCATCCATACTATTCAAACCATACTTGCTTACTCTAGGAACTCGGGTCTCTTAAATTCCACATATTTGTCACGGAGTATTACTTACCAGCACTACACAGTTAACTTGCAAAAGATCTCACCACATTGGAGCTGATATTAAAGTCTCATCGCGTGCTTTAGTCGTTGAAGAGTAGATTTAACCTCGATCAGCTATCATATAGAAATTTAAATCCAAACAATGAGTAAAAAAAATTTAAATTCTTACCTACTCAACCAATCGATCAGTGATAATGGTATCTGGCTCTAAACTTGAGGGATAAAATGGAAAATAAGACAATCATGGTTTATTTATGGTTGATATTAACTCCATCACGTAATTCCTCATGATACTTCAGCGGTTCAATTCAACATACCCAAAATTTGAAGGGGTCAAAGCGTCAAATAGAGTTTTAGATAGTTTTTTTGTTTTTAAATGAGATTAAAGACAATTAATAATTTCTTAAAAATATTTTGGAACAGCCTCAACTAATGTCCAAAGACAGAGACGGAGCCAAAATTTTCATTTAGGGTGTTAAAAACTTTAAATTTTTTTCTCCCAATCAATACAAATAAAATTTTTAGGAGCGATCGCAACTACAATAAAAAAGTGATAAAAATAAGTGCTATAAAAGTGATAAAAAACACCAAAAAATAAAATTGATAAATAACAGTACAATACCGAAATATTTTCTTTGGTGCCGTAGACTTGTCCATAAAAAAAAAAGAAAAAAAAAAGAGCCAATAATATCCAACTGAATAAATATCTAGTTTTCCCTGTACTTCTTTTGGATTTCCGAGGCTTATATCTTAATACAGTAGTTAATGTATCGTAAAAGAATGAATTGTATTGGATAATACAGGCTAATTCTGTATAAGTGGATAAAATATAAGATTAAATATAGAATAAAAATATTACTCACTGTAATCCAATATTTGGTAAAATATTGGATTAAGAATGAGATAATAAATTTATAATTTAATATGCTTGAATTGGACTATAATAATACCTCCTTATGTGGTATTATAATCGGCTTAATAGTACGGATATAGTGTATTATTTGGATAAACAGGGCACACTGGTGAAACTGGCTCCATCTCTCTTGTGATGCTTGTCAACGAGAATAGGAGAGAAAGTCTCTCTCTTATTCTTAGTATGATAGCTTCACTTGCTTAACTTACTGATAGTTCCCGAGGCTTCTTCGACATTTTTCCTATAGTTTTCTCTTTTATTGTAAAACGACTCCTATACATAAATTACGTATATTATTTGTGTAGTAAAATGCATCTAAATGCTTATTGTAAAATAATAATTAAACATGCTTTTGTTTTTTTTAGCAAAATTACATTTTTTTTTTGTTTAAAGATTTGGTAAGAAAAGCGTGTTACCAAACGACAACTTCTATTATTTCTACCACTTGACTAAAAGCAGCTAGGAGGCATAAAGCCAAAGCTCACATACATAATACAACACATGTAAATCATTTACGATGTTTTTTCTTTATTCCTTGAAAGGCTTACAATATTTCATGAAATAGTGAGTGAGAAAGCTTTTTACATTGTACAGTAGTTCAAAGACCATGTCCATCACAGTTCACAACTCCATGGTTTAGGACTATATATTATCTACATATAAAGGCAATGCTTACAATCCTATACCACTCAATACACGAAGGATTAAGGAAAGAGAGGTGAAACAAAGAGCAGAAAAGGCCATATGAATGAAAATAGACTGTGTCGGATAAAACCCATTGGCCGGCCCCCAAAGTCATGTAGAACTACTTGGAGACCGGATTATAATTGACCACAATTTCAACAGGAATGACCGGAATCGAGTCCCACCATTCCTTTGATCGTCGGTTCCCCTGTTCTGATTCCATACGCTTCCCGACCTTTAATGTCATTGTAAAAGAATACAAGATGAGGGCCACAAGGATGTATTTGAATGGCAACATGGCTAGTATGATCGCTAATCCGGTCATAGCCATCATCACCATTTTGGCATGCTGCAACCATGAAGCAAAAATATTGGAAATGGTGAAAACTAATGCAGAGAAAGGTTGAAATAAGCATCGGCACATGTAATGTAAATATTCCAGTTACAACCTTACTTCCACAAAATACAGTGATGAAAACTGGGCTAATCTAGATTGTCTGTAAATGCATTCGGTTGAACGCAGAATGAATTTTTTTTGAACCTGACATAGAATTTATCTACAACATGGTTGTAAGTTCATTAATTTTCCCGTATGCTCCATGCAACTAAATCAGAGTTCGGGTATAATGGAATTTGATATTATCTCAGTATTTTGGACCTAATTTTTTACCTCAACCTCCGTTTGTTCTGATTCTTGGACAGTATAAACTAGACTTTAAGGGCTACAAAAATAAAATTTCGGAAATCGACTTCTAACTATGTCAAAACTGCCTTGGAAGTTCAAGCAGCAACATTTTTAACTAGTTTCAATTTGTTTAGAAAGCAGTTCAAAGCATTTACACTTTGTACCTTGGGGGCCCTATAGACCATTATGGATCGGATTTTCAAAATTGTAATGTTTGCCGACTGCACCATTTCTTGCAGAGTTTTTAGTCCTTGTTGCGCCGAAACAATGCTTTCCATTGTTGTTTGGCCAGTGCCCCTGCAAATAACTATTTTGTCATGCTTGTCTCCGATCCTCGTGTACCTTGCCCAAAGCATTTTAGCAACCATAAACAGAAGGAAAGCTGCTATTGCGTTGCCAATCCACTCCCTACCATCATGCCAAGACAATGTTAATAATGTTCAAACAATTGCATCAGTTGACAAACCACCAGGTACAGCAGTTTCCTTTTCATCATTCATTTAAACAAAAACTAAGTACAGATAAAACAAAAAAACTCACTTATAGACAACTAGTAGAGACGTAGCAAGCACGATGATGGTGGTTGCTGGCCTTTGCCATGTAGGAACCTCTTGAAACCAAGACCATGCACTTGTAAGCGGCTTCAGTAGTTCCTAGACAACAGAATCAAGGAAAACAACAGCTCAAATGACACGACATGGCTCGAATGATCAAGTGTTAAAAAAAACGAAATCACACAACAGCTCAAATGACACAACAGCTCTCGATTGATACCCCTGTGAGTNTAAACGCATTCGGTTGAACGCAAAATGAATTTTTTTTGAACCTGACATAGAATTTATCTACAACATGGCTGTAAGTTCATTAATTTTCCCGTATGCTCCATGCAACTAAATCAGAGTTCGGGTATAATGGAATTTGATATTTATCTCAGTATTTTGGACCTAATTTTTTTCCTCAACCTCCGTTTGTTCTGATTCTTGGACAGTATAAACTAGACTTTAAGGGCTACAAAAATAAAATTTCGGAAATCGACTTCTAACTATGTCAAAACTGCCTTGGAAGTTCAAGCAGCAACATTTTTAACTAATTTCAATTTGTTTAGAAAGCAGTTCAAAGCATTTACACTCTGTACCTTGGGGGCCCTATAGACCATTATGGATCGGATTTTCAAAATTGTAATGTTTGCCGACTGCACCATTTCTTGCAGAGTTTTTAGTCCTTGTTGCGCCGAAACAATGCTTTCCATTGTTGTTTGGCCAGTGCCCCTGCAAATAACTATTTTGTCATGCTTGTCTCCGATCCTCGTGTACCTTGCCCAAAGCATTTTAGCAACCATAAACAGAAGGAAAGCTGCTATTGCGTTGCCAATCCACTCCCTACCATCATGCCAAGACAATGTTAATAATGTTCAAACAATTGCATCAGTTGACAAACCACCAGGTACAGCAGTTTCCTTTTCATCATTCATTTAAACAAAAACTAAGTACAGATAAAACAAAAAAACTCACTTATAGACAACTAGTAGAGACGTAGCAAGCACGATGATGGTGGTTGCTGGCCTTTGCCATGTAGGAACCTCTTGAAACCAAGACCATGCACTTGTAAGCGGCTTCAGTAGTTCCTACACAACAGAATCAAGGAAAACAACAGCTCAAATGACACGACATGGCTCGAATGATCAAGTGTTAAAAAAATCGAAATGACACAACAGCTCAAATGACACAACAGCTCTCGATTGATACCCCTGTGAGTGTAGATAGAAATATACTCTGTATATGTTTCAAAAGCAAGGCAACATCGTACCTAAATTGTACAATGTGAAAACTATATTATTTAAAGATGCAAAATAAGAATATTGAAATTTTTTAAGGTATAAAGTAGGAAAAATCCAAAAATAAATACAGAGTGCGTGTGCGAGAGTACGTTGAGCTTGTAAATCAGGTAATGTTCTTGAGAGATGGCTGGGTCACATTATTTTTCAATTAATTATATGTTCTACCATTAGAATTTGTACTAATTCGTTATTTTACCCCATTTTTTTTTGTCAATTCCATCATCCAATCCAGTGCTTTCTTAGAAAATCCAAAAATGTATTAATTAATTAAAAAAATTTGAATTCGAAAATTTTATTCTTGGATCAACTAAACCTGATGATGCACAAAAATGATTTTGTACATCACCTGTCAAATGTAAATAATAAATGCAGTAAAAGTAAAGAGAGAATTGGTGGAAACAAGATTTATAGTGGTTCGGTCAACTTGACCTACATCCACTCTTGAATGACTTTCGTTGTCGGGTACTTTATTAATTTAAGGGTGTGGAGACAGAGAATACAAGTTTCGAGGGAGAAGAGAGAGTCAGGGAAGGTATGATACCAGGCAATCAGTCTCCTCCTAAGTGTTGATGGAGTGTGCAATTTATAGTGGCTCCCTAACAGGTTGGGGCTACTTTCTAGCGACTAAGCAACCATTTCGGTGGAGCTCCGATCTCTTCTCAATGAGCGAGATGGTTGAGGAGTTCTCTATGAGACGTGGTCAAAGATATGGTGAGGGTGAACCGTTTCCTTCGGTGGTGCAGATAAGGCTTCCTATGCTCTTCTCTTGATGACGTGGCTAAGCAAAGAGTCTAACTTGGTCTTGAGCTATGTTGGGCTTGGTGGATCTTTAAATGAGGTAGGGCTTCTTAATTGGGATTTGGACTTTGCACATAGATTGGGCCATTTTGGGCTTGACTCATCATTTGCCCCCCAATGCCTCGTGTTCAAGGAAAGCTTAGAGAATGAGGCATTGACTCTTCATTTGTATATTTTTAACTTTGGTGCAAACTCCAAACTTTTCCCACTTTATTTTGAAGAGAGCTCATAATCTTCAATTTGGGCTTTTTCCCTCTTTTTTTAAAAAACCCTAGACTATAAATATAGTCTTCTTCTCCATCCTACCCATTTTGTTGAAACTTTGAGAGGGAAAAGTGTGTTCTTCTTGAATCCTTCCAAGAATGGGATTTCTTCCTTTCTAGTAGAGTTTCTCAAGTGGGCAATGCCGATTGAAGAGGGAATGGTGGAGATTGAAGAAAGGGAGGAGATAGGCACCATTTTAGGAAACTTGGAGGCTGGTTTTGACCATTCGAGTGTTGTCCTGGACAACCTTGATGCCGAAAATGGTGGACTAGATAGCCTGGGTGTCGAAGGTGGTGGGTTGGACAGCTCAGTTTCGCAAACCTCTCCGCTGGACAGCACCTTCGCGCGAATCAGCGCGCAGAGAGGTGGTCTGGGCAGCGTGCAAGGAGGTGGACTGGGAAGTGTAGGGGAGCTGGGCAGCACGCAAGATGGTCTGGACAGTGCGCCTGATGGACTGGACAGCGCAAACGCGCAACTGGGCAGCGCGCCGCGCAGTTTGGCGGACTGGGCAGCGCGAGCATGACTCCTAGTGGGCTGGGCAGCGCTGTGCAGGCTGGAAAAAGAGTTGTCAAGGCCAGCAAGAGCACAACAAGGGAGCTGGGCAGCAGCCTGGATGGTCTGGACAGCGCGCTTGATGGGCTGGACAGTGCAAACGCGCGACTGGGCAGCGCGCGTGACGCCTAGTGGGCTGGGCAGCGCTGTGCAAGCTAGAAAAAGAGTTGTCCAGGCCAGTAAGAGCGCAGCAAGGGAGCTGGGCAGCAGCCTGGATGAATGGGCAGGTCTGAGCGCCACTCCAGGCGCTGATTCGAGCATCGTAGGCACTGATTTTGGTGCCGAAAATGCTGTTTTGTGCAATTTTGAAGGGTCAGGCACCCTTCTAGTTACTGGGCAACTCCATTTTGGTGAGCAAAGGCAGTCAGACACCCCTCCAAGTGTTGGGCTAGACATTGCAAGCAGTAAAGAAGCTTTGGGTGCTACTTTTGATGATCAAGACCCTACTGTGACTCCTCCGATTCAAGTTCCTCAAGACTACTCCTTACGGCCCCGGAAGAAGAAATATAAAGG
Organism: Ilex paraguariensis; assembly: GCA_963454935.2. NCBI lineage: Eukaryota > Viridiplantae > Streptophyta > Magnoliopsida > Aquifoliales > Aquifoliaceae > Ilex > Ilex paraguariensis. The sequence goes on from CAUOFW020001514.1 coordinate 327,750, forward strand.
GAAAGTGGGACTCGATGATGACAAGTCTAAAGTGAGTACCCTTTCCAGTCTGTTTCATTTAGATAAAGATATCTCGAGGCTTGTTTTTACTTATTGCATTCCTCCGACCGTGCTGTGCCGTCGGGCTGAGTTGGGCGAGCTTGCTTGCGATGACTCTTCTGGTGATATTGTTGTTTACAAGGAGATACTTGAGGCTGGGTTAAGATTCCCCATGTCCTCTCCCATTTGTCGCGTTTTGCACTATTTTTCCTTAACTTCGGAGCGACTAGCGTCCAATGGTTGGAGAGTTCTGTTGGGCTTTCTTGCATTGTGGAGAAAAGTGCACCATGAGGATGCTCCTCCTATGGAGTTCCATGCAGCATACAATTTGAGCGAAACTCCTGCACCAAATAGGGGGTGGTACTATTTTACCATAAGAAGTGGTACAGTGCTTACGGGAACACGCTCTAATTATGGCGGTTAGAAATCTTGCTTCTTCTTTGTTGGTGGAGAGTGGGCTACAGAAGCTAACAGAGCTTTGGTACCAACACATTGGGGCGCTGCTAGAAAACCCGGTACGCTACACATTTATTTATTTATATTTATATATATGTATACATATATGCTCACCATTCCCATGAAGACACGTCTGTGCTTTCTCGAGACTAGGAGTGGAAGTTGGAGGTTGTCAAGGCTTGCCCTTGCAAAGATTTGGGAGCTCTCCTGCCCAAGGATACTAGGGTCATTGATCCCTCTGAGAAATCCAGTGGTTTCTCTTTGAAGAAAAGGGGTGAACTAGTTTCCTCTTTTAATTCTCTTCTTCCCTCGGTATTTTTCATTTACCTGACACTTCTCTGCTCTTGCAGCAAGTAAGAGGGTGGTGGTGTCTCGTTTCTCTAGTAGGAGCCCTCTCTCTTCCAAAGTGGCAAGGACGGATGATGCCCCCCAAGTGACTCCCACGGTGGTTCCTCCTCAGCTGGTGACTTCTCCAGTTGTTACTCCAAAATCTTCCTTGCCGGGCACATCCTCCCCACCCTTCATCCCCTCCTCGTGCTACCACTCCTTTGTCCCTTCCTCGTGCGAGAACTTCTACAGGAGTGCCGATTTGGGCTGGTCCTATGATGGGGACTCCGCTAGCCATCAGGGCAAGGCTTGGGAGGTTTGTGTTTGGACCCGAAGTTTCTCAGCTTAGCGCTTTGGGTACCGATAGGATCGTCAATACGTATTTGGAAGGCATGGCTCAGGTGAGGGTCCACTATTCCCCTTTCTCCAATCGTTTCCTATGTTTTTGACTTTTCTCAACCTCTTATCTCCTTTTTTTTTTTAGGTTTTGACTTCCTTTATCTGCTTGCTTTTGAGGGCCTATAATCATGACAAGCTGAAATTGGATCTGGGCCTTGTGCAAAGGGAGCTTCTTACTGCTCAGGGGAGGATTGTCAAGCTTAATTCTGAGCTTTTGGCGACCTGTGAGAGATGCGCTCTGGGAGGGTGAGCTTGTGGTGGCTCATGAAAGGGCTTTCAATTTTTGGGTCTGAGCTTTTGGCGACCCGTGCGAGGGACGCGCTTAGGAATGTGAGCTTATTGCAGCCCATGAGAGGACAACTAAGCTTGAGGCTGAGCTTCTAGCGGTCCGCGAGAGAAATGCGCTCAGGGAGGCTGAGCTTGCAGAGGCCCATGGGGGGCCCATGCTCAGAGAGGCTGCTGTTGCCGAGGCAAAGTTGAAGGCTACTTGGAAGAGAGTTTCTCGTGCTGAGGAAGACTTGGAGAATGGCCTCACATATGCTTTCATTGATGGTTTCAAGGATCTCCGAGGGAAGGTTTCTGTCGCTTTCCCTGGCATTGACTTCTCACGTTTCGTGCCCACTGACGACAGTGATGAGGGGGGATATGATAATGTTGATGATGACGAGGAGGAGGTGGAGGACGACCGTGAGAGTAGTTAGAGTGTTTAGGACTTTTGATTTTTTTTTTTTGAAAAGACGATATTTGGCCTTATTTTTATACTGATACTCCTTTGAAATGAAATGTAAAAGATCTTTTTGGAGTAAATAGCGTATAAAATTTTATTGATTTATTGCTTAAAAAAAGCAATATTGGGTAATAATTCCCAAAAAAGTACATTGAATATTGGGTAACGCCCTTAAAAATTAAATCAAGTCTCAACTTCTACTACTTTGATGCTCTCAAGGTGTCATTAATAATATATCTTCAAGTGTTCTGCATTCCATGGATGAAGTAAGACTTTTTCCTCAGAATTTTGGATCTTGTAGGTGTTTGGCCTCACTACTTCTGTTACGCGGTAGAGTCCTTCCCAATTTGGTCACAGCTTTCCTTCGCGTGCATTCTTTGTGACGAGGATTACTTTCTTGAGGACCAAATCCCCTGGTTGGAAGGAACGAGGCTTCACCCTCGAATTTTAGTACCTTGTCATGCGTCGTTTGCCTCCTCCACCAAGTCGAGGTTGATGTGGAGTTCTTCCTCTTTGGAGTTTGAAATGGAACACCGGTCATCCGGTAAAGCCATCTGGGCACCAAGGACTTGAGGTGCAGCTTGGGATGTCTGGGCATCTGGAGGTGCAGCCTGGGATGCCTGGGCATCAAGAAAGGTTGTTTGGGCTCCTAGGGAGGAGACCTGGGCGCCCAAACTGACCTGAGCGCCTGCTTGAGGGTCTTTGCTAAGCTTCTTGGTGTCCCCGTTGGGCATCTGGGCATCCTCATCGTTCCCCTCTTCTGTTGGTGTGAGTTTGGCAATGAAATCTGCTAGGGCTTGTGCTTTGATGGCTATCCTGAGTTGGTACTGAATTTCGAACTCCCCGAGTTGCACTGCCCATTTAAGAAGTCTGCCAGATACATCCGACTTTTCCAAAACTCTTTTAAGAGGTTGGTCCGTGATGACCATTATACGGTGGCCCTGAAAGTAATGTCGCAGTCGTCTCGCCGTCGTGACAAAAGCGAGTGTCAGTTTTTCTAGTGTCGAATATTTGACCTCTGCCCCCCGATAGGCCCTGTTCACATAATAAATTGGCTTCTGCACTCCATTATCATTTATGATGAGCACTGAGCTTACTGCTGATGAGGAAGCAGAAAGATATAGATGGAGAACTTCTCCTGTAGTGGCATGTGACAGGAGGGGAGGTGCTACCAGGTAGGCTTTGAGCCTTTGAAATGCCTCATTTGCCTCAGGTTTCCACTCAAAGGCCTTTCAGAGAGTCTTGAAGAAAGGGAGACATTTGTCTGCAGACTAGGAGACAAACCTATTTAGCACTGCGATTCTCCCATTGAGGCGTTGGAGCTCCTTTGTTGAGGAGGGTGACTTCATGTCGAGGATGGCCTTGATCTTGTCAAGATTAGCCTCAATTCCCCTTTGGTCGACCATAAAGCCCAAGAATTTGCCTGACCCCACACCAAAGGCGCACTTCTCAGGGTTGAGCTTCATGTGATAGGACCTCAGGACATTGAAAGTTTCTTGGAAGTAATCAATGTGGTCCACTACCGCAAGACTTTTCACCAGTATGTCATCCATGTATACCTTCATTGTTCGCCCGATCTGAAACTGGAACATCTTGGTCACCAGTCGTTGGTAGGTTGCTCCAGCATTCTTTAGTCCAAAGGGCATGACCCTGTAACAGTATGTCCCCTTTGGCGTGATAAATGATGTCTTCTCCTGGTCTGGGAGATACATGCTAATCTGGTTGTACCCAGAGTATGCATCCGGAAAAGTGAGCAACTCATGCCCTCGGTGGCGTCGATGAGGAGGTCAATTCGTGGCAGTGGGTAACTATCTTTTGGACACGCCTTGTTGAGTTTAGTGAAGTCGATGCAGAGGTGCCACTTTTTATTAGCTTTAGTGACCATTATCACGTTGGAGAGCCACTCAAGATATGCTACTTCTCTGACTGCCCCGTTATCTATTAGCTTTCCAACCTCCTTGTCTATAGCTTAGGTGCTTTCAGTGGAGGCTCCTCTTAACCTTTGACGAACAGGCTTGTAACGTGGATCAACATTGAGACGGTGTGTGGCCACTTCTGGATCGAAGCCCTCAAGGTCCTCATGCGACCACGCAAAGATGTCCATGTTGTGCTTCAAAAAATCTATTAGCAGGCTAGCCAGATCTTCAGAAAGGGAAGAGTCAATGTAAATTCTTCTGTCTGGGTGTTCCTCATCCAAGACCACAGAGGTAAGCTCCTCGACTGGTTCTCCTCTTTCTGTAGTGGAGTCATCCCTTGGGTCAGGGACCTCAACCTGCAACGCTTCTTGGGGCTTCCTAGCCTTCATAGAGGAGACATAACACTCTCTGGCTGCTACCTGGTCTCCTCTGACCTCTCCGACTTCATTTGAGGTTGGAAAACGGAGAACGAGATGATAAGTGGAGGACACAACTCTCAATGTGTTAAGAGCTGGCCGCCCTAATATGATGTTGTAGGTTGACGGACACTCTATTACCAGAAAATTGACTATAACTGTGGAGCTTCGGGGTGCTACTCTGGCGGTGACAAGAAGTGTGATGGACCCAAGGGGATACACCTTCTCCCCTGAGAATCCAATGAGAGGTGACCTGATAGGCTGCAGCCTCTCCCTGCCCCAAGTTGAGCTTGTCATAAGCCTCTACGAATAGGATATCCGCAGAGCTGCCACTATCCACCAGGATCCTGCGCACATTAAAGTTGGCCGCTGTCATGGTGAGCACCAAGGGGTCGTCATGAGGGTACTGGATTCCCTCTAGGTCCTTATCTGAGAAAGATATGACCTCGTCGTTGTCCTGCTTCGGCACCTTAGATGGGCGCATCTCGTCGACATGTCTTGCCTTTCTGGCGTGCTCCTTCATTGCAGAAAGTGACTGTCCTCCTCTTGCTAGTCCTCCTAAAATGGTGTGAATCTCCCCCACGGGCTGCTAATCTTCTTAATTATGAGGTTGTGGTGCTCGTTCCCTTCCAGCAACATACTGGCGTAGGTGACCACGCTGGATAAGCTCCTTAATTTGCCTTTTGAGGTCGTAGTAGTCATTGGTGTCATGCCCGTGTTCACGATGGAAACGGCAATACTTGTTAGGATTTCTGCGATTTGGAGGAGACTTTATTTTCTCAGGCCACTTTATCGCGGGGTCATCCTGAATCTGGAATAGGATGTGTCCCACGATAGCATTGAGGGGAGTGAAGGGTTGACGGTCCCTCTGAGGAGTAGGACCTAGCTGGTCCTTGACAAAGACTCTCTCTGTTCTGCCACGCTTGTTGCTAGTCTCCTTCTTATCGTCTCTTTCCCTTTCCTTCCTCTTTTCCCCTGCTCTGTAGGACTCACCTCGCCTGGCGCTTATAATGTCTTCCGCATTCATGTACTTTTGGGCCTTGGCTAGCAGCTCTGGCATGCGCTTCGGTGGGCGCTTCATCACTGAGAAAAGGAAGCTTGATGAACGAAGGCCACCCAAGAAGGCGGTCATCGTCACCTTGTCATCGGGTTCATCAACTTGGAGTACCTCCTCGTTAAAATGAGTGAGGTAACTCCTCAGGCTCTCCTCACGATCCTACTTTATACTAAACAGGTGCGTAATAGGCTTCTGGTGGCGACGCCCTCCAATGAAATGTGAAACGAATGATCTGCTAAGCTCAGCGAATGAGGTAATGGAGGTGGGGGAGAGCTTAGCAAACCACTGTCAGGCAGATCCCTTCAATGTGGTTGGGAATGCCCTGCACATGATTTCGTCTGGTACGTTGTGCAACTACATCAAAGTCTTGTAAATGTCGAGGTGGTCTAGTGGATCCTTTGTTCCATCAAAGGTCTCTACAGATGCATTTTGAACTTTTGAGGGAGGGGGTAGTTCGCTACATCAGGCTTGAAAGACGTATCCGTACGCCTTACCAGGTGGTCTACAGTCTCGGGTCCCTGTGCCTTCATAGCTTTGAAGACATCACCCTAGTTGATTTTGTACTTCTTTGATTTTCTCGTCCCAATGATTAGGGGCTCCTCTGGAATGATCATGGAAATGACTTCCATGCTCGATGCTTTGGTTTTTGCCCTCATCCTCTTGGAGATAAGGGTCCTCTCCATGGGAAGCAAGAAGAGGGGGAGGTGGAACTCCCTCATGTTAGGCTCCCCCAAGTGGGGCGCCCAAGGGGGCGCCTAGGCGTGGTGCTCCTTGGTGTCCAGGGCGTGGAGCTCCTTGGGGTCCTCCATATTGTGCACCTCCGGGTTGTGCTCTTTCTTAGAGTCCTCCATGTTGTGCACCTCCTTAGGGTCCTCCAAGTTGTGCTCCTCCTTGTCCAACAAGCATGAGTTGCAGTAACTGTTGGTTTTGGGCCACCAGCTGCTGCATGGTCTCCAACATTTGCTGGGGATTTGGAACTGGAGCATTTGGGACAGAGTTGGTAGGTGGAGGAGTAACTTCCCCCTCTCGTGGAGGATTGTCTTCTGGTTGGTTCATGGATCGGGTAGTGATCGTCATTGGTTTAGTGGATGTAACATTCAGGAGTGAGAATTTTGTTGTTTCCTACAGACGGCGTCAAACTGATGATGCACAAAAATAGTTTTGTACACCACCTGTCAAGTGTAAATAATAAATGTAGTAAAAGTCAAGAGAGAATTGGAGGAGACAAGATTTATAGTGGTTTGGTCAACTCGACCTACGTCCACTCTTGAATAGCTTTCGTTGTCGGGTACTTTATTAATTTAAGGGTGTGGAGACAGAGAATACAAGCTTCAAGAGAGAAGAGAGAGTCAGGGAAGGTGTGATGTCAAGCAATCAGTCTCCTCCTAAGTGTTGATGGAGTGTGCAATTTATAGTGGCTCCCTAACAGGTTGGGGCTACTTTCCAGCGATTAAGCAACCATTTCGGTGGAGCTCCGATCTCTTCTCAACAAGCGAGGTGGTTGAGGAGCTCTCCATGAGACGCGGTCAAAGATATGGTGAGGGTGAACCGTTTCTTTCGGTGGTGCAGATAAGGCTTCTCATGCTCTCCCCTTGATGACGTGGCTAAGCAAAGAGTCTAACTTGGTCTTGGGCTATGTTGGGCTTGGTGGATCTTTAAATGAGGTAGGACTTCTTAATTGAGATTTGGACTTTGCACATAGATTGGGCCATTTTGGGCTTGACCCATCAAAACCAAATAAATAAGAACATAGGTATCTTCATTTCCATTTTCGTGTGTCGTGCTCGTGACAAAATTGTATTATAAATTAAATATTTTGTTCTGGATAGAGAGATGAATCAAATGCAAAAATGGTGGTTATACAAATTTTCAGTTTAATGGTGGTGACAAATAAAGTCAGTAAACCCAAGGGATAGGTAACAGGGATGAACTGTAAATTCTGACATCTTAAATTCAAACCTTAACAATTTTTTGGAGGCAGATCATGAGAGATTTATTTCTCATGAATATCTTAATTTTTAGAGTTAATGATTTGTCTATCGAAGAAAGAATTAGTGAAATGTAAGTTAATATTGGACTAAACACCCCACATTGTTGGAAAAAAAAAAGCCAATCATTTTGGATGGGAGGTATAGGCTCGACAGAAAATTACACACTCATCTAAAAGGGAAAATAATCTCATTTATATTGTCAAATCCTATTTCTGAAAAATTACTTTCTCGCCCCAGAAAAAATAGTATTTATGAATAACATCTTTAAAGTTTTTTGTGCTTTGAAAATAAATTACACAGGAAATATCCAAGTTATGCACCCCCCCCCCAGCCCATGTCAGAAAAATGTACATCTATACTACTAATAAAATGAAGTTAAGTGAAAATTTTTTGATTAACCATTATATCCCTATTAAAAAGGTTAAAACCAATTATATCGTTATGTGTTTAAATATCAAATATTAATTAAATATTCAAATGACCTTTCATTTATTTTCACTTTTACACAAATTATTGTTCCTTATAGTGTACATTTACTTATTTCACAAGTTGATGACTCTCTCTCTCCCAAATTTTTTTCACCAAATATTTACTTTACAATACAACTATTATTTAATTCTATTTTTGTAGCCACTTTCATTGCCACTTAATTTCCTATTGATTGATACACTTGTGCATGATTGTTCAAATAATAATATATAAAAAGTCACTTTTTTACTTTCAAATAATTAGACTTTTAATCCTTCCTCCAACACATACCATAAAAACTTTCATTTTGTTTCATTTACTTTTTAATCTTTCAAAATCTAACTTAATATGGATTACATTCTCCCTTCTTTTATAACAATCAAAGCACAAAAGTCAAAAAGCTCTTATAGTTATTAAGTTCCATAATGAATAATGTTATGCCGATCAAAATTAGGGATCAAATAAAGAGTTTAAATGACATGACAGTTGCTGATATGATAAAATTAACTGTCATATTAGCAAAAATTTTTCGTCTTCTCCGCTTCTCTAACACGTACAGACAAAAAAACAGAGAAAAAAAATGACATGGCGGTTAATATTGTCATATCAGCAACTGCCATGTTATTTAAACTCTTTATTTGGTCTCTAATTTTGATCAGCATAGCATTACTATTCCATAATTATGCGAATTATTTTCTTTATTTCTCTTTTCACCAATCAATTGATCTCACTTTTTGTTCTTGTTTTTGTATTCTGTATGTGAATGTATATGTTGCCTTTATTTTTTGATTTTAATTAAAGTTTGTTCATTTTGACAATGAAGAAAACTCAACATTTAAGAGTGGTGGACGGTGAATAACATATGAAGACAAGGATCCAACATAAGGTATGGTCATAGTTTTGTTTAATCTCATTATTTCATATTGATTTTAACTAGATAAATGCTGAAAAAATTGGACAAGTTTATTGGTTTGGTCAATATAGATATAAGCTTTTAAGAATACACGATCAAGCACAAAATATAGAGAAATAATTTATCAAAGCACAATAATATTGCTATCTACTAAGATGTGTAAATCCTCTATAATAAGACAACATAAGCTTTATATAGCTATCTATTGTTTTGTCTAATCTAACATAACTATTAAATATGCTCATGCACTCGTTCCTTATAATTTTAGGAGGTAAATTTATTTGTTTTATTTTTTGTCTCAGCCTTACTCACTGACCATCTCCTCAAGGTGCGGGGACTACAATAATGAAGTGAAAAAAAAAAAATCTAAGCAGACAGAGATGATGAAATAACTTCAGCCACCCGACACTATACTTAATCAAAGCTATGAAAAAAATGAAGAAAAATTCTTTGTCAAAGGGTTGCTTGTAGAATTTTGACAACCTCTTAATTTCAATTAGAAACCTATTTTATTTTTTAGATGATAGGAAATAAAATAAATTGAAACAAAAAATTTAAATTTTTTTTTTTGGAAGTTTGTGGGTATCAAGCTAACCTTGATCAAAAATTAGAATTTGTTTCTCTTAGAATAAGAAAACAAAACTATAATTCGAAATAGTATACGTGCAACGCACGTGCACATCAACTAGTACCAAACAACATTGACCCAATTGTCAAGCCCAAGTAGCCTTTTCATCCTTTTTTGGGAAAAATAAAATAAAAAAGACTAGATGGAATTGCAAATATTATGATTATTATTAAAATTTCACCGCGATGAAAATAACAAAATTTCTATAATACATGGATTTAATAAAACACAATTTAAAAGACTTTGTTGGTTCATTGATCAGGATTTGACTGAAAAGTTGCTAATCATGTTGGTTATATTTGGTTCGGGTCTTATGGGATAGGAATAGACTACATTAGTCAAATAATAATTTAATACCAAGTATAAATCAAGTTATAAGCTCTATTTATAATGATCTTCTTAGTAACCCTTCAATGCTACAATGTCACTTACCACCACAGACTTTATATAAATGAATACCATATAACATCTAGTATTAAATACAGAGATTCGTGCATTAGTGTAAGATGTTTTTCTCTTTTTAAACTTAATACTGTGCATTCCCTCTTTCAAACATTAGGATTGATACCGGGACCATAAGAACGCACCATACCTAAAACCTTGCTCCAACCATGATGTAGTTAGAATAGGATAAAATTATAAGCTATTTTTCACCACCGGTAGGGATTGGATTGAAATCAATTATCCAATCCCATTCCATTTTTTCACTTAAGCCAGCACACATCAGTAGAGTTTGCCTCAGTACATCAATAACAGGACACTAGAGATTCTAAAATTACTCTACCATGGCATAAAAGAAAGAGACTCTTATTTATTAAAAAAAAAATTCTATGGTAAGATACTATATAAGCACATACAGAAAACCACACAGTTTTCTCCCCACAGCTTCCAACGTAAGCATGTCATTCACATGCTAGAGTCCATCTAAGGTTCCAAGTAGGGATTGCAGTGGATTGGGAAAAAACAGGTATTCGTCCAAACTCGCGTCCGTTTGGACCGGGGATGAATTATATGTATTGGACGGTAGACATATGTAGGGATACCCGTATAAACCCGTGCAGGGATGAAGGCGGAGATGAACTTACCCCTATTCCTGCCCCCTCCCTGCCCTCTCCCGCCCCCGTTACCCGTTATATATATATATATATATATATATATATATATATATATATATATATATATATATATATCATCAAGTATTGTTGTGGAAGTCTAATGCATAATTTTGTGTAATCTTGTAAACTTGTTACTGTGTTTCTGAGTATGTTTCTTGGTCTTGTTCTTTTCTTCTTGTTGTTTTGCCTTTGCGAGTATTTTTAACTGTGCAAGATTGTTGCATTATTTGTTTATCCTACTAATCTCAACTCCCATGCAATCTTTGTTGGAGAATTGTCATGACTGACCTTCTTCAGCATGCTATGGTTTTCTATTACCATCTGAGGTGGTTTACATTTTTTCACCTGTATTCAGAGCTTTATATTGAGTAGTTGATTAAGTAGGAACAACTAATTCTTATGACTTTGCCTATGTTGAAAAAATTGCTAGTGTTAAAATATTTGCTTGTTATCTGTAACAGGCATCCCTCTTCTAATTTTGAGTTGGTGTGAAACTGGTGTTAAGAGATAATTGAGTTGATTGAGATGATTCTACAACTCATTATGTTATTTGTGTTATGTTGTGTAATGTTGAATTATATCAAATTTAAGTAGTATTTTGGACATTTGTTGTCTGTGTTATATTCGAATATATGATGTTACATTATGTTGTGTTATATTATGTTAGATTATTAAGAATGTTGTTGAATTATTTAAAATGTTGGATTTATTTAGAATTTTAGATTATGTTGGCTTGAATTTGGACTTAGGCTTAAGCTTGGCCTTGGGCTTATGCTTGGCCTTGTGCTTGAGCTTGAGTTTAGGCGGGTACGAGGTAAACGGGAACGGGGATTATAAATTTACCCGCGGATGGGGATGGAGATGAAAATTATACCCGTTAACGGGGATGGACCGGGGATGTTTAGGCGGGTACGGGGATGAAGGCTATACCCCCCGCCCCCACTTCGGTCCATGGACATCCCTAGTTCCAAGTGCCTCATCGATAATTCTCAGTGCTTCTTCTCTCCTCCTAGACAAGCATAGGAAACAAAATCAACTACAATGCAAATCTTGTGTGTAATAGATATACAATCCATTTATTATATCAATGATATTCGATGAAACTTCAGCCTTTACAACACTCTGGTTCTTCTATAATTTTGAATGAAACGTGTTTGATCTAAGTTTTTAATAAGGTTAATTTCCCTTTGACTCCTTTAACTACCACTCTTTGCGTTTGGGGCAAGATGAAATAATTGAAGGCGTAAAACAGTATAATTCAAGGGGTCGATGCTTATGTTTCTTAACTACACTTAGGACCATTGTTTTCCATGTTAGGGTGTAAGACAGTATAATTGGCTTAGAGTAATGCATCAAATTTATTAATGAACCAAAAGGATAGTAAAACATTAGAGTTGAAACCAATTGAAGTCACAGGGTCCTTCTAGAATTTCAGAGCTAAAAGTTATTTTTTTTGTTTAATAAATAAAATTTATTTACAAAAAAGAAGATATTATAATAAACTCAAAACATGTTTTCTTATCTGGGTACGTAGCAGGCCCAAAAGAGCAGTCTTACACAGCAGACCCAAAAATGAAAGAATAGAAAGTTAAAAAGATAGATAAAACTTCATCTTTAGTAAAGAAGAAAAATATGAAGGATGGAAGTAGGTAAATTAACTTTTTTTTCCACTCACAAAAATTATTCCCTCCAAAATTGAGAGGAAAAATAGATAGAAAGTTAATTATGTGTATTGAAATGTATGTTATTTGTCTATATATCATATTTATTAATTACATATTATGTATACATTAATTTTATATATAGATATTAGTCATAACTCGTGCCTAACGACACGATAAAATATAAAATTTGAGCGTCCAAAAAATCGATCCCACTATATTAATTTTTTTAAAAATATATTAACTATAAATTAATTAAATATTAAATGATTAAATATATGATAGAAATCAGTGGTGTAAAATTTTTAGGAAAAAATATATAAATAATTAAATATGTGATATAAATGAATGATGTGATTTGATGTTTGAGTCTGACAAATGAATGATGAGTGAAGTAAGTGATTGATGATTGTTTTGAAGAGAAAAATATGATTGAGATAAAATTCAAACACATTCCTGTTTTATTATATAGGTTATGGTAAAATATATATTTATATTTCTTTAATAAAAAATTAAAAAAATATATATTTTTTATTTTATCAATAAAAAAAACAAAAAACGAATGAAAATGTATTTCATGCAGTATGGGTTAACTGTAATTTTCATGATGATTTCATGCAGCAAGCTGAAGTGCAACGGGACATCCCATCCGATAAAGACATCCCTCCATTCCTGATTAACTTTGTGAAATGCAACGAGACATCCCTTCGTTCCTAATTAAGACATTAAAAAATGAATGACATTGTATCAATTCAAAAGGAAAAGAAAAACAGTTACACATAACAACATAAAAAACATTAATACAAATGATTGAATTAATTAATCACATACCGGGAGAAAAAACATAAAATACAAAATAGTTACAATATATAGGATCTACTAAAAATAGACATTAGCTGAAAACTTACATACAAGAACAGTTACACTAAAATGCAACTCTGATTTTTTCAATACAATTACACAACAGTTACTGTGTATACGAAAAATAGTTACACCTATTAAAAATCAAAACAATCTTTTTTTTTCAACACAGTTACATAATAGTTACTGTCTATACGAAAAATAGTTACACCAATTAAAAAACAGTTACACCAATTAAAAATCAAAGTAGACTGTTTTTTTTAATAGTAACTATTGTATAACTGTATTAAAAAAAGACAAATCTCTAAGTACACTGCGTCTTCCAGCATACAATGTTGCTGATATGATCAGTCATTTCGTCAAGGAAACGGGTTTAGGAAGCAATAAGACAACAGGAGGCTTCGTCAAGCATTGTAGCCATGAGCATCCACTGCAACTTTTTGAGCAGAATACCAAAGTCCAGAGTGATCAAACATTGTTCTCTGATGAATGTGTCTATTTTAGCCGCATTTTATTATAGCTGCAACAAATGTAGTGTCTCTCTCCACAAATATTGCGCGGCGCCACTCCGAGAGGTGCAACACCAATGCCACCCTGATCACAAGCTTTTCCTGCGAACTGACTTTTCTAATATTTCCATTCCATTAAATTGTGACGGCTGTGATAGACCATGCAGCGGATTTACCCTCACCTGTGATCCATGCAACTTTAGTCTTCATTTCAGTTGTGGCTCTCTGCTTAATAGTACTGTAGCACATGAAGCCCATTCTCAGCACCCTCTCGTTCCAAGTAAGTCAAATCGTTGTAATGCTTGTGGTATGTGGGCCAATTTCACATTGGGATGTGACACTTGTGGTTTCTATCTAGATAGCCAGTGTGCCCTGTTGCCAGGTATGGTTAGGCACAGATGGAACAAGAAGCTCCTCATCTTGAGCTATCCCCCATACACTTATCATCTGGATAAGTTTTATTGCCAATATTGCGAGAAAGAAATAAATCTAGAGTTTTGGCACTATCGATTTCACGAATATGAAAAATGGGTGCATCCTAAATGCATTGGTAATAGTGGTTATTTAAATATCATGTTTGGGGATACAATTATAGATGAGAGTCACAGACATGCACTGAAATGGGTTGAATACTCTAAGGATGACTTCGCATGCAACTGCTGTAAGAAACCTTTCAATGACGACCTGTTTTTCGAATGTGCACCATGTAATTTTCAGCTCTGCTACAATTGTCATGTGTTATGTGGCAATACAGACCAAAATAAAAAATTTGGAGCTCATTTAAATCTAATGCACCTTCCAATTGAGAAATCTGTTGCTCTGATATATCGTTTTGTCAACGAAATGGGTTTAGGAGGTAGAAATAGTACAACAAGCCCCGAGCACTCTAGTCATGACCATCCATTGCAACTTTTTGAGGAGCAGAATAACGAATGCAATAATTATTTGACGTTGTTATGCGATGGATGTGTGCAACATGTTTCAGCTCCGTTTTACAGCTGCACTGAATGTAATTTCTTTCTCCACAAATATTGTGCGGCGTTACCCAAAGAGGTGCAACATCCATGCAACCCTGGTCACATGCTCGTCCTGCGAAAGATCCATTATACCTCAAAACACATCAGGTGTGGTTGCTGCAGTACAAGAACCAATGGATTCGTCCTTAGTTGTGACCCATGCAACCTTACTCTTCATGTGAGGTGTGCTTCTCTACTAAACAGTGTTAAAGCACATGACGCTCATCAGCACCCCCTCGTTCCAATGTCAAAGTTAAACCATGGGCCGTGTAATGCTTGTGGTGATGATTTCAATGGGTTGGGATTCAAATGTGACACTTGCCGTTTTCGTCTAGACGGTTATTGCGCCATGTTGCCACGCAAGGTTAGGCACAGGGGGGACAAACATGACCTCAACTTGAGCTTTCCCCCTTATACTTACCATCGGGAAGAGTTTTACTGTGACTTCTGCGAGAGAGAAATAAATCCGAATTTTTGGATTTATAATTGTCGTGATTGCGATCAATCTTTCCACCCTAGATGCACTGATCCGGTCCAGCAAATTAAGAATCTTAAAGATGAAAATACCCTTAGAGTTAACAATCACCCACACTTTCTCAAACGCGTTCAACAATCTCTCAAGTGCAGCATCTGCAAAAAACTTTCTTATGCTGATATCTCCTTCGACTGTATATCATGTCATTTTCAGCTCAGTTACGATTGTGTTACTGTAAGTGTGCCATAATTTGTTTACAAGGGTATTGTGACAACGTTTGAGACATATATATGTAATGAAGCCCATTGTACATCAATACAAGTTCCTGAATTTTGATGTATTTGATATGGAAAATAGGTGTTAGTAGATTTCTCCTTTGACTCATGAATATTATATATGCTCATCTTTGTCACCAGTGATTCCACCTTGTGTTAAACCAAAAACATTCCATTCCCACAAAACAAATAGATTCCTAGTGTAATCTTTTTTTTGGCTCTTATGGGTTAGTGCTTCAAGTCTAGATGACTACCCTGGCTCTTCCTTTTCATGGTACTGCTGGAAGAGTTTTGGCAAGGATATTTGATACTTCCTTCATATATAACCAGTTTTTAAACATCTTATATTGTAACATAATGGTTCTCCTATACAATTACTGATGCATCAGCCTCATTTCTAATGCTATGTCAATTTTAGAATTGCATTTTCTTTATCAGCCGGGATAGCTATAGATAGGGCTCATATTTTTTTCTTTTTTCTTTTAGTTAAACCCATTTAGGGCAAATTTTATTAATAACAAAATTATAAAGAGAGGAGAGGACATAAACATTTCCCCTTACATAATAAAAGAACTTTAAATATAAAATAAAGTCTTAACAATGACTACACACGTTGTATTTTACAGTCAACGAAGAGTCTAGAGGATATGAGCTAGCTAACAGTCCATCAGAAAGTTATATGAACAGTATCGTGAATAGTACTGGACAGCTGAACATTAATCTGCTGCTTTCTTCGAATAACTCAGCTGAAAGACAGAATAATAAGAATGCTAAAAGACAGAATATTGGAATCGTAGTGGCAGCAGGAGTCCTCATTAAGTCGAACCAATCCTTAAAAAATTAATAATATCTAAATCTATAAGATTTCTTTGGCTTTGACAACTTGAACGTTCTTGATCTTGTCATAATTATAAGTTTGACTTTATCAAGTGTCATAGCCAAAGCAGACAACTCTTCCTCTTTTCTCTTCTTCTGCATCTCAACCTTATTACATATTGACAATAACTTTTTAGAAGATGACATAAAAGAAATGAAATCAATTTCTTGAATTACTGGTGCCTCCTCCCCATCAGAGTAAAAGCCCTTTGATTGCTCATGAAGAGAAGACCTCTTAATGCAGTCATCCTTCGAATAAACTCCTCTTAGCTTCAAGGTCTTTTGAATCTCCTCCCCTGACATGCTTGGAATTATCTCTCCTTGACTATGAATATTTTTACGAACTGCTGCCATCATTTCCGGAGTAATGGACTTTGATTTCTCCCCGGCCTCCACTATTAAGGATTCAAAATCTTGCTTATGGTGACCATAATCCAACAAGGATGAGGACTCGTCTATCCCATCGTCCAAGACATCTTCAGAAGAAATAGAAAATACTGTCACACCCCCACCCCGGATCACATAGGGTGAGCAGTGGACCGGCTACCAAGGCCTTAACCAACCATCCCGGTGCATAATTAATGCAAAATACAGCGGAAGACAAATAATAAAGTGATCATTTTCACCGACCTAATGAATACCAGAGAAATAAATTAACTTCACCGACATTATTACTAAACTCATGTAAAACAATAATTAATCCATAAGATTCACTATTCTAAGCAAAAACAACATTGTTCTCAAAACAATCGAATACTTATCTCAAAACTATAAAAAATATTTATTTCTGAATACCTACAATAAAATAAATTTTCGATTCTTCTAATCCCTTATCTATCTGAGAACTTACTCCTCCTCATAATCCTCACCTGAAAAATGTTAAATATTTGGGTGAGCACAAAAGCCCGTGAGTAGCAACCACCTCTAATGAGGTTTGAAAATAAATCCCACATTTCATATACACAGAAATAAACTTTGTTATATACATAAATATAATAAATTGTACCTCAATCCCTTTCACATAACCATGTAAACAAAATGATCTCATGATCATAATAACTTTATAAAAGAAAAGACATTTATACCTCAAAACACTCACACACACATTCAGTCTCAAATACACTTGTCAAATCATGTTTGTTATCATTAGCCTGATAACTGGCCCCGTCTTTTGTTATCACTAGTCTGATGACTGGCCCCGTCTTTTGTTATCACTAGCCTGATAACTGGCCCCTATGTGCACATCCCTATATCGACCACGCCAGTATACAATCTCGTTACCATTTAGACTTGGTAACCCAGTCCCCTTCTCATAAAACATAATTTCAAGACACACACTAAAACTGTTGTTTTAGTCCCATCGCACACAAAATATCTCTTTCCTCACCAAAATCATTTAAGCAATAATATAAAATCATCTCATAAGTTTTGCAAATTCACATGTGTAACAATTCACAATTGTAAAAATATTTAATTGCAAGCCCAAACATCAACATATATTATATATATGAAAAATTCACACACACGCACCCACAAGTTTAATATAGAAAATTCTCCCAAAAGAAGTAATAAACTACTCACCTTGATTTCCAAAATCTAATTCAAAGCACTCTTTTCCAACCTCAATGCAATCACCACCTAATCCAAAATAACATATAACAATCAATCCATTTTTCTTTACTTCATCGCTTCGCGATTCTATATTTAATTTTTATACTTCTTACTCATTAATATATACTCAATATATATTTTACATATAAATATCCTTTCTAATATGAGGTAACAGTGTATGAAAGTATTCTGGACTGTTTGGAAAAAAGTTTCTAAAGTTCTGGGGTTAAATCATAATTTTTAAAACTTTTGAGGTCAAAGTATAATTTCCTTAAAAACGAATTTTCGGTTTTTGGGCATGCCATAAATTTTTCAGAATAGTATTTAAGCTTCTAGAGACCCATTTTTCAATAATACCACCTCAATTTGATTTATTAGAGTAACTATTGATATTTAAACATTTAATCAAAACTTTTAGAGGTCGTTTCAAAATTTCAGAAATTTTTCAAGACTCGGGGGCTGTTTTGACATAACCATATTTGTTTCAAATATACTGGGTCAGTTTTATAAATTATCAAGTTTCATAGTAGTCAAAAATTGAGTTTATCAAAGTATAGGGATCAAGATAAAACTACTTAAAACTAAGGGGGGAGTTTCCATAATTTCTAAAACTTAATCTTCTTCAACCTTGATCCAGCCGTCTGTTTCTTCCTTCTTTGTTTTCTTTTGCTTTGTTTGACATTAAATCAATTCTTTAAAGGCCTCAAAAACCATAAATTTATACTATGTAAAATCAATTTTTTATAACTTTCAATAAAATCCATATATATATACCTCACTATCATTCACCATGAACACACACACACACACACATATATATAACAATATTCCTTATCACTATTTATGAAAATCTTAATACTATATAATTTAATAACTTACAACTCTACCAATAATTAATGAATTCATACCTTTGATGAGTCCACTTTTTTTTTTTTTTCTTTTTTTTTGTTCTTCCTTCTACTTTCTCTTTGGCTCTCTTTTTTTTTCTCTCAGCCGTCTGTTCCTTCCAACCCAAACACTGATAATATATGAGGCAACTAGGGCAGTCAATCTATTTATATGGCACGATCATTATCTTCCTTTAATATCACTTAAGTCCCTCTAATTTCTTAGAATTTTAGTTTAATCATAATATATTATCGTACAACCAATTTTAAATTTCCTAAATAACTTCCTCTATTTTTATTTATTTATTAAAAAAAAATATCCAACACATACCTGTATCCTCCTCATCATTTAAATTAACCAACTTATATGCAGCAGATTCATAACCAGATGCTGAGTGCTGGTTGGTGTTCATAAGGTTTTGTTCATGATCATCTTTTTCCAGTATCAAATCTGACTTAGACAATGGTGGATTCTCTGAATCTTTGGCCTGCATAATTACCTTAGATAGAATATCTTTTCCCGAATGATCCCCTTTTTCGAGGATTCTAATTGACGCTTCTTGCTCCACTTCCCGTATCTCATGGGCTATATTTGCTAATCTCCCCGAATTTGCTGCTATTTCCTTTTTTGCATTATTGAATTGCCCAGGCTTTAGATGTTGTTTCCAAATTCCCCTTGATTGATGAGCTGCATATGCTAGCTTTGGTTGAGTTTTGAATGAAATGTGACCTGAAATTACCTTTTGAGTATTTTCCAAACTTTGAGTATGCTGAATATCCTTCCCCTTATTTTGCTCGTTACTTGCCTTACCCTTACCATCTCTTTCCAACCCTAGATTCTTACCTTACACAACTTCTATGTGTGGTGCAACTTTCCTTTTTCTGCATTCTTCATCGACATGGCCCTGCTTGTTGCAAGTTTTGCAGAATTTCTTGTATCTCTCATAGATTATTCTTTGCCAACAAGCCCCTTCTTTTCCCATGTCAATCCAAATCCGATTTGGGTTATTATGCAGCAGATTGACCTCTACACATACCTTAGTTATTCCTGGCCTTGACAGTGAAAGTGTGGCCTGGTCATAAGCCAAGACTCTTCCAATGGGCTTCACCAAAAACTCTAAGTAAGGTTTCTTAAAGAAATTCAAAGGTAACCTAGGCAATGATATCCATAGAGGAACAATTGAAGGCTCTATACCCGGAACAAAGCCTGAAAACCATTTAAAGAATCTAAAGAGGTAGTCTTCTATCAGAATTGCATCTTAGGGCTATGTCTTCACATAATCTTCTTGCAACTCAAACCTTAGTAGCATATGTCGCTGGTCAATTGAACCTACTTCAAAAGCACCTTTAAAACTCCATTTCAATCGTATCACTTCTTTGATGACACCAAGAGAGGGTCTACCATAAGAACACTTGCCAATTAATGCATATTGCAATGATTGACTTGATTGTTGTATTTATTTCTTGGTGAAGTAGAAAGTTGGCTCTCCTTCATAGAAAACTATAGGTTTATCAATTTTCCCTGGCAGTGATTCATCAGCAGGATGTTGTGTGGGATTCCTGAAAAGAGAAACAAAAGTTTGTGGTGTATTATGGGAAGTATTTGGTGGTTTTGGTGGGATTTGGTGTAGCTTGGGTGATGAACTCATGAATCTAGAGAGAAGGCTTAAAGTTCAACCACGACTCTTGGAATATTAGAGTATCTGTGGACTTTTGGTATTCTAGCGTAACAAAAAAAGTCCCATTCCTTCGTAGAATTTTTTTTTTCTTTAGTTAAGTGTGTAAGGGCTAGAAGTAAAATACAGCTCGATATTTGAAACATTGAAATCCTTTCAATTACTCTTTTATTCAATTTCACTTAATAGTTGATCACCCACCATTAATTTAAGTGGGACACACTATTATGAGTGGGTCCCTTACTCATACATTGTAGGTGATCTACCATTGAGTAAAAGTGTAATGAATAGTATCTTAATTCATATTTGGAGAATAGGAAGAAGGCTATAGATGGTAGTGTGATTAGAATTACACTGTCCATTACCGAATGTTATTAAATCCACGAAGACAACAAGAGATCTTGACCATGAAATCCTAGCTTTTGGAATGGGTTTATTCTCTGTGGGGCTCGATAAGGGCCCTGGATCTGATCAATTTACAGTCCCATTTAGTAAAAATACTTTGGGTTAATGTTGGTATAGCATTCTTCTTCATAAGGAAAAATCAATTCTACAACTATTCCCTTGGTTCTTAACGATGGCAATCCAACTACTTTAAATGATTTCAGGGGTAAGGTGGTTGATGAGTCTCATGGGAAAGTATGATTTTTGAGAGTGTTTTATTTTTAACTAGAGTTTCTTATAGATTATTATAGAGTACTTTTCCTACTCTGATCGGTAAGTACGAACAATTTATAGTTGGTCAGTCCCCCACGACACGGTTGCTCATTTTGAATGAATGTGTCTCCCCTTTTGCTTTTTGTGAGTTTTAACTTGTAAATGACTCCTCATGAGTCGCTTTACGACCTTCAAAGGGTCAGAGGGATTCAAGAGCCTCATCGCATGCAACGGATTACGGAAATCACCTATGTTAGGTCACTTCTTTCAATTTCAAAAGGCGAGCAACTCTTAAACAAAAGGCCATAAGAGGTCTCTTCTTTATATACCCCGAGAGCCTAACTTAACAAGTAGCGAGAACATTGAAACAGGTAGTGTCCATCTGAGGTTCCAAGTGCCTCCTTCATAATTCTCTGTGCTTCTTCTCTCCTCCTAGACAAGCATAGGAAACAAATACAATGAACACATCAGTAGATTCCAAGACAAGTATTTAACCCAAGCCGTTCACCATACCGTTTAAAAAAAAAAACTTTAACAATTATATAGCAACTACGTACGTGACCTAACTCCTATAAAAACATCATATAACTTTCGCGGATGAGAATGCATTTAAACTTAATCCCACCAGGTTCAAATTTAATTCCAACCAACAACCATATCTGCTTGACAACATAAAAACAATGAGATCTTTCGAGATGCAGCACTACAAATTGCCAATATATCGACTTAAATGTATCTTTTTTTAATTCATAAGCATGTATCATTTCAAAAGCAAACATTTAGTAATCCCTTCATCCTTGTCGAGATAAAGCCAATTGAAACTAACCTCCTCAACAAGGTTCTTATTGCATGATGAGGTTTATGATTTATATTTTTTGGTCAGAAGAAATCACTCCAGCCACACGTCCGTTGGACTCGTGGTTACGATCCAAACCTCAGCCGCACTCCACAGAACCAAAAACTGATTTCTGGTTTAATAGATTCAAAATCTGAGAATTAGCAAAATTTAATGGATTGTAACCATTGGGTTGATAGTGCACTTACTTAGTTCTAGGACCCAGTACAAATCCAATTGTCACAATCCCTTTTGTTCTCGTTTAGGTCCCCAAATTAGCTCCAATAGTATTACTCTAAAAAAATTTGAACTAATAGCCAATGCAAAAACTTAAAATTGGTTGGTATTACTTCCACTCAAGCCATTTAAAATTAATTTGAGCTAGTCTTATATCTTAAAACCTTTACAAGATATATCATTACTGTTGTAATCAAGTATGTCTTCCTTAATACATATAAATTTGATGAGAGAGAGAGAGAGAGAGAAAAGGGACAAGATATAGGGACAGAGGGAAAGAGAGAACACTGAGCTTCAAAAAGATTTCTTAAAAACATTGAGGGTATTCAACTAAATAAATATTATTTAATTTTACTTAAAAGAAATTTAAGAGGATTAGAGTGCATGAGAGTTTATTTGGAAGAAATAAACCCAAAAACTATGTCAAAACAAATACAACAAAAAATGTTTGCTAATACAAATTTAGAACTATGTCAAAAACACATAAAAATGAATGAGTAGCTCCTCCAATGGTCTTAGGGGAGGAACGTCGAGTCCACCACCACTTATCCTTGCCTCTATTAAGTATAAGGGGTGTTATTCAACAAGGTTCCCTATCATGACTTTAAATATGTTTTAAAAATAAGTTTCCAAGTTCAAAACCTAGTATCATGCTATGGATATTGTTGGAGATATAGCAACAGCCTAATTTATTAGGACTTATTAAGTTTTCTCTTTTTACCTTTTTATCCTTATTGTAACTTTCATTGGTTATATATATATGGGGCTCTATACTTAGTTTGTATTCCTTTTCATCACATTCATCTCAAGTTGGTATCAAAGCTACTAACCATAACCCTAACCCTAGCCTCCGCCAAACATCGCAACCAACAGCAGCCTCTACTCCACCGAACTCAGCCTCCACTCCACTGACTGCCTACCAGCAGCAGTCTTCACACAGCTAATCAGCAACTCCATCAGCCCACAGCAGCATCCCAATACCCAGTAATCTTACCGACATCCAACACTCACTAAACCCCGACAAACAACTCAGCCCACTAACAAACAACATAACACAAACACCCAACGACAAAACATACTTCCATACCAGCCCACCAATCCACCAGCGAATCAGACATCATCCACCGACTGCCCATTCTTTTTCAGCCCATCCACTTAGCAGCCAAACCCCACCGACTGCCCATCCTTTGTAATACAACATAATAATAATATAAAAAAAAACATACCAGCCCACTACCCGCAAATCCAAACCCATAAACCAAGACAACAAATTCACTGCTCAATTTTATTCAAATCATAACAGTTGTCCCGTCTTCTTGTGCTTTCGTACGTCGCGCTCTTCATCGTAGTGCCGTCATCTCTTTGCGTCACGACCTTTTTTTCTGGAGTTGTAGCTTCTAAGATTTTTAAGAGGGATTGAATCCTCTTTTCTGTTGATCTGCCCTTGATGCAGTAGATCACTTATTTATATATTTTGGATTTCTGGGTACCGTGACCTGATTATTTGGGAGTTTTTTGGACCTTCTTTATTTGTTGCTACTGTTCGACTGAAGGTATATTATTCTCCCTTATTTTATTTCTCTATTCATCTTAGAGTTATTTTTTGTCACGGGTGCCCTAGTATTGTTGTTGATATGCCTACTACTGAGGGTGTTAAGACCCCTACCGTTGAGACATTTGTTAGTACTTCCACCGGGTATAGGGATCGACAGTGCTCGACCCAGCGCCGTCAGGGTACCCCACATCAGCATAGATATGGGGATTTTCGTCAGTATGATTATTGTCGCCGACTAGGACATCTCAGGGCTACTTGTTGGAAGCTCCATCTGGAGCTTAAGCCGCCTTCTCGTAGCCGTATTGCTGCCATTGGTAAGGCACCACCACCTACAGTCATTGCTCCTACTACTACCGCTGCTGCTCCTCCTTGGAAGAGTGATATGGATGCTATCATTTCTCGCTTGGATATACTTATGTCAGCCTTGACTTCTCGAGGTTCGACTACTACTGTTGCGACTACTACAGGTATACCTCGCGTCTTTCATACTTGCGCCAGTTCGTCCCCCCTTTGGATGCTGGACTCGGGTGCTAATGGTCATATGACAAGTGAGGCCCATCATTTCACCTCTTTTGACGAAAAGTTACATACTCAAGTTCAGTTAGCAAATGGTACACATTCCCCTATTGTTAGTAGGGGTATAGTTTGTCTCCCAGATGATTTTACATTACGTTCAGTGTTTCATGTGCCAAAACTGGCCATGAACCTACTATCTGTACATCAGTTAGCCAGAGATTTTTACTATGCGATTGTGTTCTTATCTAATTCGTATTATTTGTAGGACCTGAGTACCAAGAGGATTATTATCAGAGGACATGAGAGAGGTGGACTGTATTATTTAGGTGATCCACCTCTAGTTTCACCAGTTTCTCCACCTCCACCTCCATCACCTACTTTGTCTTTATCTATTCCTAGCTTGCATGATAGTATTTTACCTAGTACTTGTCGTTATGATTTTTTGTCACAAACTGTTTAGTTGTGGCATGACCGTTTTGGGCATACAAATTTTAAATATTTATGTATGTTATTTTCTGCTTTGAGCAAAGCTTGTGTTAGTGATAAACTTGATTGTGTTATATGTTCCCTATCAAAACATATTAGGACCAGTTATGTTCCTTGCATGCACCAGTCACCCAAGTCATTTGACCTAATACACTCTGATATTTGGGGACCCTCTCCTGTTACTGCTTTATCAGGTGCCCGATACTATGTAACATTTATAGATGACCATACCCGTTGTACTTGGGTCTACCTTTTGCATAGGAAGTTCGATGTACTCCCTATAATCACTCAATTTTTGTAGATGATTAAGACACAATTTGATGTCATTGTTCTTGCTCTTCGTTCAAATAATGCCAAGGAATATGTGTTTGATGCCTTAGTGTCTCATCTTTCTTCTCAAGGTATCCTTCAGCAACTCACTTGTCCATATACTCTTGAGCAAAATAGGATTGCAGAAAGGAAAAATAGGAGTCTGATAGGGATGGTACATTGTATGCTTAGAGGCATGAGGGTGCCAAAATCTTATTGGCATTTTGCTGTTTTGACTTCTACCTTTCTGTGCAATCGTACGCCGAGTCGAGTTCTTCAGCATAGGGCTCCTTTACAGGTTTTATTTTCTGAGCGAACACTTTTTTCGATCCCTCCTCGTATTTTTGGATGCACATATTTTGTTCAAGATCGGTCTCCTACTCATCATAAGCTTGATGATAAAGCAATTTGTTGTGTTTTTGTGGGCTATTGCAATCAGTCTAAGGGGTATCGGTGTTATGATCATGTTAGGTGTCGTATGTATCACAGTCTAGATGTTATCTTTCTTGAGCATATTCCTTATTTTTCTTTCAGTCTTGTGTCTGCATCTCCAGTTGATGATACTTCATTTGATTTTCCATTACCCCCAGAGCCAGAGTCATTGGTCACTATCACTACAGAGTCATCGGTTTCTCCTCCTCCAGAGCCACTCATCCCTGGTACAGAGTCACCAGACTCTCTTCCTTTGCAGGTTTATGTTCGTCGCTCTCGCTCTCATCCCCCTGCTGATGTCCCCTCTACCTCAGGCGATGCAGGTAATACTCCTCAATTTGTTGAGTATATTGATGCCCCTATTGTTAGTACTGATGAGATTGCAGGTACTGAGCCAGTTATTTTACCTGATTAGACATTGTCAGTGGAGGATGATGATTTAGAGCGTCGTTATCCACGGCGTGATCGTTGTCCAGTTGATCGTTATGGTTGGACCGCTAGGATTTTATATTCGATCTCTACTTATGTTTCTTATGGTGATTTGTCTCCTACATTTCGAGCTTATAGTATGGCCTTATCAAATATGTCGATTCCTCGCTCTGTTTTGGAGGCTATGCGAAAGTCCCAGTGGGTTCTTGTCATGCAGACGGAGATAGACGCTCTTCAGCGTAATCATACATGGGATCTTGTCTCTTTACCTTCAGGGATGAAGCCTATTGGCTGTCGCTGGGTTTACACCCTGAAGTTTTTTGCAGATGGTACTATAGATCATCACAAGGCTATACTTATGGCGAAGGGCTTTACTCAGGTACTAGGTCGTGATTTTGGTGCTACATTTGCCCCCGTGGCAAAATTGACTATTGTTCGGTTGGTTATTTCTCTGGCTGCAGAGTACTCTCGGCCTCTTCATCAGTTAGATGTGAAGAATGCGTTTCTTCACAGTGATCTGGACGAGATTATTTATATGGATGCACCACCAAACTTTCGTGGTGAGGAGGAGTATGCTGGAAAGGTATGTCGACTGCGTAAGTCTCTTTATGGACTGAAACAATCACCATTGGCCTGGTTCTCTCGCTTTAGTGATGTAGTCGTACGTTTGGAGTTCACCAGATATCATTCTGATCATACCTACTTTATTCGGCGGAATACTTTTGGACAGTGTGTTATCCTTTTGGTATATGTTGATAATATTATTATTACTGGAGATGATATTTCTGAAACTGCGCAGGTCAAGGTAGACCTTGGGAAGATTTTCAATGTGAAGGACCTTGGATTTCTGCGATACTTTCTTGGGATTGAGGTTGCCCGTAGCAGCATGGGTGTTGTTCTTTCTCAGAGAAAGTATGTTCTGGATCTTCTTTCAGATACTGGGATGTTGGGGTGCAAACCGGCATCATCACCCATGATTTCAAACCTGAAGCTAACTGCTGAAGGTGAGGAGTTGAGAGATCCGACTGTTTATCAGAGGTTGGTAGGTAGACTTATCTACCTAGCTAACACTAGGCCAGACATTTCATTTGCTGTCAGCCGAGTTAGTCAGTTCATGCACAGACTGTGTCAGCCTCATCTTGATACAGTTTATCACATTCTTCGATACCTCAAGTCTTGTCCTGGACTTGGGTTGTTCTATGCATCAGGATCTCAGACTGGTTCTCTAGCATGTTATTCAGATTCTGATTATGAGGGAGCATGTGATGGTCAATCTATTACGGGCTTCTATGCTTTTTGAGGGACTCATCTTATCTCTTGGAAGAGCAAGAAACAGTCAGTTGTCTCTCGCTTGTCAGCAGAGGCAGAGTATCGGGCACTGGCACTTGGCACATGTGAGATTATCTGGCTACGATCGATTCTTGGCGAGTTAAAATTTTCAGTAACTTCTTCATCTACATTATATTGTGATAATTGATCTGTTATTCAGCTCGCTTCTGACTCTGTATTACACGAGAGGACAAAGCATATAGAGATCGATGTGCACTTTCTTCAAGAGAAAGTTAGCAGTGGTATTGTCACTCCATCGTTCGTGGGGACCAGTGATCAGGTTGCGGATCTTTTCACCAAACCTGTCACTCTATCCATTCTTCGGAACTCTGTTGTCAAGATTGACTTAGTTGACATTTCCGCGCCTAGCTTGAGGGGGAGTATTGGAGATATAGCAGCAGCCTAGTTTATTAGGACTTATTAAGTTTTCTCTTTTTACCTTCTTATCCTTATTGTAACTTTCATTGACTATATATATACGGGGATCTACACTTAGT
Organism: Ilex paraguariensis; assembly: GCA_963454935.2. Taxonomy (NCBI): domain Eukaryota; kingdom Viridiplantae; phylum Streptophyta; class Magnoliopsida; order Aquifoliales; family Aquifoliaceae; genus Ilex; species Ilex paraguariensis. Next base: position 355,331 of record CAUOFW020001514.1, read on the forward strand.
TTATATCCCTTTTCACTCACATTCATCTCAAGTGATATAAAAAAAATATTTAGTTTTTAAATCCAATTTTAACCCAAGTTTAAATCCATGCTATGCTTACTACCCTCTAAGTCACTTACCTCATTTAAATCGATGAATGGCAGAGATAGAACTTGAATGTAGCAATGTCACTATATTTTGATGAGTAGATATTGAGGTCCAGATAGCATAAGGAAGTGAAAAAAATAAGAAAGGAGATGCTATCAAATGACTATGGAAGTGAAGCTCTTGCTATTTGCATGCGTAGGTGGAATCAGTTCCTTAATATTCACCTGAATTCTCAAGCATCTCCCCCTGTCCACTCCTTCACTCCTCAGGTCAGCTTCCAAGAAACAACCTATCTTGTTGCCTATGATCTCTGTAGTTACTTGGTTCATTCTATTGAAAGAAAGTTAAAAATTTTAACCCAACTACATGTCTTTAATTTAAAACAACTGAGTAACAACTTATTCTTACAACTATTTACATGTCTTACAAAGCTATCGTGGGCATCAATCAAATTCATATATAATTGAGTTACAAACAATCTAAATTTCCTGCCCTTTTGGTCTTGCACACTTTGGTTTTGCTCAAATGTTTCATTGCTTCTTTTCGTCACAGACAGTGAACACAGGAAGTCTTCAACACCATTAATCATGGATTCCAATGCAGTTTCTCACAATTCAGAAACATTGTTCTTAAATCTTATAATCCAATTCTTGCACAAAACAGATAAGCAAACAAAGCAAGTCGATTAATTTTGAAGTCTTGTATGTTTTAATCATTTGGGTCGGTTTAGCATTTGCACGTTTTAAGTCTTGAGGCACAATGCGCCCAGTTTGTTTGTTGGTTATTATGTGCAGTCAAGGTTTGCAGTGCGGTTATCAGTTTAAAGGTTACAGCTTACAAAAGTTATCTAGCAATCAAATAGCCAGCAATTGGAGAGGCCTGAACGGACCCATTTACTTCAGAAGTAAACTACTGCCCGAAAGAGATATATTATTGGGAAATAAGGGATAGGGATAGGTATAGATATAGGACTACAGATGATAATCATTATGGTAATAGAAAAATGGCTATTTAAGCTAGCAGTACTTTATTTTGCTTTTCTTGAGAGGCATATTTTTTGGTATTCACCTTTCCAGTGTTCGAACTATCTTGACTTGTTGGGTTTCCAAATACTATTTAATGGGTTGGTCATGAAACACTTAAAAATTGTTGTAATGATGTTTCATATACAAGTGAAACTACAAATTGTTCTTGGACTAAATGGTTTTTTTTTCTTTGCAGCTGAAATCCGGAAGCAAAAGCTTACTGAGAAATATACCGAACTCAAGGTATGTATGATTTGATCTGTTCGAATACAATGATATGTAGTTTCTGTACTTAGTGATGACCTTTATGTGATTTATCAGACATCTGAAATGTTCGAGTCCTTTATCAAAAAAAAGAGAAGGAAGAATGCTGCAAAGGACCACAGATTTATGCCATATCGACGTCCCAGCAACAATGAGTAACTAAACTAGTAGCTTTCTTACTTGCTTCCTAGGGGGTGGCTGTGCTGTGATATGGGAGGTTCAGGGGCTTTCCCTTGTGGGAGAAAGGCTGCTACAGATTTTCCTCCAACTTTGTTGTGGATGTTTGTTGGCATGACAATCAGACTAAGACTTTTGTTGTTTTGAATTGGTCTGAGTTTTGGTGTGCCCTTGAGACATATGCCCTCAACCACAAGCTATTTTTATGACAACGAGAATAATTGTGTAAATGCATTGAAATATAATAATATTTTGAAATATTATGGAACATTTTGAAATATTAAAATTTTGATTCATCACTGATTTGATATTTTTGTGCGCTCTCTCTCTCCTATTACTTCTAATTATGTAGTTTTTTCGTATGATACCTTTATTAATATGATATTTTTGTGTATGATTTTTTTTTTTGTGTATTATTATATGTGTAGTATACATTTGTATATGTGTATTCAATTCTATTAACAACTGAGATACAAATAAGTGTTTTTACATTCAAACGTATTTTTTATAAAATACATTAATTTAAACATTTTAAATTTTGAGTATTCAAACAATACTTATTTAATAAAAGTGTTTTTCTTATAAATATTTTTAATAAATATTTATTTAAAAAATATTTTTTAGATTTCATAAGTCATTTCAAACACACTCTAAAAGACAGTGAAGACATTTCAATTTACCTTTAACATATGCTTTTTCTACCCACAAACACATCAAAACACTAGCTAAGCAGTAAGGCTAAATTATTTTATTTTTTCTACAAAGACTTTATGGTAATTACTAATTACTATTCTTTGAACTGCATTATTGATCAGCTTTAAGGCTGATATGATATGATTGGTGCAATGTACTGTATGGGCGACCCACCACATTGAACAAAAGAGTGGGATCTGTCGGCGGTAATGGAGGATAAAGTGGAAAAAATAATTGTTTGTACAAGTGGTGGGCCATAGTTTTTAAAAAAAAAAAGTGGTGGGCCATAGTGGATTAAAGTAGACGAGACATTTTGAGTGGAAAATGGGACCTACCACGTTGAAGGCAACATTAATTTAAGTAATCCCCACATACTCTGAAACTAATTTTCACACCAGCGTAAATGATTAGTAGGACAAGTCATCCGTAATTTAGGTGAATTGTATTTAAGCCTTTGCGATGAATCTTGAGGATATGACGAAATGTATGTTCTTATTTAAATGGTGTATAAATTGAAGGATTGATTTATACACCTAAATTTTATCTTTAATTCTATTCGAAATTACGAACTTAAGCAATATAAATGTGTTTCTATTCGCTAAAGACAAGCCATGAAATTTCTCTGTATCCAGAGTCTCACGTCGCTAGTTTTATTCCACTCTAAAATTTAGGCCAACTGATTTCTAGTTTAATAGAGTCAAAATATAAGTAAAATTTAATGCATCGAAAACATTTAATTGGTAGTGCACTTCATTAAATTCTAGGACCCACTACATATTTGATTGTCACACTCCTTTATGTTTTCATTTAGGTACTAAATTAGTTCCAACAACATTACTCTAAGAAAATTTGATCTAATAGCCAATGCAAAAACTTAAAATTGGTTGGTACGACTTCTACTCAAACACATTTAAAATTAGATCGGCACTAAATTTTAATACTTGATAGGACCTACAATCAATATAAATGTTACAATAAATTAAATCAGTAAATTAAATAAATAATTTAAATCCTAATACCATTAGTCTTAAATTTAATTTGAGCTATTCTTATATTTTATAACTTTACAAGATATCTCATTATGATGAGGGAGAGAAGGAACAAGATCTAGGGAGGGAGAGAGAGAATAATAAGCTTCAAAATGATTTCTTAAAAGCATTGAGAGGGTATCCAACTAAATAAATATTATTTAATTTTACTTAAATGAAAGTTAATAAATTTAACCCAAATATGAGAGATAATTAAGAGGATTAGAGTGCTTGAGAGTTTATTTGTAAGGTGAAAATTCAAAACTATGTCAAGACACATACAAAAAAATGTTTACTAATATCAATTTGGAACTATGTCAAAGCACATACAAATGAATGAGTAGCTCCACCACTGATCTTAGGTGAGGACCGTCCAGTCCACCACCACTTATCCTCGTCTCTATTGAGTTTTAGGGGTGTTTTGCTAACAAAAAAAAAAAACATGGCTCCATACCATGACATTAAACATGTTTCAAAAATAAGTTTCCAAGTTCAAAACCTAGTATCATGCTACGAATTTTTAAATAAAAAACATCTAGTTTTAAAATCCAATTTTAACCTAAGTTTAAAACCATGCTATGCTCACTTGCGTTCTAAGTCTCTTACCTCATTTAAATTGATGAACGGCACAGATAAAGCTTAAATGTAGCCATGTCACTTTAATCTTCTTCCAAAAACACATCTAGAAATCTAACAAAGCCTTGTTTTGTAATTCCCCCACCAATTGTGTTGTGTCAAGCTTCCAATAGCCTAGTAATAGTGCCATTGTGAAGTAGTTGAGATGTTTTGTGTCATAATGTCCTAATGCTGTATAAATGATCAGAAAGAGGTATAGATTTGAACAATTTTATGATTTATTGCTCGATTAATTGTTGATTTTATATTGAATTCTTGGATTTATATTTTGATGAGTAGATGTTAAGGTCCATATAGCATAAGGTGTTGTTTCTGATATTTCAAATTTTGTAAAATTACTTATTAAAATTTCTAATTTGAACCACGTAATGTATAACAAAACAGTAATAATCAAGAGTTATACAAAACTAATCTTACACGAAATAGTTATATGAAAGAGTTACAGAAAAGAGTTACACGTAACTGTTTGTTTAAACAATATAAATACTAATCTGGTTGCATAACATGAACTGTTATTGAATTTTATGTAAGTCAAAGCTAGTATTTGACACTATGTCCATAAGACATATTTCGCCCCCACACACGGTGCTTATGGAATATCGAGTGTCTGTCAACAATGATCTTTACATAAGTAAAAGTAGTATTTTAATCTACTCGTCTAGTGAACCAAAATTTTGTTGTGTATTCTCTAAAATGCACATTGTCTTAATGCCGAAAATAGACTGATGAATGAATGACTGAATATCAAATGGTAATAAGAGTCTGGATATTTATAGATATTTTGGTGACTTTTTGGACAACCACTATTACTAAAAGACATAATTCAGAAGACACCACTTGTAATTGTTCTTTATGAACAGTCAAAACTTAATTTCGGACCGGAGGGAAGCAACAAATCCAAACCAGTGCGATCTAACGGGTACCGAAAATTAAATTTCGGTTTAAAAATTATCGCCCAATTAATTAAACAAATTTTCTTCAAAAAGATAAGGTTTGGTCCACTCACACCTACACTCATACCCGGCCCGACATGATCGGGTCATGGCGTGTTGTGGCATGGCGAGGCAAAGGCATGTAGGCTTTCGCTCTACTCATAAAATTGTGGTACCCCTTGGGACCCAATCTTATATAACAAACTTGATCTATATATGTTCGTGTTGAATTTCTTTCTCAACCAATGTGGGATTGATGTCAAATTTTACATTGCACAACATTTATTTTCACATTTTAAGAGAGTCATATTAGCGTCTATTTTCTCATTCATATCTTACTCGATTTGAGCAAATGAATATACTATATTATTCTCCTCACGGAATAAAATATGAACCCACGAAATTTTACTCGAAACAACGAACATGTTTCACTTTAATTTAAACTCAATGTCGACAAAAAAAATTTAATTTTTACATTTAAAAAACTGTGTTCGAAGTGAAAAAAAGAATAAAGTAGAGATGTTGTCAAACATTGTTAAAAAAACCTGACAATCAGGTTCTTTAACCATAAAGAATGTGACAGAAGTGCTTGTAATTACTCTCAGTTTCACTTTTGGTTAGTCATCCATTGTGCCTAATATTGAGTTAATTAGAAGAAAAAGAGCATAAGTGATATGATCAAGGCTCGATAGACCCAAGGCATCTCAGTTCTTCTTCCTCCGTCCCTCATTTATTGCTTTGCATAGAATTCAAGTCTCGGCTTCTTCCTCTGTTTCTCTTGAAGTTTTGTCATCCAATCTTCAGATCTATGCCAAAAGTAAGAAGATTTGAAGTCAATATGGGGTTTGGGGGGTGAAAAGTGAAGAAAATCGGCTGAAATCTGAAGAAATTGTTGCTGAAAATAACTGGGTATGTGGGTTATTTTTCACTCGGGCTTTCGGCTGTTACACACAGTAACGGAGACATTGAGTCATCCATGGGATTTAAAAACAAAGTCTTAAATAATGGTTGGTTTCAAAATAATTTTCAAATTCACATCTTTTTTAAAAACGTCAAATAGACCGACATTTGGCCCGCATTCAAGTTAAACAGTGACGTTTTTATTTAAACACATCACTCCATTTGACATGTTTAAGTTGAAACACTGACGTTTTTATTTAAACACATCACTCCATTTGACATGTTTAAGTTGAAACACTGACATCATTCCATTCGACATGTTTAAGTTGAATGGCCTAATTCTCTTCCCCTTTAACTCCTCTTTAACTATTCCATACCCTTTAACTTTGTAAGGACAACACTCCATAGACAAAGATTAAGTCCCAAACTCAAATTCTAATGTTTGAATAAATAAATAATTTAATGTTTGTTTGGATAATTATCATAACTGCCCCCGAAATTTTCTCTAGGATTTTAATGTAATCCTTAAAATTTTAATTGTTTTATTTCAATTAAAGCATTCCGTAATACATAAAAATAATTTAGTGATAAATTTTTTGTCTTTTTTTTTATGAGTAAAATGTTCAATATTTATTAATAAAAAAAATTATGATATTTTAAAAATACATAAATTTCATTTTTATTCTCCCTAACAATGATGCATAAATATGTAAAACTCTTCCTCTCAAAAAGACAGAGAGCAAAACAGTTTTATGATCGCAGCTAGAGAGAGTCAAAGGAGAATGAAGCTTCTATATTCTAGCCATGAACACCCATTTATCTTGAATAAAGCTCATGAGGGCCAGAAAATTAATTGCTGGGGGTGCTGGGTGCCAATCTTTGGCCCTTTTTATGATTGCAGCTTGTGTAATTTTTTCTTGCATAAAAGTTGTGCAGAACTACCTCTTAAGATTGATAAACACCCAATGCACTCCTCGCACCCTCTTATTCTCTGCACAGAGCCACCTTCTGCAGATTCGGAGTGCAAATGTCACGCTTGTGGTAATTTTTGCAGAAGGTTAACCTATCATTGTTCCCTTTGTGAGTTTTACATCCACCCATTATGTGTATTTCAGGAGCGCACGCTTAAACACGAAAGTCATGAACACATTTTGACCCTCTTCCAGAGGCCAGCCTTGTTTGATTGTGATGCTTGTGGCATGAAAGTTGAAGGTGTATCCTATGTATGCATAGACTGTCAATTTTGGATTCATAATAGCTGTGCTTTGTTACCAAGCAGCCTTATTAATAGTGGTCATCACCCTCACTCTCTCAACCTTGCCTATTCTCTTCCACTTGAAAGTTCCAATTTCACCCACGACTGTAATATCTGCGCTAAGAAAGTGAAGCCATTGTACTGGGCATATTCTTGTAGCCAAGCAGATGCGTTGTTCATGTACCGTGCGCAACATTAAATACAGAGTAATGTTAGATGAACTTAAAAATTAGACTTGATAATCTCAATTATTGAATAGATAGTGGGTCCTAATAAATGCTGGGACCTAGAATAAAATCAATAATTAAAATTATCAAATCTAATTTTTAATTTTACTTTTTAAGTGTACGTAACATTGCTCTTAAATACAAGATAGACTCTTTTTGTCTAGTTATATGCATTTATTACTAGTGTTACTTGTGTTTTCACCATCGCTTCTCAATGACTTATGAATATCATCTCTTTTTTTCTTCTTTTTTATCGATTCAGTAACAGGACATGTCGAATTACAGCCGACGAAAAAGATATTGAACCTTATCTACAAAAGAAGGGTATTCAAAAAGACGACTCTGTAAGGAAACTGCCTCTTCCAGCATACAATGTTGCTGATATGATAAGTCATTTCGTCAAGGAAACGGGTTTAGGAGACAACAGGCAGCTTCGTCAAGCATTCTAGCCATGAGCATCCACTGCAACTTTTTGAGCAGAATACCAAAGTCCAGAGTGATAAAATATTGTTCTGTAATGAATGTGAGCAACCTATTTTAGCCGCATTTTATTATAGCTGCGACAAATGTAGTTTCTCTCTCCACAAATATTGTGCAGCGTCACTCCGAGAGGTGCAACACCAATGCCACCCTGATCACAAGCTTTTCCTGCGAACTGACTCTTCTAATACTTCCAGTCCATTAAAATGTGACGGCTGTGATATACCATGCAGTGGATTTACCCTCAACTGTGATCCCTGCGACTTTCGTCTTCATTTCAGTTGTGGCTCTCTGCTTAATAGTACTGTAGCACATGAAGCCCATTCTCAGTACCCTCTCGTTCCAAGTAAGTCAAATCGTTGTAATGCTTGTGGTATGTCGGCCAAGTTCACATTGGGATGTGACACTTGTGGTTTCTATCTAGATAGCTGGTGTGTCCTGTTGCAAGGTATGATTAGGGAAGAATTGTGCGATCACCCTCTCATCTTGAGCTATCCCCCATTTACTTATCATCCGGATGAGTTTTATTGCGAAATGTGCAGGAAAGAAATAAATCCTGAGTTTTGGCTCTATCATTGTCTTGACTGTGACCTCTGGCTCCATCCTAAATGCATTGATAATAAGGATTATTTAAATATCATGTTTGGGGATACAATTATGGATGAGAGTCACGGACATGCACTGAAATGTGTTGAAGACGCTAAGGATGACTCGGCATGCAATTGTTGTAAGAAACCTTTCAATGACGACCTATTTTTCGAATGTGCACCGTGTAATTTTCATCTCTGCTACAATTGTCATGTGCTATGTAGCAGTAGATACCAAAATGAAAAAATTGGAGCTGATTCAAATCTAATGCACCTTCCAACGGAGAAATCTGTTGCTCTGATATAACGTTTTGTCTAGGAAATGGGATTAGGAGGTAGAAATAGTACAGCAAGCCTCAAGCACTTTAGTCATGACCATCCATTGCAACTTTTTGAGGAGCAGAAAAACGAAAGCAATAATTATTTGACATTGTTATGCGATGGATGTGTGCAACCTGTTTCAGCTCCGTTTTATAGCTGCACTGAATGTAATTTCTCTCTCCACAAATGTTGTGCGGCGTTACCCACAGAGGTGCAACATCCATTTCACCCCTATCACAAGCTCTTCCTGTGGAAGATCCAATATGCTTCAAAACCCATCTGGTGTGATGGCTGCTCTACAAGAACCAACGGATTCGTCCTTAGGTGTTTGCCATGCAACCATACGCTTCATTTCAGGTGTGCTTTTCTACTAAATAGTGTTAAGCATGACGCTCATCAGCACCCCCTCTTTCCAATATCAAAGTTAGGCCATAGGCACACCCTCCTTCCAATATCAATGTTAGGCCATGGGCCGTGTACTGCTTGTGGTGATTATTTCAATGGGTTGGGATTCAAATGTGACACTTGCCGTTTTCGTCTAGACGGTTATTGTGTCATGTTGCCACGCAAGGTTAGGCACAGGGGGGGACAAACATGACCTCATCTTGAGCTTTCCCCCTTATACTTACCATCGCCAAGAGTTTTACTGTGACTTCTACGAGAGAGAAATAAATCCGAATTTTTGGATTTATCATTATCGTGATTGCAATCAATCTTTCCACTCTAGATGCATTGATCCGGTCCAGCGAATTAAGAATCTTAAGGATGGAGATACCGTCAGAGTTAACAATCACCCACACTTTCTCAAACGCGTTAGCATCTGCGGAAAACCTTCCTATGGTGATATCTCTTTCAATTGTATATCATGTTATTTTCAGCTCTGCTACGATTGTGTTACTGTAAGTGTGCAATAATTTGTTTACAAGGGTCTTGTGACAACGTTTGAGACATATATATGTAATGAAGTCCACTGTACGCCATTACAAGTTCCTGAATTTTGATATATTTATGCTCGTCTTTGTCACTGGTGATTCCACCTTGTGTTAAATCAAAAACATTCCAGTCCCACAACACAAATAGATCCCTAGTGTAATCTCTTTTCTTTTTTTTTGCTCTTATGGGTTAGTGCTTCAAGTCTAGATGACTACCCTGGCTCTTCCCTTTCATGGTACTGCTGGAATAGTTTTGGCAAGGATGTTTGATACTTACTTCACATATAACTAGTTTTTAAACACCTTATATTGTAACTCAATGGTTCTCCTATACAATTACTGATGCATGAGCCTCATTTCTAATGCTATGTCAATTTTAGAATTGCATTTTCTTTATCATCCAGGATAGCTATAGATAGGGCTCATATTTTTTCTTTAGTTAAATGTGTAGGGGCTAGAAGTAAAATACAGCTCAATATGCGAAACATTGAAATCTTTTCAATTACTCTTTTACTCAATTTCACTTAATAGTTGTGCATCCACCATTAATTCTAGTGGGACACACTATTATGAGTGGGTCTCTCATTCATACACTGTGGATGATCTACCATTGAGTGAGTATCTTAATTCATATTCGGAGAATAGAAAGAAGGCTATCTAAATAGTAGTGTGATTAGAATTACACTATCCGTTACGGAATGTTATTAAATCCATGAATACAAGAGATCTTGACCATGAAGTCCTAGCTTTTGGAATGGGTTTATTCTCTGTGGGGCACTCGATAAGGACTCAGGACCTGATCAATTTACAGCCCCATTTAGTAAAAAGACTTGAGTTGTTGTTGGTATAGCATTCTTTTTAATGAGGAAAAATCAATTCTGTATCTATTCCCTTGGTTCTTAAATATGGCAATCCAACTACTTTAAATGATTTTAGGGCTCTTTCATGTTGTACTCGTACAAAAGAATGTAGTTGGTAAGGTGGTTGATGAGTCTCATGGGAAAGTATGATTTTTGAGAGTGTTTTATTTTTAATTGGGGTTTCTTACAGATTATTGAGTATGATGGTACCATAAAATATCTAAGGGTGAGCTCCGTAAATCAGGTCATGCTATGCAGGAGCTCAACTCTTCAATATTATTTACGGACCTCGATTTCAGACCTCAACTCCCTGTATCTATATCTCGAGGAAGGATGTGCAAAGGACAGCTGGATTCCACCAAGTCTCCCTTTTTTGGCATCAATCACCCAACAGGCACAAGTCTCAATACACAATAAGGGGCAACCATTACAAAAGAGGGACAAGGATCTCGTCTCAGATCAAGTAAAATCCAGAATAGTTATAAATAGGAGGTAAAACCCTCGAAAGTAAAAAGAAGTTATTGTAGTCTTATAAAACACTCTTTGTAAATTTTACACAATTATCAATATATTTAGAAACAAGAGACTCCTTTAAAAGTGGATTAGTCAAGCTCTTGAACTGATAAATCACTATAAATATTTTGTGTAATTACTCATTTATCTCTTAAATTCTACTCTATAAAACCTTATAACTCAAATTAAATTGAATCAAACTATTCAGTACACCTCGCTCCCGTCCCTCTGCTCAGTCATATTAATAACACCATCAGAGTACTTTTCCTACTTTGACCGGTAAGTACGGCCAATTTATAGCTGGTCAGTCCCCCGTGGCACGGCTACTCGTTTTGAATGAAAGTGTCTCCCCCTCGCTTCTGCGAGTTTGACTTGTAAATGACTCCTCATGAGTCGTTTACGACCTTCGGAGGGTCGGTGGGATTCAGGAGTCTCATCTAATGTATCAGTTTACCAAAATCACCTCTGTTATGTCACGTCTTTCGATTCAAAAGGCAAGCAACACATAAACAGAGGCCATAAGAGGTCTCTTCTTTATATATTGTATAAGTACTACTAAAATAAATGCTTATGAAACTCTTTCTTCAAAGAATAATTCTCAAGAGTTACAACATTGGTTTCTTGCTCATCAAAGGCTCCAGTCCTTAGAAAACCCAAAGAATAATCTAATGATAGACAACTTACATCAGTGTTGAAGCTTGTTTCTCGGGGTGTTATTCTCTCTTTCCAATAAAGAGGACAAATAGTTGTAATTCAAAATGAAAAGACCAGCACTCCCTCTTTAAATAATGTCTATCTGTCTTTAAATAATGTCTATCTGTTGTCAATGCCGCAATGTAATAATTAGGGGGCCGCACCTCCAAAGTCAAATTGGGGAGAAGACAACTCCTTCAACTTTGACGTTACATTCCAGCAACAAAAGAAAAAATTGTGAGGTATTTCGATAGGATCAAAAAAAATACCTTTCAACTCAACTTTGTCATCTAACTCGGTAGTTCCAAAAGAAATAGAAGGTTTGACGACGAGAAGATTATCAGAAAATCTCCAAACAAATATCATAGCCCCGAAAGCCCAACTACTACTTGTTAAGAGTAGGTTTTGTACTCTATTATTCATTTTGTTATGATAATCAATATGATGATAACTAGCAAGAACATTGAAATAGGTAGGTAGTGTATGGTGAAGACACTCACCCCCCCCCCCCCCCAAAAAAAAAAAAAAAAACAAAAAAATAATAATAAAATCTAAAGATATATGGTAGATTGCAAATTTCCAATTCTGAAACGTTGATGATAGAAATTGGTATTTTGTGTGGCAAGCAATCCACAGAGGCTGTTTTGGAGTATATTTCTTCCCTAGCCCCGTTTAAAAACAGGTTCTGCTGTTTTAAAAGCATGTGGAACTACCAAGAGACTGGTTTCAACAGTTCTTTTTTCCCTCAAAACGTGATTATTCAATACACTCTCAATCATTTTAGGCATCAAAGGCATTTTGCATACTCTTGCGTCGAGTGAGATACCCTCCAATACTTATTTTCTCCATTTTCCTCCTTGGTAGTGAGACCCGGTGTATATAAGTGATTCTTTCACTAACACATGGTGGGATAATATACCAAGTTGGATAATGGAAGCAAAAAAATACAGAAGGGGTCCTAATCTATCTTGCTTATTTAAATTTATGGAAAACATACTGCAAACAAAATTGGGGGGGGGAGGAGGATTTAGATGTATAAATAAATCACCTCAAATGTAAATCGTATTGTACGACACTACGTATGTTGGGTTGTTAGGTGACAAAAGCTTTAGCACATGCAGACAGCCACAAGCTTTCTCGTGCAGTTTCGAATATGGGCATGTCATTCACAGGCTAGTGTCCATCTAAGGTTCCAAGTGCCTCCTTCATAATTCTCTGGGCTTCTTCTCTCCTCCTATACAAGCATAGGAAACAATATCAAATACAATGAACACATCAGTAGATTCCAAGACAAGTATTTAACCCAACCCCTTCACCATACCATTAAAAAAAAACTAAACAGTTGTAAAGCAACCAAGTGACCAAGCTCCTATAAAAACATCATATAACTTTGATTGTACAGCAAAATTACATATCTTCATCAATACAAATATTGCCAGAAAGCAAAGATGAAAATAGCCCTTTTGTGTAATAGAAAAAACAATCCAATTACTGTACAAGGCTGTTGGATGAGACTTCTGCCTCTATTATATGAAGCATGTTGGCAGGCTCATCTCTAGGTAAAATTGAAAATAATGGTCTACAAACACATAACTCAAAGTTAAGGCTTTACCAGTTTCAACAGAAGGACAATTTTGGGATATCATTTAAGCCATGAATGAAAAATATGAATTGCAGGACTTGATTATCACCAATGACTAAGTTATTAAAAACTAGATAAATTCTGTTTTATTACACTGATTTAGCCACGCAACCTTTCAATTGAAGCCCTACTCCTCCCTTTTCCACCAGCATTCTGCTGCTCAACCACCACCACAACCAGAAACTACATCCCATTAGCACCAGTCTCTACCGAAAAACCCTGAAGCCAATGACACTATCACCTCTCTCTCTCTCTCTCTCTCTGAACATAAACATCTCTGACCTCAACTTGAAGTGCAATTCGAAGCATTCTAATCAAAAGCATCAAGCCTTGAGGATGCACTGCACATGACGACTGTAAAGGAAAAAGAATCGACTGAATGCTTGAATGTAACAACAAAGAGAAGAAAACTACAGAAGATGCATCGGAAGATTCAAACTGAGAAGTTCATTAAAGCATCGAAATGAAATGAATCTGTCTCAACAGAGATTGGAAAGCATTGAAAGTGATCTTAAGGCTACTGAAATCAACAAAAATGAGGTCAATTACATATATAACACCCTCAGCTCTCTCTCATCTATTCCTCTTCATACCAACCAACAAAGCTAAACTCAGCAACAAGGCACAGCATCAAAGCAAGCTACCACAAGAAGCTCTAAGTTTCAGTCTTTACCATAGTTATTAGTATCATACGATCCACGATACGTCACAATACACCTGAAAAATGATATGTATTGTGTCTCTATATCATTTTTGCACCATATCGTACAATACACGATGTGATACGTGCGGTACGTAAAATTTTGTTTTTTTTAGTTTTTTGGGGTTGAAATGACATTATTTCACCCCCAGAACTTATTTTTAACTAGTCAATGAAATAACGTCATTTCAGTGGTTATGGTTTTAAATAATAAAATAAAATCTATTGTTAATATTGTACAATTGAATTCAAAATTCCTTACTCATATTAATATTGTTCAAGCAGTTGATGTTAGAAGTTTGAATTAGATGTCTTTGCATTTTGATATCAGTAATACTATAGTGACCAAATTCTGGGACCAAATTGGAGCCCAAATGACATGGCAACTGATTTGAGTTTCTTTTTTTGGTGTCATGCCGTTTGCGCCCCCATAAAAACTACAAATAATATATTGTCATGTCATTTGAACTCTAAATTTGGTTCCAAAATTTGGTCAATATAGCATTACTTTTTTGATATTACTTAACTATGTTGGGAACTTGAATAGTTTGTGATATATTAATGAAATGTTGTGTTATTATGAGTATATGACTTTTTTACAAAGGTATGTATATATATTTTATTAATAATTATTTAAAATTGCGCGTATCTTACGATACACTATTTTTGAAAAGCGATACGTCTTTCGATATGCGATTTAACAACTATAATCTTTACATAAAACCCTAACCAGTAAGCGGACACAAAATTGACCTTTTGGTCCAAACAGAGAGTTAGATCGCTTGTTAGGACTTTTTTTGAAGTCATGTCTCAAACATATACAGAGCTCATCCCAATTTACTTATCAAAGTGGATTCCAACAAAAAACCAATTCTCCTACATTCGAAAACACAACAAGAAGATTTTCCCAAATTCAGTATTTTTTGATAAAAACGAAAAATGTTAAGTGAAGAGAGGAAAAAGTATAATGATGGTGGACAAGCAATCACACCATGGTACCAAAAAAAAAAAAAGGATAAACTCGGACCAATCCCTCAATCCTTTTCCACTACTTGCCGCAATTAAATTTTGGTGGATAAAAAATTTAGTACTACAATGAGAGAAAGATAATCAATACTCTCTATACAACTAAGGAAACAAATAAACAAAAAAAAAAATTCATAAACCAAAAATTATTATTAATAATAAGGTAAGTTACATTCACTTCCCAAACATTTGGTCAAATAACAAATAGACCCCCTATTGTTTGGTAAATAACACTAACCTCCCTTGTTAGTGACATCCATCACAAAAAATATGAAATAACTATAATACCCTCCAGGAGAACTACGAAATGACCATAATGCCCTTGAACATCTTGGAGAACATTTTAGTTTAAAAAATATTCCTAAACTTGGGGATCATCTTCTCCGAACGAGTCATTGAATCCACGACCCACAGACAGTAAGAAGCACCACCCCAACCTCGCAGATTATAAGCACCACAATGCACCCAAGCCACCACCCAAAACCACAACAAGCATCCAAGCAACTACCATTTTACCATCACCATCGAGAAGTTCGCCAACACCATCACATATGGCAAATCACAATTGCACCGCCACCTGTAGCCCCGCCATAAACCCACAACTTGAATCAATGCAAACAATACACAAACATGTCCTTAATCACTACCACCACCACTGCACCACCAAAATCAAACCCAAAATACCACTCAATCAAAACCACCTACAATCTTCCAAAACCACCAAGATCCAGAACCACCACCCACAGCTCACCCACCAATAAAAAACCTAGACCTCCATCACTATAGCCCTACCCCTAATCACATACCCACAATCACCACACACCACAACTGATCACCACAACGACCACCATAACTTCTCAAAACCACAACAAACCCACAACCTCTCAACATCACCACCAATAAATTATGCAAATTTTTTTCTAGCGAGAGAAAGGGGGAGAGAGAGTACATTATGGGAACAATCGCTTCTAGCCACCTTCACTTCTCCATAACTGCAATACCCAATCTAGCCACTTCCCTCACGGGTAGAGAACAATCACACCCATTTAGGTCTCAATTTCAATCAAAACCCTTGAAGGCACAAATATAAGAGAAAAGGTGAGAGGGTGGTATAGATAAACCCTTACCTAAAAATTGTGGGACTGAATATTCAAATCCCTCATAGACGTTGATGAAGGAAAGGAGAGAGTCAAAGAACAAGGGAGAAAGGAGAGAGTGACGAACATGAGAGAGAGAAATACGAGAGGCATGATGACCACTAACCAGTGATTAAGGAGGGTCGAGGACAATAAGAAGGGAGCAAACATAAGATTTTGTTTGGCAACTAATTTTATGTTGGCTATAATAAGAATATGTATTATTTCGCAACAAGTTTAGTGTGGTTATAACCTGGATAAGGGCAATATCAACATTTTAGAAAAATAGATAGCTTACATCAATAATTTTTCGATGTTTCTCTAATGGCATACTAACGGTTGGGGGAATCTCTTACAGACTATTAATCCAAAAGGGAGTGCAGTGTTATTTATCAAACAAGAGGGAGTCCATTTGTTATTGGACCAAACCTCGGGGGAGGTAGATGTGATGTACCCTTAATAATAATATAAAAAGTGCACAAAAGAGGACAAGTAGTCTTCTATTGGTACGAAAAATCAAAAATACAGAAAATTAAATTTAGTAAAAACAGTAATACAAAGAGAGATAACAACATCTCAAGTCCCTTTGCATACTCGTGTCCAATGTTCATTTATCAATAACAATGGAGTCCCTTCAAATTATTTTGAAATATGGGAAAAGAGAACTTTTCGCATATTTCATCCAAGGAAGTCACTGTTTCATCAAAGAGTCTTTCATTTCTCTCCAATCATACCACCCAAAACAATGTCATTACCACGATTTTCCTCAAGATTTTAGCTCTAATGATAGAACCAAAACCCTCAAATTTTATAATGAAAAATTCTTCACAACTTCTCGGTTTCACCCAAGAAATCTCAATAATTGACAATAATCTATTCCACAAGAGTGAAGATATCGGACAATAAAAAATAAATAATTTGTGCACTCTCTCACATATTTGCACACAATGTGGATGAAGTCAAATCAATGGCCTTTTTATTGGAATCATGTCATTGGCGTTGTGTTTCTTATGTGCAAGCAACCATGCAAATACATAGAAGGTGGCTTGGGCTTCCAAATCATTTTTAAGGACTCAAAAATTGGAAGATTAGGGCTATCAATCAATGAATCAAAGAAAGATTTGCAATAGAAATCTCCCACATAAGAAAGAAGCCAACATCTTTTATCTAACAAAGGTTGATCCAAAGCAATGTTATGAAAAATGGATAAGAAAGAGGCTAACTCAACAATTTCTCTATCATGCAAACTCCTAAAGATACTAAAATTCTAAGAAACCGAGTAAGAATATGATGTTACCATACTTGCAATCTATGAAGCACGGACACTCAATTTTGGCTCAAGTATCTGTGTCCGACACGTCTGGGACACGGACACGTGTCAGACACGTTAATTAGAGTGTCCAATTTTTTTTTTAATTTTTTGAATTCAGACATGGAGCGAACATGTTTAAGGGTCATTTAGTAATTTTAAAATTAAAACATGGGGTCTTTTTTATAATTATTTAAAAGTGATAGGGCTAGAAAATAAAAGGCCCAAAGATTAGGAATTAAAACATAAATATATATATTTCTTATATTTCTCTATGTTCTCATAGTCGACGAAGAAAAAAAATAAAGAAAACTCCGACGACGTCTAGGCTTCTTTGTCACTCCGGAGACTTTGGTTCACTCCGGCAACTTAGGTTCTCTCCAGCAAGTCAAGCTTCGAGATTCCTCATTTTCTTGGGTAATTTTTCAACAACCAGCACATCACAGGTAACCCTCAGGGCGTCTCCCCTATCTTTAGGGCTTCTCCACTATCTTCAAGTAACCTTCAGCGAAGAAAATGTGATTCTCATCTATCTTTAGGACTTCTCCTGTTAGGGTTTTCAATTAGGGTTTAACAGGTTTTAAACCCTAACAGAAAAAAGCAAAATTGACATTTTTTTTCATTCTATTTTTTGGCTGCTATTTTTTTTTTCTACCTAATATTTTTTTGGCAAAGTCTGTCTGCTATTTTTTTTTTCATGTCTTTTGTTGTTGCAACTCTGTTGTTTTTGCTGCTGCCTGCTGATTTTGCTGCTGTTTTTTTTCTATATGAGCTGCTGCAAATCTGTTGTTTTACTTGTATGCTAATTTTTTTTTCTGTTGTTGTAATTTCTGTTTTTCTTTTTATTTTTCTGGCCTTATTTAGAATTGAAGAAAATGAGTTCTACGGGAGCTAGCAGTGCATCGTCTACTGAAGAAGACATAAGTAAACCTCTTTGAAAGTACGTTACAAGATTCAAGAAGTTGAGTGATGGTGGGGGAAATATTTCTTGGCAATGTAATTTTTGCAATCAAACTAAGAAAAGCTCATACATAAGAGTACGAGCTTATTTATTGAAATTGCTTGATTATGGAATTGGAGCATGTCATAAAGTTACAAGGCAAGATATTATAGATATGCAAAAATTAGAGGATGAAGCCAAGGAAAGTTGCGCTAAAGAAAGTACCATTGCCTCCTAGTGTCTCATTTGGGGATCATTTGGATAGCTTTGACGAAGAGGGTTATGAATCAAAGAAAGGAAAGGCGACTAGAAGCGGAAGTACTTCGGCTATTGAAAAGGCATTCAACTTGAAGACGCGTGATCATTTAAATACACTTATTGCTAGAATGTTCTACTCCAGAGGCTTACCCTTTCACCTTGCAAGGAATCCATATTTTGTTAGTGCTTTTTCATTTGTCGCATCTAATCCTTTTCCGGGTTATTTGCCACCGAGGTATAATTCTTTGAGGACTACTTTACTCCAATAAGAACATGCTAATATTAAGAGATTGCTACAACCCATTAAAAGCACATGGAAAGAAAAAGGTGTGAGCATTGTGAGTGATGGATGGAGTGACTCACAAAGGAGACCCTTAATTAATTTTATGGTCGTGACAGAAGGTGGGCCTATGTTCCTCAAATTTGTGGATTGTTCGGGTGAAACTAAAGATAAGTTCTTTATTTTCAATTTGATGAAAGAAGTAATTCATGATGTGGGCCCTGATAATGTGATTCAAGTGATTACCGATAATGCTAAGAATTGTTCGAGGGCGGGTCATCTCATTGAAGGGATATATCCTAATATTGTTTGGACACCATGTGCGGTTCACACACTTAACCTTGCTTTGCAAAATATTTGTGCGGCAAAAAATATTGAAAATAATCAAGTAACCTTTGATGAATGTTCTTGGATTATGGATATTGCGGGTGATATTGTGTTTATTAAGGCTTTCATCATGAATCACTCTATGAGATTGGCAATGTTCAATGAATTTGTCCCTTTGAAATTGCTTTCTATTGCAAGTACACGTTTTGCCTCGGTACTTGTAATGCTTAAAAGATTTAAACTCATAAAAGGTTCTCTTCAAGCCATGGTTATTAGTGAGAGGTGAAGCAACTATAGAGAAGATGATGTGGAGAAAACTAAGTTTGTGAAAGAAAAGGTGTTGGATGACATTTGGTGGGACTCTATTGATTACATACTTGCATTTACAACTCCTATATATGATATGCTTAGGGCTTGTGATACCGAAAAGCCTTGTCTTCATTTGGTATATGACATGTGGGATACAATGAAAGAAAAAGTAAGGATTTTAATATATAGGCATGAAGGAAAGCTGGTGGAAGAGTCATCCACGTTTTATGATGTGGTGCACAAAATTCTTGTTGATCGTTGGAATAAAAATAACACCCCCCTCCATTGCCTTGCCCATTCATTGAATCCAAGGTGATTTCTAATTCTTAAACTTTTTCCCCCCTCTTAATCATGCACTATTTCTTACTTCTTTCTTCTTTTCTCTTATTTAAGGTACTATAGTGATCAATGGCTTCATGAGGATCCTATTCGAGTTCCCCTGCACAAAGATATAGAGGTTTCTCTAGAAAGAGTGAAATGCATAAAAAAATATTTTTCTAATCCAAAGGATTGTGCAAAGGTACATGAGGAATTTGGCAATTTCTCAACGAAGTCCAGAGAGTTTGGGGATATTGACTCAATCCATGATCGCTATGGAATGGACCCTAAAAATTGGTGGGTTTCCTATAGGACAAGTGCACCTTTGCTTCAAAGTTTAGCTTTGAAACTACTTTTGCAACCTTCATCTTCATCACGTTGTGAGAGAAATTGGAGTATTTATTCTTTTGTGCACTCCGTTTGAAGGAATAAGATGACACCAAAGCATGCCAAAGACTTGGTCTTCATTCATAGCAATCTTCGTCTTCTATCAAGAAGAACTCCACAATATATACAAGGCGAAACTAAGATGTGGGATATTGTCGGAGATACTTTTGATTCATTTCAAGATGTAGGACAGCTTGAGATTGCACAACTTTCACTTGATGAACCGGAGTTGGAGGCCATGGTCTTTAGTGAAGATGGTAATAGAGGAGATAGTGGTGCCCGTGGTGGTCGTGGTAGTTGTAGTGGACCTAGTGGTGGTGGGTCAATTGAAGTTTAATGATCTCGATCAAATGAGACCTTTTGTTTGAATAGGATAAACAATGTTTTTATTTTTGGTATATTTGTAAAGATTGCTAGTGTTAGATGCTAACTATTTTGATGTAAAAAAGTTGAAATGTGAATTTTGGATGATGATTAAATGGAACAAAAAAACTTTTTGTTATGCTCACTGTTATTTAACGACTTTGCTATTTAGTGATAATGTGGTGGTTTGGTTATTTTAATATCTAATTTGATATAAAATGTTGGGTTTGAATTATATTGGCTTATAAAATATATTTATTCAACGTGTCCTCGACGGGTCCATGTCCTACTTTTTTGAAAAATTACGTATGTATGTGTCCGTGTCCGTGCTTCATAGCTTGCAATGGAAGAATTTTTGCCCTTGTCAATCAATACAACCAAGGAAACATACAAGCAAAAGAAGACTCACTCACCAACCCACACATCCTCCCAAAATCGAATTTTCTCTCCATTGTCCACCAAAAAAAATAAGCAAAATATGGATCTCCTCTCTAAATATTTTCTCAAAACAATCGCATTGTCCACACCCAACCTAATATTTTTAATGAAACAACTTAAACCTCAAGAAATCAATTGTCAAGGACTACGAAACAAATCCCTTGTCACCACATTTGAGTCCCATCCAGATTCAGTATTACAAACTGTCAATATGTTGCATCAAATAGCTCTACAAAAATATTCTTTTAATTGGGTTGGGGGTTGACAGTGGTGGTTGGGATTTTTTTTTTTTGGGGGTGCAGGGTTGGGGAGGGGTTCATCACTTCATTGTATCTCCTCAACAACTCAAAAGAAACACCTTCATGTTCTAAATCATTATATGAGAGGACAAATAGAACCAAAGTGGAAAAGTTACATTGGGATGTAATTCCCATGTAACATAGTATTTCAACATGATCACAACAGTTACTATTCTGCTGTTAGCGTGGATGTTTTGACACAAGGGATTTGGCAACAACCTTCTACTACACCCTTTTCATTGCCTAGCCTACCAAAGAGGATAATAAATGTCTAAAAAAAGAGTCATGCAGACAAGATTGCAAAACAACTTAGCATGCAGAAAACAAAATGATCAGGTCTCCGTAAAATGGATTAATGGGAATTATTTTAGTAAAATCTTAGACCATAAGGGTGATGTAAATTCAAGCTTCAGTGTCTTCAGGTTCTTCATTGTAGTTGGTCTGTGTTTTCATACTATTTTTGGTGTGTGAAAACATTCTAGCAATATTTCATTAAGTGTACGACCACTTCTAATTTGGTTTACAGTAATGGATTATGACTCTCGTGGCCATGGGCTTAAGTCAGCTAAATCCATTAAGGTGGTAAACAGCAATACGCATACATCGATAACATAAACAGTTGCAGGATCCTCTACCATGCAGCATCAAAGGGGCAATCAATACAGAAAAAAAATACACGTGTGTGCGCTGCTGCTCGTTAAGTTATTAACACATGTACCAAAAGATTCAAGTTTGAGATCCACAGTCGCTGAAGACATATTTAACTGGAAAAGGAGTTATCAAAATATTCGTTCAGATGATAGAAAATTAAGAGCTAGATCATTTCATCAAACTCGTATATCTTCTAGGGTAAAATTAAATGTTCAAACAATAGCAGTCATTCAAATCAAATGATATAAGGCAAAGTAAAAGATATCATTTTCAAGCAGTTTGAGAATACCCTTCAGTTCAATAAAAATCAAATACCTCTTGATGTCCTCCACCGCTTGTTTTCGGCGTTGTATCTGAAGTTCTAGTATGTGAACTAGTGTGGCTCTAGCCTGCACCAGAAAAAGATTGAAAACTTTCAAATGCAAAAACGTACATAATGAGATGGTTTCTCCGAAAGACAGCAAGTACAAAGGATACTCGCATTTCACAAGGGAAACCCACCTGGTGGGGACGCAATGAATTCAGAAGATGATGCAAGTTCTTGAATATAAGAGATATGTCTTCTACTCTCCTTGCATATTGTGATGGCCGCTCTATGAGAACATCAGCTAGCTCCAATATATGCAGCTGTAATTCTCTGTTTAGTGACCTCAGTACCTTCTTGAAATCTAAAAGATATTAAAACATTAACACACATAAGTAAAACAAGCAGTTATCCATCCATAGTTCTCCCATGCGAACTTCATGAAGAGTCAATATCTAATGAACTACAAGATAAACAAGGTCCATGCCTTGACATTGAGCAAAGTTGCTTGAGGTTGAGGTCACACTAAAACTCCAGTAACAGCACAAAGTGTAAAAGAGGGGCAAATTGATAGTCCATAGATGGGATACGAAAAGATGATGAAACTGCAGTAAAACACACCTCTATAGTTTTCTGAGTGGAAAAAAACTCGCATAACGTCATGCTGATTAAACATAATTTATCAGCAGCCTTTAAACTCTCTTTTTTTTTTAACATTCATCTAATCTCTCGCAGATCACAAAGAGATTTTCTGAAAACCACATCCTTTGAAACTAAATATAAAAATCTAATAACAGAACCAGCAATTAACATAGTTATATGGCTACATATTGATACAATTTATCTGGGTATAGAAGCTTAAAAGAAACTGAAATTATTAGCCACACTACAAAATTCGAGCAGGGACAAATAAAAAATGCTATTCCTATTTTAATGCGGGAAGCATTGTTAAGAGTATATATGAAATAGCATACCAAGATTTGGTCCTTTTGAGTACAACTGGCGAACACCCTGCTCTTCTAAACTGGGAAGCACATCATCAGTCTAAATCATAAAACAACAATAATATCACCACATATAGACACAGATCAAACATTATGGAATTGTTCAAGTAATATAAAAATAATTCACAAACAGGGTTTTTTTTTCCTTTTTATTCAATTTCAGTTGGGCATTACAGCTAAGTTATATTCAGATCATAGCTGTATTGCTACTTCAATGCATACCAAAAAATCCAAACTCAATTTCAATAAATGGGTGTAGACTAGGTACTGTACCATGTAAAACTCTAAAATCTCAGTAGTTAAAATCCAATCATTCCGCTTGTTCATCACGAAAAGAAAATCAACTTAAACCTAACCCTAACTTCACATTCTTCACTACAACATTTTTCATTGAATTAGAACATAAATACACAGAGACAGAGAGAGAGACAGAGAAATCTGGATCATACGGTGTAGTTGGAGCCGAAGAGGACGTAGGTGCCTTGGATAGGAGGGGGAGGCTCCGGGGCTGAACTAGGGTTTTGAAGGTAGTTTTTGTACAGCCTGTAATACGGTGGCGGTGGTGGGTATGTCGCCGTTGCCATTGCTACAAGTCGAGATCGAGAGAATGAGCTGAGTTGAGTCGGTCACCACTAGCCGTCTATTTAGTCCACAAGGAAAAAGGAAAATCACAACGGTCTATTTGGTAAGCAAAAAGATTTTTTTTTTTTTTGGTCAGATAAGCATAAAAATAAAAAAAAGTTTTTCGCAATAAAAAAAAGATTTAAATTAAAAATAGTGTAAAATTAAAGTGTTAATTGCAAATTGTAACCTGAAAATTTATTTTAATCTCAATTTATACTCTCAAATATTAAAATTTTAATTTACACCTTCAAAGATATAAATTTATAACAATGAACATCTAAAATTAATAATCGTCGTTTAAAATTAAATAGATAAATTATATTTAGATCTCCTCATACTTGAATAAACAGTTAAATAAATCTATAACGGATTAGGTCAGATTCAAGTTAAATCAGGTTAACTTAATTAAAATATATGGGTTAATTAGGTTTCCGATATGCCTTTTTTTTTGGATTTAAGCATATTGACCCATTTTTTCTCACCGATCCATTTAATTTTGTATTTAATTTGTGTCGCATTATTGTATCGGGTCGGAAATTGTCATTAGTCCAGCCTGAAGTCAAAAAAGTGACCCCATAAATCAGGGGTATATTTGTCATTTAAATACTACCGACTTCACGACATATACCCTCGCCGTTAAAGACCCATTCAAACAAGAATGAGGTTGTATTTGCAATCAGACAGAGACCGTTAGAAACAGTTATGATAAATAACAGCTTCACAAATCTGGGTTTCCTCCATTTTTGACGAATAAATTGTTTCAGGGGGCTTGAAAGAGTTTGGAGACAAAGCTAAAGTGAGAGGTATTTCAGCTAGAAAAAAAACTGATCTCAACTCATTTTCTCTTTTCCGAAATATTTTCATCTGCATTTCATGATCATTTGGGTTTGACCTATAGATACATTATATTCTTTACCCTTTTTGGTAGTTTTATCTCTCTATTTGTAAAATTGAATTCTGATTCTAACATGGGTATTGGGTTTTTATTTTTTCTGTTGTTGCCCATTTATGGATTTGGGTAGACAAAGAATAGATGCATTATTTTTTCATCCCTTTTTTGTAGTTTTCTCTCTCTATTTGTAAAATTGAATTCTGATTGTAACATGGGTAGTGGGTTTTTCTTTTTTCTGTTGTTGCCCAATTATGGATTTGGGTAGACAAACAATCCAGTAGAATCTATTTTTTCCAGTCTGATTGGTGAGTCATTTGTAGCTAATTCAAATTTGACAGGTATACCTACCTGTGTTTCAATTGTGAGAGAGCTTTATGTATGGCAAAATCTAGTTTCTGTGGTAATTCAATTCTGATATGTATAAATATTTGTGTGTGCAATTGTGAAGGAGCTTTATTGCTTACACAATCTGGGTTTCTGTTGTAATTCAATTCTGACGTGCATCAGTGTGTGTGTGTGTGTTCAATTGTGAGAGAGCTTTATTGCTTGCACAATCTGGTTTCTGTGGTAATTGAATTCTGACATGAATACATGTGTGAGAGCTTAATGTGGTTTCTGTTAAAAAGGAATAAAAGCGCCAATTTCCATTGACTGATCTTCATATGCAGTAGACTCGTGCATCTCACCATTTGGATCAATCGTTTTGTTAGTTTACTATTGGAGATTCAATGGATTTTCAAATTTATGGTTTTTTTTTTTTTTTTGCTAAACAGTTTTAAATCTGTCTGCCGCTGTGTCAATATTCTGTTGGGTTGATGATGATCATCTGTGAATCATTTTGATAGTTGACTTACTTTGCATGATGTTGATTATTGATGCTTTGTCAGTCATTATCTTTTACATAAAATGTTGGTTGTAACTTGCTTCAATGCAAAGTGACATATTCCTCTGATAGATGTCACAGATATTGTGCATCTCCTTTAGGTAATTAAATTCTGACATTGTACAAGTCTTTGATTTTGAGAAAGCTTTGTTGTTTGCACAATCTATTTCTGTTGTAATTCAATTCTGATATGTATATGTGTGACTGTGAGAGAGCTTTATTGCTTGCACAATCTGGCTTATATTGTTATTCAATTCTGACATGTATACATGTGTGTTTGATTGTGAGATAGGTTTGTTGCTTGCACGACTTGGTTTCTATGATAACGAATCAAAGATCCAATCACCGTGGATTGATTTTCATACGCATTACACTCATGCATCCCACCATTTCAATCCATTATTTTGTCTGTGGACTATTGGAGATTCAGTAGGTTTTCAAATTTATCTTTTCATCTGCTAAACTGTTTTAAAAGCTGCCTGGCACCGCATCTGTATTCTGTTGGTGGTATGGGTGGAGTAGCATCCACTGTGGATAAGACACTAAATTATGAACTCCCAAGACTTATTGTGCATGATGCTGATTATTGATGTTATGATAGTCATTATCTTTTATATAAAATGGTGGTTGTAATTTGCTTCAATGCAAAGTTGCATATTCCTCAAGTAGATGTCACATATATTGTGAGTTTCTTTTGGGATTTTATGTGGTGTTTTTTTGGGTCAATTGGGGTTTCAACAATTTATATGCATTGTGAATCCCAAATTACTTCATTAATTGTGTTTTCATTGCTTATCAATTAGTAATTGGACATACTTGTATTCATCCATATAAATTTAGAATATTCAATGATTAATGTCAGGGACTATACTTGTGGCCTAAGTTTTATAGCTACGTCTTTGCATGGATCCTCCGGCAACTGATGCGGAAGTCAAACCAGAGACACTTGAAGAAATTATAGAAGGAGCTCCATTGTATCATTGTGATCTTTTTGATATCGAAATAGTGCACAAAATTGCAGAAGCATTCCTTCCAGGATTAGCTTCAGCCTGTGTAGACAACACAACAGGTGGTCTGTTAAAGAGCCCCACTTCAGTGGCTGTTGATATGAGAAGAGAAATGGTGCAGTATCTTACCCAGAGAAGTGAAACCTTCATAGCAGAATCTGTTGTCTTAGACAGTGGTCCTGATGCGGAAGTGTCTGACC
Source organism: Ilex paraguariensis (assembly GCA_963454935.2). Taxonomy (NCBI): domain Eukaryota; kingdom Viridiplantae; phylum Streptophyta; class Magnoliopsida; order Aquifoliales; family Aquifoliaceae; genus Ilex; species Ilex paraguariensis. The sequence continues at coordinate 382,238 of CAUOFW020001514.1, forward strand.
ATCCTTATGATATAGTATCCGATTTCATTGATGATTTTGCTGCTTCAAAGAGGAACTTCTTCAGTCGGGTTTCAGGGTGGCTTCTAAGTGAAAGGAGAGAAGACAGAATAGATGATTTTGTACAAGAGATGGAAATAAATGGGTTTTGGTTGATACAGCGGAGGGAAGGCGTTGCCCAAACTCTGCTTAAGAATGTTGATTTCAAGAACGCATTTCACTGCAATATGAAATTTAACGCAGCAGAAGAGCTCGCTGAGCATATTCCACATTGCAGTTTTAGAACTATAAACTGCCCAAATGAGGGTTGTAATGCCAGATTTAGTTCAGTTCACTTGGAGTATCATGATTCAATCTGTCCCTTAAAGATACTTCCATGTGAGCAGAAGTGCTCAGATAGCATCATGAGGCGCGAGATGGACAAGCATTGCATAACTATTTGTCCAATGAAGCTCATGAACTGCCCTTTTTATCCAGTGGGTTGTCAATCTACAATTCCTCAGTGTACAGTTGAACAACATCGGTTGGAAAATCTCCATTCTCACCTGCTCTATATTCTTCAAGTTGTTCACAAGAGAGCGTCTGTGGAGGATCTGAAACTAAGGGTGGACCAACTAGAAAAGGTTAGTCCTCAAGAGCTGTTTGTTTAGTTTCCAATGTTACAAGTTAGATGTTTTCAGTGTCATCATCTTCAAATGAAAATAGTATGTGACGATATGTAATCATCAGAAAAGGACTTTTCTGTCACGGCACATGCATAAACTCTCCAAGTTGAAAATAACAGGAAGAGCTGTCCGCATGCTCAACGGAAGAGTAGAATTTACCTAAATATTCTTGATTCTATGTTCTCTTCATTTGCACTTTGCTAATCCTCTGCTCAGTTCCTAAAAATGTGGAGGATGAAAACATTAACTTTGGAATCCAAAAACCTTTCAGAGTTGATGAGGAAATGGATTATGCATTGTAAAAATGGAGAAAAAGGATCTAGAAGCTTGAGTGTTTGAAAGTTTTGGCCATCAAGAAATCATTATGACCTCAGTCCGTTTTCTTTCCCATGCGAGCTCCTACTTTTAATGGGAAATCTACAGAGTTTGTGTTATGGTTCCATTTATAGACGTCCCCGACTTGACTGTTAGTAACATGATAACATCTAAAAAAGTGCAGACCGGTTTTCTTAATTTTCTTTTTGCAACAGTCTTCATCTCCTCAACAACTAGCGGAAGCTCGGGATGTAAGATCATTAACCTTTGTGATCAAGAATCTTGAACCAAAACTTGGGCCACTAGAAGTCGACACCAAGAAAAAAGCCAGTGAACCAGACAAAGAGGAAGAGTCAACAGGGTCACCTGCCAGAACTGAAGGGTGTTCAGTCTCACCCGCCAAAGGAGAAGAATGCTCAGAACCACCCACCAAAGAAGAAGAGTGCATAGAATCACCACACAAAACGGAAGAGTGCACAAAGTTACCCACCAAAGAGGAAGAATGTGTGGAGATACCCTCCAGCAAAGAAGAATGCATAGAACCCCTCACCAAAGAAGAAGAGTGCACTAAGTCGCCTTCCAAAATAGTTGTTAGAGATTCACCTCCGATCAAAGAAGAGTGCACAAACTCACCGTCCAATCCAGGGAAGCTCATGGAGGTAGAAATCTGAATCAGACATGTCAATTATACTGTGGGATAAATGCATTCAAGAAAAGTGAGCTTTCTATTGGCAAAGACTAATCGAATACAATTTCCTCTCCACCTTATACATCAGTGGACCTCATGGTCTAAGATTTTTGGATTTTCCTCTTTTTGCACCAACTGGGGTTTCTTTTCTCTTTCATCCATTTTAACTTCATCAGTATATGGAAGTTCATGCTCACTTCTTTTTCTAGGTTCGCATTGTTTGCACATTAGATGAATTCAATGAGTGGATTATATTTTCTTGCTCGTAGTCATTTCCCTTCTGCAAACATTCTTCCGCTCATTGTTGTTGAAGGCTGATATATTACTGTGGCATTGTATGACAATCAACTATGTGATTAGAATCTTCCAGATACTACTAAATGTTCTCTCTGGCTCTGTTTGTTGGCATATTCTGCCTTTACTAGAAGGATTGTTGTAGATTCAGGTTGATTGGACTTCACAGATGAACCAGCTTGTGAGGTTCTGAACTAACTTGGGTCTTGGATTGCAGAAATTCAAAAAATTAGAAGAAATAAAATGAAGGCTTGGCTACATGATGATGATGTTAGCTTTATGCACAAGTTGGATGGTAATTGCCAATGCCAAGTACCACTCAGATGTTTCCCTGGAAATAAATTAAGGGGAACTCTGGTAGGTTTTTTATCCTTTTCTTCCGCTTCGGTCAAGATAGTTCATTTGAGGAAATTTCATGCAGAAAAAAAAGAAAATCTTTGCAATTGAGTGCCCATACATAAAATAAAACCAATTAAATGTTACTAATGCTGCAGCAGAATAAACCAAACAAAGATTAAGAAATAAAAAGAAGCCTTCAGTATGTGATATCAGTATATAAAGTTCATTTCTCTCTTAAGACCAATCAAAACCTTTTGAAACTTATTGATTTAGGGACTTCACCGCTAACGAGCATCGATAAACTGTCAAAAGCAATCAATCAAAGCGATTTCCTTTTTTGTTGTATATAATCTGTCTCGGATCCTCCCCAGTCTATTGCTATGTTTTCATTCTAACCCTATTAAAAAAAAATTCTTTCATTTCAAAAAAGGCAATATAGATGAAGTAAACTCAATATCTACGTGGGTCAAGGTACAAGATTCCTTAAAAAAATGCTTCATCCAAAACTCTCGGGTCGGATGGATCAAATGCATAATCCATAGGGATCTTGAGTATTCTTCTTCCTGCTGCCCTTTTTATCGTGATTGCAAACAAGATACCAAAATGTCTACAAAAGAGAGGTTTCATAGACTTCTAGGGGAGGTTATTGATGATCCCTACCTTATTGACCGCAAGTTTTGTATCTCTTCATTGCTATTGCTCCCGTAGATATTGAAGGTACTCGTGAATCTGTTTTTAGATTTATTCTTTATGAATCATCAATTGCTGCAATGTTATTTTGACCCATCACCTCAACCAGGAAGGAACCATGTAAACCAATTATACAATTATTCTGAACTGTGAGAAGTTACCAATTGGTATTGGGCACGACAAGGAGCAAACATTCCATAAAGAAAACCATCTCTTTCTTAAGAGAATTTGCTAAATATGGTTCCATTACGTAATAGAGTCCAAGAGGGACTTGGACAGTTACCCCATTACGAGTTGATGCTAGATAAAAGGCATGCATCATTTGTATGCTTCCTTTCGTGTAAAGTGATCCCACCTATCAAAGTTCAGTTCAAAATTCTCCCTTTGAGACCAACATGAAAGAACTGAAGGTTTACATAAAAAACAGCCTGCACAGTTAAACGGAGCCATAAAGCCACACTTCAAGTTTGAGTTCTGCAACAAATTTATCAAAACCAGAAGCATAGTAACACATTAGAGCTGAAACCAATTAAGTCACCAAGTCCTGGAAGATCAGAGCTAAAAGCTACACTTGAGTCCCGTGCTTTTTAGCGCGACTCTTAAAGCTTACAGACAAGCATCACAAACTCGCGCTGAATTATAGTAAAAAGAAAACCCACCAAATAAAAGGATTTATGACCTCGAAAAACAATAAATAACCGTCCATATGGCAGAGTATTATGTCAAAAACAACACAACAGATTTCTAGTTTACCAGAGTCAAAATCTCTGAACTAACGGTTACCAAATAATATAAATAGAAGGCTCTAATTTTCTCCTTGATCGGATCCTTAAGTGTGTGTCTATTGTCTCCCTTGCTAAGTGCGTACTCCCCTATTGAGATTGACCATGCGGACTGAAGAATCCATCTGGTTCCCCCTCACTGTAGAACCAGACTGATAACGTGTGGTCTGATAACCTGCAGAATATCCTCCTCGTGACTGACCTGCCCGGTCCCTTGAAAAGCCACCCCCAGAGACTTGGCCAGGAGCAAAATGTCTCCCACCACCACCAACATATCCTGATCGCCCACCACTACTGCCTTGCCTTCCCTGTGAGAAAGAAAACTCTTGCCATTTATTACCAGCAGCTGCAGCAGCGTAGTCCTGACCATCCCTACGTCTTGGGGGAAGACCATCCAATCCACCACCACCACCAATCCTTGCCTCTGTTGCTCTCTCGTTACTTTCTGCAAGGATAGTCAGCTTCTCAGTCAACTGAAATGCTAGAGCCTGCAATCTCGTGTACTCAACGTCATGGAAGACCATGCACCGGGTTGGTTGGTCCCAACTTGCATGGAGCTCCTCAGTGATCATCATTTTGCTCACAATGCTGTGGGTCTGCATATCCGACAGACCAAACATCTTGGCAAGCTGGTCCAAGCTCAGAGAATCATACGATGATGAATATGTGAAAAGGAATGTCCTTAGAGCCTCTTCCTTAATCTTGGCCTTCAGCATTTCGAGAACATTATCTCGGTCCCGGAGTAGCCTCCAGAAATCAAGGGACTTGATAACATCGAAGGCCTTCTGGAAGTCTCCCATTTTTAGAGCCCTGGTGGCTGCCATTACGTGGTCCCTAACATTCTCAGGGGGACCAGTGAATGTTTGCCTCTCACTCACTTCGAGCAATCGACGAAAGGTTTTACTAATGACCTTCCGCCTTGCATCATGGCTGTTGGCTGCCATGTTGGGAACCTCAAGCAGCATGGCACATATAAGATGGACAGCCTCCAGAAGCTCAAGATTTATGTGCATATGGTATGGCATTTGCCGTCTCCTCTCCAGCCGTTCCTGGCAAAATCAATTATTTACAATGGCAAAACTTTGATGAAAACATGTAATGAAGACACTACAGAAATGTTAAGCCAGCAAAATACCAAGTATAAAAGACACCAAAAGAGTGTCATGCATCATCTCTATGCAAACAATAACACAACTACGTTTATATTGAACTCAATGGCACCCAAAAAAAAAGAGAAAAATGTTCGACGAAGATTCCATAATTGACACTCTTAGAGATTCCAGTTTGGCCAGACAATACAGAATCATGCTATCCAAGAGATAGATTACATAAGCAAAGCATTCTACATAGATTGTCAATATCACTCCACAAACTTAGTTACAGTCTGCTCTCTTCCTCTCTTCACAGCACAAGCAGCTTTTACACCAACTTCTTGAAACAGACAACTCTATAAAGGTCAGATAAGCATGTCTTTATTAAGAATGAAAATTAGACAACAAGAAAATTTTGATTTGAAAAACAAGTCTCAGTATGTAACTTCTTCTCCAGAGTTCAATTGTAGATAAATAAAAACAAGTCAGGGTAAATCTCAGTGTAAGTTTTGCAAACTTGGTCTTAGCAAAAGTCTTACAATTAAGTATGCGGGAAGATCTCAGTATTTATAAGTCGTATGATCCACAGTAGATGTGTTCACTGGGGAGAGCAATATCATATTGGATGGACTGTTTTGGGATATCTAGAATGTTGAAGGATTTGAAACTTTGAGGCAGTGATGGCTTTCGTTGAGCGTTCTTATAGCTACAATGCACTACGATCATAACACCCATCTTTCAAGCTTCTAAGTTTTTAGATATTAACTTCAGTTGCCAGCTCTACTAGGTGGTGACCAAGCAATTTATAGGTAGAAGGGCTTTGTAAGATATAAACAAGGATAGAAACCAATGATCTTAAATTTTGAACAATGAAGATGGAAGAACAAAATCTCTTGAATTAGGTGTACTACCTTTCTTGATACTAGATCACAACAGCCAATCTGCAAGAAAATGTCAGATATTTTAAGAAGGGTGTATCATAATTTAACAAACACGGTCCCACTTGCTTGGTGAAATAATATTAATTTACCAAAATTCCAACACGTTACTTCAGCAATACCAACTCAAATTTCTAGTAGTTTATGTCTTACAATAGAGGAATTCGTTTTATTGCCATTTGACTTCCTACATATGACTTATAATTACGGAGGACAATTTATACCAATTTCAGTTCCTATATATGCATTATGCCTTATACTAATGGGACATTTTACTGCCCACTTCCTGCTACTGTTGAATGTACCAAATGCCTTAGTCTTGTTCAAGCTGGAAACAATGTTGCATTAAAAGCTCCTTAACATTCCTCACAACAACCATTAATTTCAGTTTTGCACGCAATTGGAAGGGAAGGAAACATTACAGAAAAATGACACCCCAGCCCCCAAAAGAATTAAAAGAAAGAAAATCCAACAGAAAAAATGCATTCTCTTAACATATAGGAAGTAAGCTTCCACAAGTACCATATATCTAACCATAATTATTTCAAAGCATTACAGCTATCTTTCCGGAAGTAGACACAGAATGTCAAACAGTGAATATTAGCAAAATCCCAGGTACAGAGGCATGACCAAAAACAAAAGCATCAGATCAGACGAAGAACACTACCTGCTCTGGAGTCTTCTCATGATAACGGCTTTGGGAGACACCCTGTGCAAGTAATTCCTTCACCCTCCCACCGGAATATAGTTCAGAAAGGCAACCGTGTCCTTCAGTAATAAGTCCCGCCCTAAATGCACATAAACCAAGCTGTGCCATAGCCCTGTTAAACAGTATTTGTGTTGAAATGTCCATGTGCTGAATACTATCCTGCAGGTGACTCATTAGCAACAAGTCACGAGATGTTGAAAATTCATCAAATATAGCATGGTGATATATATCACAAAGCATTGCACGGGCCTTAGTACGTTCATCACCGTGCCTGTATATGAGGGAAACTAGGATATCCATCATTGCCCTGCTGTTCTCTGGAAAGGTAGGTTTTCGAGGCACAAGCTCAGGATTTACAACAAACGCTGGGGGTCCCCTAGTTTCCTCAGCTACTTTGGGTTCCACCCCAGATTCTGTTTCTCCCTCTCCGTCATCTGTTTGTTCAGCCAGCTTCCTCATAGCATCATATACCTCCTGCGGTTTATAATAGATAAGTTCAACCCGCTTAAGTGCAACCTTTGAAGCAGCCTTAAAATTCCCAACTCGCTCTAGATATTCCTGGACGTTTTGAGCAAGAACCAGGAACATGGGCTCATCTCTAAGCCTCTCAACATATTCACGAGTATGTGGGTCAATGCACTGCAAGCTCTTAAAAAACTCCACATCTATTCTTTCAAGAAAGGCTGCTAAATTTCCCCAAATCTGAATCGTACCCTTGAAGTCCGCTCCTTTTTGAGTTTCATTCTCATCAGGCTCCACCCTGTCATCAGCCACAACCACAATGTTTGGATACTGGGTGAGGATATCCAGTATAACAAGCATATTCTGCACACACTTCTTCCACACGTTTATGGGCATATGCCCGCTAAGACTTGGATTGACATCAAACTGTGCAGACACAACACTGAAAAAAATCTCAAGCTTCTGAGCAGGGGTCTTAGCTACCCTGGTTAAGAACGTGAGCTGCTCAACTAGCTCAATCCTTCCTGTCCCTTTCCTACCCCGTGCAGCAACAATCTCTTTGAACTTCTTGTTAACTGTATCCCATGTGATCTGACTCGGGTCCTTGAATTGTTTGTCCATGAGCTTATCTTTCTTGCTCATCTTCTTCTCCCAACCACTACCAGGTTCAGCTGCATCATCCCTGTCTTCTTCCTCATCCTCATCCTCCTCCCCAGAGTCTGATCCCATTGCAATCTTCGACGGGTCCTCCTCAAACTCTGAATCCTCTTCCTCTTCCTCCTCTGACTGCTCATCTGCATCTCCATCATCCTCGCTCTCAGGATTTTCTCTGTGCTTATTTATCAACTCCTCATACTGCTTGTTGTTTTTCTTTAATTTTTGTTTCATCGAATTCAGGGCCTTGGCATTACTACTACTCATCTTCTTCTTAGCCTCCTTATTGGCTAAAGCCTGATTTAAGAAGTCCTCCAACATCACCAGAGCCTTAATGTAAAGATTCGGGACCTTATCTGATTCCATAACCCTCATGACTTTCTCAAGCTGCTTATTGATCTTGTCAAAGCTCTCTTGCAGACTGACCCAGTCATTGATCTTCATTGCATTCTTCATCTGATCGATAGTAGCAGACATCTCCTCAAAGCGCTTGTCCTTTGCAGATCTGACAACACGCTTTTGCCCATCAGAGTCATCGCTGTCACTATCATTTGTTTGAAGATATCTGCTACTATCACCAGGGGCCGAAGGCTCCCCTGGCGTGGTATCTTCCTGCTCATAATCACTTTGCTCCTCCTCCTCCTCGGTGTCACTACCCCCCTACCAACCAAAAGGTATAAGTATAATTACCAATCAATAAAATAGCACAAATTGGTCAAAGTTTCAACTAACTATAGAATGTGGGTAACAAATCATACAAACCTGATCCCAAAATCGTGATGCCATTATCCCGTGCAAGTTCTAAATACCAAGTCTAAAATCTCAATGAACTGCACAAAAAAACAAGGAAGAGGAGAAGAAGGGTCATACAACTAACATTTAAAAGCAAAAACAAAAAAGAATTTGAAAGTGACAATAACTTTGCAACAATGATCAAAGTACAGGGCATACAAAAAACAATAAAATAAAGCATGACATCTTCATTAGTGCCATAGGAATTTCACGGGAAAAAAATTAAAGTCCCTGATAGCTCAAACAACTGAAAATTCTGTACAAAGGTCCCAAACCTAAACCGTCTGATGTGTTGCTGAGATAAATAGCAAAACTAATATAGAATAGAGTTCATATTAATATATTCCACAGGTGCTCTGTACTGACAAAAAAAAAAAGAAAACCCCTATACAAACACATACGCTGAAACACGAGCACAAATCTAAACGTACGTAAGTTTCTCCAATCAAAAACAAAACCTTTCCCTTATCACACTATATTTAGGATTCATATAACAAATAAATCTGAATTACATAAAATCGAACCTGAACTTTATTATACACAAATATGCCGATAGAGGGAGAGAGAGAGAGAGAGATCGAACCTGAAACTCAGACGGCACAACGGAACAGTAGCTGTGAACTAGAGAGAGGGAGAGGGTTTCAAAGATGATGCCCTAGAACTCTATCTCTTTCATATACATGACTACCTGGAACCGTTAGATAAGAAGTCGGTGGGCTAGATGAAACCCATTTATTTAAGGATTTTAGATTAGGTTGGCCCTATAGAAGAAAAAGCCCAGCCTTTATGATTGTTGGGTTGGCCCTAAGGCTCAAAAAACAAAATGGTTGGTGTTTGGGTTGGATTAGGGCATTGCAGTCCTAAACAATGAAGTGTATGTCCCACCGAGATCACCAAACGAGAATTTAGTAATTGACCTAACGAAAACTGTCCCGCCGTTGACTTTAATGGCCGTGGGTTCGAATTTCGTTGCCTTATACTAATCTGAGTAGTGTTGTTTAATCATAAAACAAGTCAAAACTCGAGTTATGCTCAAACATAAGCTCTTGTTCAGCTCATTCAAATAGCTAAGCCAAGCCTAAGTTTTAAAAAAAATAAATAAATTAGATAATCTTGAAAAAAATGTTTGAAAACTTGTCAAAATCGCCACAATGGCAAATCATCCCAAGCACTATTTGCAAATGGGTTCGTGCGACAGTCCGTTAATTATTCAAACTCCACATATTGAACTTGATAGTCGTGATCGTATTTGTCAGGGGTATGTTAGACATTTTATTTCAATATAGACTTTTAGTCAAAAGGTTTCTTGTTATGGAGAAAATATTGGGTGTAACGGTCTAATGATAAGATAACACATGAGAAGATGGATCCTACATATTTAAATATCTACTCATTCATGTTATGCAATAACTACTTAATGTAGGATCTATCTGTCCACATGTTAGTTCATCATTGGACTGTTACACCATATCAACATAATGACATAGTGTAACAATTATACCCAATACTTTTTCTCCATCGTGGACTTCTAACCCTATAAGTATTGCAAGATATAATGGCTTCTCAAAAACCCCTTTAGTAATGCTAAATAGCCAAGTCCATTTCACTAGCCTTAAATCCAAGACGAGCCAACTTAATAGTATGTTCAGACTTGAGTTGACTATTTCTCGAGCTCGAAAATTGATAATTAGAGCTCGAGTGAATTTAGCATATCTTCTGAGAAACAATGATGACTAATTTTTAAGAGGTGTGTGAAATATTAAACTTGGACCGTTTAGAGCCCTCAAATAAATGGATTGATACGAACTCAATTAAACATCATTCGTACACAACACAAACTTGGTTATATTTGAGTATAAGTGGGTCGGGTAAAAGTTAAACAAAATTTAATACTACACAATTTAAACATAACACAAACCGATACGATTAATAGTCTTACCTATGATGTTCAAGTGGGTCTTGTACCCTCTGCAAAACGGACGAGTCCTTCGTTACTAGACTCCACTTACATTATCAAGACATGGATTTGAACTTTGGTGTATAGATAATTTTGATCAATGGAACCACAAACCATTCATATTGGCTAATTACTAACTAGGTGAGGGCTGTGGAATCGATAAAATACTCACACACGGTGTATTGATAATTGAACATGCTACATTATAACCATTCTCTATGGCTAGTAACATGTAAATGTGAAAATAAATAATTTTTCCAAGATTAAAAAAATAATGGCAAAACAAAATTTGCCAATGTAGAGAAGTGCTCTCCAATTGCTGTGAAGATGATTGGCTCTTGAGTAAGTCTGTCAATAGATCGGATTTTTATTCGAATTTGACATGATTCTAAATTTGATTAGTCGGATATGAATTGATATTTTTGTCATCAATAATTCGAATCCAAATTTAAATCTTTTCACATATTCAAATTTGGATATATCTATATTCAATCTGAAATATGTATATATTTCTATGTAAAATATTAAAATAATTAAGTGATTATTTGAAGGAATTTAGTTAAAATTTAGATGTAATGTGTTAAATTTAGTTAAATTAAGTTATTTGAATTAGATTGAATCAAATCGTATTTTCGATTGTTAAAAACTTTGAATATGAACTGCAAAAATAAAATACATTATCATAGTGTTTAGCCAGATACGTATTATTATGTGTAATTCATGTTTAACAGAGTTTGTACCCACCGAATTAATTAACAGATCTAACAGGTTCAACTGTGTACACGCCAAACTCACTAATATTAAAGTAAAACTCAATAATTCCGATCATTTTCACAACAGATTTACGGATCGTGTAATTAATCATCAAACCTATCTATTACAACTATCTTTTTTCACAATAATACAATTGATGCATAACAATCTAACTATGTTGACATCATCATCTAACCTAATAAGAATATTCTAGAACATAAATTAAAAATTACAGTAAAGACGAAATAAAGTTTAAAAATTACCATAAATTAGAAATTAAATTCCCCTTATTTTCCACAATGCTCTTTCCGGGTAATATTTGAACTTGGACGGCAAGAATTGACTTGAAAACGTAAAAATGGTAAGAACAAGGCATAGACCTTTATTTTCCACAACATTCTTTCCCACGTAATAATCACTTTTGACACAAGAAACTATTAGAACCAAATTCGACGCTTTTGTTTAGTGGGTCCAACTCCGAAAATACTATGCATATAAAATTTTATTTTATTTTATTAGTTTTGAAATTCAATAATTACTAAAAAAATTAAAATAAAATTTTTAATTTGATTTTTTTTAATATGGTGCAAATTTTTTTGTGATATACCATCATCAGCTTTGGAGTATGATCGCTATTAAATAGAAGTTTGACCTGAATTCGACTTTAAATTTAAAATAGTTTATTTGGATATGAATTAATATTTTTTATTCTCAATCAAAATTAGAATTTCTTACATCATGTTTTTCGGATTTAGATTTACTTACACTAATATTTTATTATACTATGATCCAATTCGAATAATATATGTTACATAGATATATAGTATAATTTTATAAACGTTTGAGAGAATTTATTTCAAATTAGATATAATTTACTCAAATTCAACAAAGGTATTTAGATTTGTTTTAAATTTTTGGATTCAATTTATCATTCTTAATTGTTTCGAATATGAATCATTCTAACAAAATGAGTCAGACATTCAAATCAAATTTAAGTCAATATATTTAAATCCGACTTCAACTAAGAACGTCGATTGTACCCTGACTTGAATTTGATTCATGGACAAAGTCGTTTGGAGAATTTAAAGGGTCATTTACTATGTGGAGTGGGGCCTTATTCCATAATTCGAAACTTTATTGATAGAATGAGATTGTTTTACTAGTAGGTTTGAAACTTTTTCCTCAAGGCTTTTTTTAACACTTTTGAATGAAACGGAGCAATTTTTAATTAAAAATAAAATCAGGGGCCCAAATTCAAAATTGTCGGTTCTTTCTTTGCAAGCGCGTTGAAAGGTAAGGTCGTCGGTTTGGGTAATTAATGAGATTTATTGGATTTCGTCGGAAGCTTTGTCACCTACGACTAAACGTACAGCTGGGGTCCTGTACTTCAGATCCACCTTTTTCTCACGTCCAACATTGTCTAGTCTACACGAGTCTTCTGTGTGATTGTGTGTCTATGCTACGGAAGGGAAAAAAGAAAGGAGGGTAGGGGGTTTGTTTAGAAAATTGGTGGCAGTGACATTATTGACCGAAACGACATTGTTTTTGTTTAATATTAAATTTAGAAAAAAATAATAAAAAATATTTTTCTATTTGTAAAACGTTTAAACGAGTTATTTGTATTTTATACAAATTCGATCAATTATTTTTTGTGTTAATTAATTATATTATTTTCGAATTTATATCATATGGGTTCTTGTTTTATTCATGTTAACGTGCAAAACCAACATGCTACGAGAAAAAAAAAACTGTTTTTAAATTTTTATTACGAGGAAAATTTCACTTATTATCGACTATGATACAGGGTTATTGTGTTATTTCACTCCATTTTATTATTTTTCATAACTAAGGATTCCAATATTAAAGGAATGTGTAATAATATTTGATTTGAAACCTTTTTTTTGGGATATCATGATCTTTTTTGATCTTTAAAAGGATGATTATGGTAACGAAGATTTATAGCGGAGGTATTGTTGATTAAAATGACGTTATTTTGTTTGATAGAACGACATCATTTTGTATCAAAAACGACATTATTTTAATTAACACCACTACGAAGGATCTAGACCCAAACTAGTCTCTTTTCTATTTTATAGGATCAGTTTATGGTCCTAAAACTTTTTTTTGTTTGAATTATTTTCACAAAAATTATCAGTTGGAAAATATTGATTTAAGTTAATTATAGTCATTAATTGTGAAAATATTAAAATTTATAACTTTTAAGATTAAAATAAAAAAAATTGATATGAAAGTTACTAAAGTAAAATATATAATCAACTCATTTCTCAATTTGTGCGTGTCATCTAATCGTAAGGGCAGTGCTAATATTCTCTATATCGCTATAATTTTACCGAATGTTTTCGAAGGGACTAGTCTAAAAGGATAAAAATTGTGTTGCTCAAATTTATTTATCAAATCTTATATCTCAAATGATGCGTCAAAATTCTATGCATTGAGAGCTTGTTTGATTTGTCATATTAGAAATGGATAAATTGGATAAAGTAATACAATCTAGCACAATAGAGATAGATAAAATACAAGATTAAATAGAGTATTAGAATAATGTGTAATTTTATCTAGTACTTGACAATATACAACATAAGGTTGGATAGTAGTTATTAATCCAATCGGTTATTTAGTTAAGACATTATTTCATAGTATTAATGTTAAATTAATAAAAATACTCTCAATCAGTTATGAACAGTGTTATCAGAATCGGACCGGTTCAATCGTGAACCGGGACCCTAACCGATCCAATTCCTTAGTTGAACCGCTTAAGGAAGCAAACCAGCTAGAAATTGAAAAATCGGCCAATTTTTAACAAAAATTGTGAACCGCCAGTTTTATAAAAATCGGACGATTTAATGCCTATTTAAAAATTAAATTACATAAATAAATTTTTTTCCCATAAATCAGTAAATAGTTGATTTTTTTTAACCTTATTATTGGATAAATTATAAATGACACATTTTTTTTTTCTTTATAATTTACTTGAACCTTTTTACTTTGCTTTAAAATACAATAACCCCCATTTTGTTACTTAATTTCATTAATTTTATGGCAAATTTTATGTATTTTATACATATTTTATATTTTTTAGCTAAATTATTAAGTTTTATAATTATTATATATATATTTTTATTTTTTTATTATATGACCGGTTCGACCAGTTGACCCAACAGTTGAACCAGTAAACCATTAACCCGATCCCCTTACCGGTTCGATGACTGGTCCGGTTCTGATAACATTGGTTGTGAAGTTATAATAGTAAATGTGTACAATAATATATTTGAGGTGGATTATAATACCACCTCTCCTGGTGGTATTAAAATATTTATATAATACAGGTATATGGTACTAAAAATATATGATTAATATACGTTTTTTAAATTAATACAAAATCAAATTTATCTATCACACAAAGTATTAAACCCAATTAAATAAATAATAATACATTATAATATTTGATCCACCTATAATATGTATACAAAATGAGCCCTGAATGGTTGGTAGATTTAGTAAATCCTATTGATCCAATCACTTACATTGATTTGAGATATATAATCTAGTAAATAATTTGGTCAACATTACATTGCTCCGTCCCAAAATACTATAATCAATAATAAAAATTATAATTTTTAACAAAAAAGTTATACCTCTCAAAAAAAAAATTTATAATTGATCCAAATAGTTTATGATCTATCACACTATTTCATGGTTAATCATGAATTATTTTAATTAATAATAATATTACTTTTATTTTTAATAATTTCATGGTTAATTTTAATTTTTTTTTTGTACGGTAGTGCTAATTTTGTCTAATCCAATCTTGAAATGTCACGCGGAATTGGATCAAAATTATGTCCGTACGAAAACAACGTACAGATTTGAAAACGACAGTTGTCGTGCAAATGCACAGCTGTCCTGTGTTTAAAGGTTGACATTTTACTGTACTTTGCTACTTGTACGAAGTGACGGTGGAGGTTCACTTTCCCACACAAGTTTGATGCTACTTCCCACTTAGAGTGCATATAGAAGAACGACATCGTTTTGTCCTTTGTGGATGTGTTTTGATGTAGTTCAGAAGGGTGGTAGCTTATGGTTCTCGACAGTTAAAGAATTACAAGTAGAATTACCCCATGCACAACATGGAGTTGACAACCATTGTCTTTGCCTTGAAGGCTTGGCGCCACTATTTATACGGTGAGCAGTTTGAGGTGTTTTTGGACCATAAAAGTATNCTTTGCCTTGAAGGCTTGACGCCACTATTTATACGGTGAGCAGTTTGAGGTGTTTTTGGACCATAAAAGTCTGAAGTACCTCTTTACACTGCGAGACCTCAATATGAGGCAACGCAGATGGATGGAGTTTCTGGAGGACTACGACTTCACTTTGCATTACTATTCTGGTAAGGCAAATGTGGTGGCTGATGCACTCAGCCGGAAGTCACGGGGAGTCTTGGCTGGTGTAGCTTTTCGAGAGTGGCAGATGCTCGAGACTTTGGGATANGTAAGGCAAATGTGGTGGCTGATGCACTCAGCCGAAAGTCACGGGGAGTCTTGGCTGGTGTAGCTTTTCGAGAGTGGCAGATGCTCGAGACTTTGGGATAGTTCGGGCTACATTACATGGGGTAGGCTCAGGGTACTTTGTGAAGTTTGGTGGCTACACCTTCCCTACTGAGCAGAGTGATTGAGTCCCAGGGACAGGATGCAGAGTTCTCATCCGTCAGGGACCGAGTACAGGTAGGTTTTGATAACGAGGGCTAGACCATTCACTCGGATGGTAGTCTTCGGTTTAGGGAGAAGGTAGTGGTTCCCCAGTCTGCAGAGCTCAGAGAGGAGATTCTCAAAGAGTTTCATTGTTCCTGATTTGTTGTACATCTAGGTGGTACGAAGATGTATCACGACCTTCGTTGCCAGTATTATTGGAGCGGGATGAAGAAAGATATTGAAAATTTTGTTAGCCGATGTCTCACTTGTCAGTAGGTTAAGGCTGAACAGCAAAGACTAGCGAGATTACTCCAACCTTTAGAGGTAGCTAAGTGGAAGTGAGAGCATATCCTGATAGATTTTGTGACTCACTTGCCATGGACATCGAGTGGACATGACACGAAGTGGGTGATAGTGGACCAGCTTATGAAGTCGGCACACTTTTTGGCTGTAGGGATGACCTTCACACTGGAGAAATTCTGTAGATTATATATACGAGAGATTGTCCGATTACATGAGGTGCCTGTATCTATAGTATCGGATCGGGATCCCAGATTTACGGCTCATTTTTGAGAGAGTTTCCAGCGAGCTATAGNTTTTGTTAGCCGATGTCTCACTTGTCAGTAGGTTAAGGCTGAACAGCAAAGACTAGAGAGATTACTCCAACCTTTGGAGGTAGCTAAGTGGAAGTGAGAGCATATCTTGATGGATTTTGTGACTCACTTGCCATGGACATCGAGTGGACATGACACGGAGTGGGTGATAGTGGACCATCTTATGAAGTCGGCACACTTTTTGGCTGTAGGGATGACCTTCACACTGGAGAAATTCTGTAGATTATATATACGGGAGATTGTCCGATTACATGAGGTGCCTGTATCTATAGTATCGGATCGGGATACCAGATTTACGGCTCATTTTTGAGAGAGTTTTCAGCGAGCTATGGGGACACAGTTAATGATGAGCACTGTTTTTTATCCCCAGACGGACGGTCAGTCTTAGAGGACTATTCAGACGTTAGAAGACATGCTACGGGCATGTGTCCTAGATCTCAAGGGTAATTGAGAAGATCATTTACCCTTGGTAGAGTTCTCCTACAACAGTAGTTACCAGACGAGTATACATATGACACCCTATGAGGTATTATATGGGAGGCCGTGTCGATCTCCAGTTTGTTAGATGGAGGTGGGAGAGAGACCCTCTACGGGTCCATATTTGATTAGAGACACCTCTAAGAAGGTGAATTTGATATGAAAACGTCTCCTCAAGGCTCAAAGCTAGCAGAAGAGCTACGCCGACAGACGACGGCGACCTCTAGAGTTTGAGGTGGGAGATCATGTCTTCTTGAATGTGATGCCTAAGAGAGGAGTGGTCAGTTCGACAAGCNATAGAGGTGGGAGAGAGACCCTCTACGGGTCCAGATTTGATTAGAGACACCTCTAAGAAGGTGAATTTGATATGAAAACGTCTCCTCAAGGCTCAAAGCTAGCAGAAGAGCTACGCCGACAGACGACGGCGACCTCTAGAGTTTGAGGTGGGAGATCATGTCTTCTTGAATGTGATGCTTAAGAGAGGAGTGGTCAGTTCGACAAGCGGGCAAAACTGTCGTCGAGGTATATCGGGCCCTTTGAGGTACTCAAGA
This sequence comes from Ilex paraguariensis, assembly GCA_963454935.2. Classification (NCBI taxonomy): domain Eukaryota; kingdom Viridiplantae; phylum Streptophyta; class Magnoliopsida; order Aquifoliales; family Aquifoliaceae; genus Ilex; species Ilex paraguariensis. Next base: position 399,715 of record CAUOFW020001514.1, read on the forward strand.
GAGTAGGTACAGTTGCTTACCGGTTGGTGTTACCGCCAAACCTATCGGGTGTTCATGCGGTATTCCATGTCTCCATACTCCGAAAATACACCCCAGATTCGACTTATGTAGTAGATTGGGGCAAGCTTGTTGTTGATGTGGATGGGACCTTCGAGGAGGGACCGGTACGTATCATAGATAACCAGTATCAGGTTTTGTAAGGTAAGATCGTGAGGCTAATGAAGGTGCTGTGGCAGCACCGAGGAGTGGAAGAGGCGACATGGGAGCGCGAGGACACTATACATATCAATTATCCTTTCTTATTCGAGGATGGAAGTACTTTCTTATAGTTATTTAATATTAAATGACTGTTGCATATGCATGTGATTGTATGTATATGTATGTGTGAATTTCGGGGAAGAAATTCTTTTAAGGGGGGAAGAATGTAAAATCCGAAAAAATTTAAAATTTTTCCANATCAATTATCCTTTCTTATTCGAGGATGAAAGTACTTTCTTATAGTTATTTAATATTAAATGACTGTTGCATATGCATGTGATTGTATGTATATGTATGTGTGAATTTCGGGGACGAAATTCTTTTAAAGGGGGAAGAATGTAAAATCCGAAAAAATTTAAAATTTTTCCAAAAAAGGCAAAATGGTCATTTGTCACTTATAATGCGGAATTAAAATACGTGTTCTATAGAGCTCGTATGACACAATGGACTTCGTCATTGGATTCATATTGCGAAATCTAGTTATCCAGATAATTTTTTATCGAATTTTGAGATAGTCAAATTTTTGCACGTCGTTAGAGGCGACTGGGTGGCGAGATGACCTCACAAAGGTCCCCAAATATATANGATAATTTTTATTGAATTCTAAGATAGTTAATTTTTTGCACGTCGTTCGAGATGACTGGGTTGCGGAAGACCTCACAAAGGTCCCCAAATATATATTTTATAAAATTTATGTATAATTGAATAAAATTTCAAATAAAATCAATTTGAACTTAAATCGGGATCAAATAAATCGTTTCGGAGCGAAAACGAACCCGAACAAGTAGGGGACACTTGGCGCGACGAGGGCCAAGTCTTGAAAATTATAAATAGGGACTAAAATTAGATATTTTGCACAAAATATCAGTTGAACTCTGTTGGGTTTAACGTATGGGAGAAAAGAGAGAAACCAAGATTTCTTTCGCCGATTCTCGGGGTTCCGTCAATCGGATTCCGTCGAGCCAAGAATTAAAGTCAATCACCTCAATGAGGGCTACGTCTACGTACCAAGAACGAGGGATTTCACCAATGATTTCAAGGGGAGATTTTGGAGAAATCAAGGCTTAGAGGTTTTGATGGGTGTTCTTGAAGTTCTAGCCTTCGATTTACGCTTCAAGAGGTAGGGTTCTTCCTACTTTAGTGTATTTCTAATTTTTGATGTCCATAGGAAAAAGGGTTAGATGTATATATAACCTATAACTTGTATATAGATATGAAAATGAAAAAATAAGCATGAAAATGACTTAGGCTAACTTCTAGCTTGAGTTTGATGCATGGTAGTTACTTATGTAATCTCTTTGTAACTTGGAGATTATGTGGACTGTTTTATGGACTGATTATGGGGCTATTTTTATGGACTATTTTGAACTGTTTTATGAACTGATTATGGGGCTAATTTTATGGACTGATTTTATGGACTGTATATTGGACTGTTTTGTGCACTGCAAGGGGGTTATTTTGTGCATTGTTATGAGACTGTTTTGTGGCTGTTATGGAGTTGAAATTGGGGGTTGTTAAGGGGCTGAAATTGTGGCTGTTTTGGGTTGAAATTTTGGACTATTTTAGGGATTATTTTGGGTTTGAATTGTGGGCTGTTATATGGCTTGTTTAGAGGCTGTTTTATGGCTTGTTTCGGGGACGTTATGTAGCTTGTTTAGGGGCTATTATGTGGGCTTGTTATATGTCCATATTATACATTGAGAATTAATGGTGTTATTGCTTGATTATGTAGTAACATGTTTATGAATTGTGTTGAAAAGAAATGTTGATATATGTGTATTAATATATTGACATTGTGATGAATTTTTGGAGGTTATATGCATATGATATAATTGTCCATGATACATGATGAAATGTGTGATTTAAGTTGTCCATGTGACATTCATTACATATAAGACATGACATTGATAGACAATGATACATTACATTGCATATGCACGGGGATATCACATTTCATGAGTGTAAGTGCATGGTTGAAAACAAACACCATTTTTGGTAATGGATAAGTGGGCTCGGTACCGTTGGACCAAGGTTCAATAGAGTCACACGGTTGCATGACATGAAAAACTTGTGTCGAGTATAGCAAGAAAGGCTAAACACTGCCTCGAGTGCAAGGCCCCGGCTACTGGTTTTATACACTTCCTACAGTGCAAGTCCAAAAAAATGTATCGATTTGTGGAGCCGGTGGTGCGACACCAAAAGTCCGCTACCCAAACAAAGACACATGATTTTATTATATAATGATTTCATTTGATGGAAAAACATCCATGAATGAAGTGGTTTTATGAATATATAGTTGGTGTTTTAAAAATGATCATTGGATGTATTTCATCGGATTTTACTACACATTGACATTGCATTGTGTGGTGGAGTTGGTGACGACTCGGGTTATGATGCATGAGTGAGTATCATCTCATTTCATAGCATGACATGGTAGAATTCCAACCTAGAATTGCATATTCTTACTTGAAATGTTGATGTGAATATGAAATGTTGAATGTGAACATTGCATGTGCACCTAGGTGGGGAGTAGCTTTTGTAGGAAATACTCTACTGGACGTGGCTCACCCTATACGGGAAAACATTTCAGGTGCGAGATTTATGCCGATGGACGGCTCTCATTCGGGGTCGCAAGGGTGAAGAAGACCGACTTGTGGTTTTTATAACTCTTTTTGTAAAATTTTTGGAGCAAACTAGTTTTGGCATGTAATTTTATGTAAAAGAGTTGTAATTGAACTTATATGGACTCTTTTTAATATAACCTTGCATATTTTTATATGAGAATGGATAAATGGACCTAGTGTGGTCAATGTTTACTCATAAATGGACCCGGTGCGATTATTATTCCATATTGGGCCTCGAATGAGTCATATGAATATATATTGCACAGGTTGGGTTTTAGATAGAGCTTCCCGTACAAAGGAGACTCTGCCCAAATTTTGTTAAATTATGGATCCGATAAATGGGACATTACGGCGCGATATCGAGTTACTCGGTATACACGGATATTCTGCGGGTTGATAGGTGATCAACGGACCTCCGAATTTTAGGGTGTCACATAACTTGTCATGTAAGCAAATAATTTTTCACCCTCCTACCATGTAAGCCCAAATGAGGTTCACCTTTCCCATTTAGAGTTTTATTATTAGTTGGTGATACCATGTCATTAATAGTGACATGGTACCACCGTTGCATTCAATATTTACTCTCACAATAGGGCCCCAATGGTGACATGTTGTCTCATTCGAACAATGCGCCTTAAATAGAGTTTATATTGGATCTCACAAAATCAGCCATATCTAAGGAATTGAACTATACCAGCCAAATGACGTTTAGCTCATTTGAAGAATTGATGGTGATAATGGTAGTCATAGGATGATAATGGTGGTGGGGGTGGGGTTAGTGTCAATGGTGGGTGTTGGTGATAATGGTAGAGATGGTGGTGGTCATGCTAGCGATGGAATGGTAGTTATGAGATTGTGGCGGCGAGGTGGTGGAGGAGATTATGGNTTATTATTATATTTATTTTCATTATCACCATCATCCCACCACCACCGTCGCTCACTGCCACCATCCACTATTACCATTGTTGCCCACCACCACCCACTACCACAACCCACCACCATCCGTTGTCGCCATTGCCGCCATCCACTGTCACCTACCTCCACCACACCTACCACCACTACCACTGTCATTCGCTACCACCCACCACCACCATCGCTCACAAGCACCTATCATTGCCCACCATCTCCATTGTCACCGCCCCACCACCACAAGTCACCACCGCTACCACCACTAGTGCCAACTACCATCACTGTTGCCCACCACCACCCACATCCATTATCACCATCACTGTCACTCATGGTTGCTGCTACCACAATTGTCACCTAAAACCCACCACCACCATCACCATTGCCACTCATGACTGCCACCACCACTACGGTCGTCACCGTCCACTACAACTATCACCGTCTCCTCCACCACCACTACCACCATTCACCCCCACTACAACCGGTGCTTAAATTCTTTTTTCTCTCCTTTATGTTTGTAATTTGATTTTAAGTGTGAATACAAATATGTTTATGATTGACAGACAATAACTAGTAATATAATAATATGGAAACTAACACATTAAACTAATAACACTAAAGAAAACACAATAAATTTGATAATATGTCTTCAAAAAGTCTGAAACATCGTACACAAGCAATTATAATAAAACACAACAACAAGCCATAAACATCATAATTGTTGCACTTTTACACAATAACAACTTGTTCTAAACTAAACCATATCAAACACCATAATTGCTACAATAGATCACCACAATTCAAGTAAATCTGCACAAAAAATAAGCCAATGTTTAGCAACTCAAACATCCACAACAATAAAAATATTATAAATTCGGGTACGGTCAAAAATAGGTCGGGTACACTAAAATTTGAACACCCCTAGTGATAAATAGGTAATATCCAATTTAAAATTTATTTTTTTAAAAGATATTTAAACTTTAAAAAGATTTGAATTTAATTATTAAATACACTCAATTAATAAAAATAAATGTCTTAAGTTTTGGGTGTTGAATTGAATTATCATACACCTTAATGGGATGCAAAAAGTTTTTCTTTGCAGAGTCTTTAGCTCAGGAAAGCACACAAGAACGACTCTGGAAGAATGATTTGTTGATGTTCATGCTTAAAGCACAAGCACGTGTTTTGTCAACACATTCTGCTCTATATACACAACTGCACTGCCAAAAAGAGTTATCATTGTAACAATCTAAAGGCAAGGTCTTCTTCCAGCAATGTCCAATTTCTCAAGTTGAGGGTTGCAAAAGCAAAACTCACAATAAAAAAATCCAAAAGTAGTTGATGGGACACTTCTGAGAGGATAGGATTCTGACACGTGTCCTCAACGCCGAGGACACCTTCTGCTCTCTGGTGCTGACAAGTGTCCTCGGTGCTGAGGACACCTCCTACTCTCTGGTGCTGCCACGTGTCCTCGGCACTGAGGGCATCTCTACTTTATGATGAAGACACGTGTCCTCGACATCGAGTACACCTCCTGTTCTTTGGTTCAGCCACGAGTTTCCTACGAGATTAGATTCCAAGTGACATTTTGGCCATGACACCTCGACTCTTGAAAGGATTATTGATGGGTACAGCCCATCAATCTTAGAGATAAGCTATGAATCATTGGCTTACCCTTCCCAATAAAGTCAGAATGACAGAATGAACAAGACACTCAACTTTGACATGGACAAAAATACCCCTTCTGACATGAAGTCATCCTAGAGAAGTATTAATAAACCCTCAAAACGATGGGACATTCACAATGACTTGAGAAGCCGAGAAAGAGGAGCATTAAATGCTCTAGGACCCGAGCACTTAATACCTCTACATTGGAGAAAGNTTGGCTTACCCTTCCCAATAAAGTCAGAATGACAGAATGAACAAGACACTCAACTCTGACATGGACAAAAATACCCCTTCTGACATGAAGTCATCCTAGGGAAGTATTAATAAACCCTCAGGAGGATGGGACATTCACAATGAATTGAGAAGTCGAGAAGGAGGAGCATTAAATGCTCTAGGACCCGAGCACTTAATACCTCTACATTGGAGAAAGAGCATTTAATGCTTGAGAGCCTGAGCAATTAATAACAGGAACTCCCCCATGCAAAATGGGAAACACACTGCCCAATAACTATACTATACCTACTGCCTCACCTATCGGCAATGATGAGCCTTTGAAGGTATAAATAGTGGCGAAAACTTGAAGACAAAGGAATGAGAACCCAATTCTCAGAATACACAATGTTTTTCCTTCCCCTCTCTCACAGAAACTAACTTGATCGTTGAAAGGGATACGTTGGAAAACACTCTGGCGCCCTTCTAACCCCTCCTTTTGTGTTAGGAATCGCCTACGGCTCACCGGGATCGATCAGACAACCCCTTAAGCAATTCATCACCACTCCTTAGGCAACCTTTGGCCTCCCTTTGCTANCCCCTCTCTCACAGAAACTAACTTGATCGTTGAAAGGGATACGTTGGAAAACACTCCGGCGCCCTTCTAACCCCTCCTTTTGTGTTAGGAACCGCCTACGGCTCACCGGGATCGATCATACAACCCCTTAAGCAATTCATCACCACTCCTTAGGCAACCTTTGGACTCCCTTTGCCACCGGACCGTCTACTTTCAAGGTAAATACAAGTTCACCAAAGGAGAGAGTTGTTTTTATTTATTTATTGTTCAAAAAACTTCCCGCACAGTAGCCTAATACAATGATGTTAAAACAATATGGACCTTTCAAAACTCAAGGTAATCTAAGTTATGAGTATATGGTTTGATTGAAACACAAACAAAAATGTAAGCACATGATATAGTGCATTATTCCACTATCTATCTAATATTATAGTTAGGAAGTTAAATTCTAAATTTATAGAAGCATACCAATAGTAAAGAGCGATCTAATTTTCATTAACTTCGATCCAATGATACAAAAATTCATCCCAAATATTTTTTTTTTCATTCAAAAATATCATTTTCTCTGCATGATAATTGATACCCAATGTCAGACTTCTCACTAATCTACACTTACCTCTTTTTCTCTCTTCCCTACCTCTCTCTTAAAGAAAATAAAAGGAAAAATAAATTGTTATTTAAAATATAAATATTGCATGTTGAATGGTAGGGTTTTTTGCTATTGCGAAGTGTCTTAAGGCACAAGGTCATTGCTAGTAAAGTCATACAATGAACTCATTATGCAGATGACTTCCATGTACCTTTTGTAAACAAACAACCAAAACAAAAACTGCTGGTTATATGCTTTTGAGGGAGGTTTTGGATCCCATTGTAGTTTGCTTGTCATGTGGTTTCTAGGCGTTATTTATTGTTCAAAACAAAATATACTGATATATTCCATTCATCTTGTACCAAAACTAGACAAACAACAACAAAAAATCCAAATATACACAATAAAGTATATGCACAAATATTTTGAGCCATATTAGTGCTAGTCAATCTAGATGACCTTCTGATGACTCTGCCTCATTGAGAATAATATTTCATTTTTGATTGGCAAAATCACTGATCAAGCATCAGTTAGGCAGTTCTTCCAAGTTCCATATCTTGAGCTGAAGTTCCCTCCACCATGCTGCTGTGCATATTCGGAAAAAACTGTGCGAGCACATGCATCCCACGTCTTTGCTATCTCTCCAAGTGACATAGGTTGGCGAAGGGTTCGGAGAGATACATCGAGCTTTGATTTTGCCTTCGCTGAGAGATCATCATCACCCGTACTGCCCACACAGTGTTGGACCAAAATTTGAAGTAATCGATACATCATACATGAAAATATATGAGAAAACTCTGGTACTATTGAAATACTTAAAAGAGAGAAAAGTAAAAATCCAAGAATATTAGGATGTCCCTTTCGTAGATCACTACCAACAAAACATTGGGGAGAGAAAACTAAGATCAAATATTTTGATATATTCAGGATGCAGTGACAGGAATTCATTTGTTATTTAAGATTCACCACCCTAACAAGACTAATTGCATGAATTCAGATTATGAATGGCCAACTTAACCTCAGAAGCTGTGCTGACATTAAGTTTATCAGAGTAAGTAAAAAAAGGAATTGTTGTTTTTGAAGTAAAAAGGCACTTTAATCAGACCCGGAAACCACAATTAAATTCAAACCTAAAAAAATTCAAAAAAGGGAAAATGCCCAAATATCTGCATATAACCATCAGAATCTTGCATTCATTTTTAGTTCCATGATGTTAAAACTAGGCATCTACAACAAATTCATGGACACGGTCCTCACCTACTCATCTACACCCCATACTGCATAATACAACACCATTCATCTCTTAGTTGTTGAATAAAGCAGGTCTTGGTTTTAATATGCATCCAATGATGGGACAAGAATACATGAGCATATTTTTTCGCAATAATTTAGAAGTCAAAACTCTTTGTAGCCCCCCACTTACCATTAATCCATCCAATATTACTGGGGTTTAACGAGTGTAATTTGGGTGAGGGGTTGGGGGGGGGGGCTTGTTCTGCTTCGGCATGCTTTGCATGAATGAAGCTTGACTCAAGCTCCTCACCCCATTCGGTGCTTTGCTTATGTTCGGCAAAACTCAGGCTTGTTCATGAGCCTTGTTAAGCTCGTCAAGTCTTCACCGATGCAAATCAACCACTGGAAATTGAAATTTGTTCTCAAGAGCTTATTGAATGAACTTTGTGTTTGAACTTCCACATGTTAACTGAACCTAACTCAGCATGGCCTACCATTTGCTACTCACAAATTTTAATAATGTGTGGTAAGAGTGGGAGAAAGAAGGCACAAGAGCAAAGCAAACAAAAATTGGTCTTATGTAGAGGCTTTGACTTTGTACTAAAAAAGAGAAAACTTTGGGAGTGGGTCCGGTTGAAAAAAGTTTATAGGACCAGCTGATCCAAGGGTCCCAAGTCATTTGGGATCCCTAGCTCTCTTTTGTTTGATTGACATCAGCAGAAATTAAGCAAAACTGACCAATCCAATATCCATACGAGTGATGGAATAAATCCATATTCAGGCAAATTTGCGTCATCTCCTATGGATTCAAAATGAGAGACACAACGGATCTCCTACGGCAACAAAAAATTTCAATTTTTAAATATAAAAAGAACATAATGCATTTGAGTGGAGACAAGCAATGGATGGGTTTTTGTGTTTTATTTGTTCTATGGCCTGGGTGCAGGGGTGGGGTGCAGGCGATGCCCATACCTTTTGTGTTACAGGAGCATTTACAGAAAACAAAAAAGCGGAAAACATGACAAATGTGAGCCTAATTTGAGGGTTGCATGTATACTATACCATGATTAAAAATTACTCTATATCCATATCTTTAATGATTGGGTTGAATGCTACGGACTTGGGAGGAAATAGAAAGATGAAGACTCTTTGGCAGTGTGCTTTTTTTGATACTATTTGGGTGATTTGGTTGGGAAGGAACATGAGGATCTTTGAGGACAAAATTGAAGAGGAGGAAGGGTTATAGGACCAGATGTTGGCATCTTTTTGGGCATCAGTGTCTAAGGAATTTGCAAACATTCCTGTTTTCTGTATTACTGCCAGTTGGACAGCCTCCTGTGGGATATAACATGTTCATATTGCATTGTTTTTGCTTGTGTTTTTTCTTTTTATTTGTGTGATGTATGACTTTTCCTATCTCTGGGATTGGACGTCTTATCCACCTTTAGATAGGATTTCTNCAGCCTCCTGTGGGATATAACATGTTCATATTGCATTGTTTTTGCTTGTGTTTTTTGTTTTTATTTGTGTGATGTATGACTTTTCCTATCTCTGGGATTGGACGTCTTATCCACCTTTAGATAGGATTTCTTATTTTTACTTATTAATAAGATCTTATGTTTTCTATCCAAAAAACAATTGCCCTAGTTGTCAAAATGGAGGAGTAAAAACCAGCAACCATGAACTGACTGAAAATTTACATGCAGTGTGAGTATTAAGATTATTTTTTTAGACTCCTAATAGACTGGTTTTTTTGGGTAATAAATAAAATTGGTTTGGAATCCTGTGGCGATGTGCAAACAATTTACGGCCTGAATTCACATGGACCTGTGCAAAAATATTTAACTGCAAGATTGTGCTTCAAAACCATGAATCAAGGACAAACTATGGAATAAGCAAGCTCATTAAAATTAGTCAGGCGTGGAAAATCTTATCACTAATTCACTTACCTGGTTTCCGCGGATAACTTCTCTAGGAATATTGGGGAGCAACTTGGATAATTTGTCGGGACAAGTAACTGTAGGGGCTTGATAGGTACCTGCACCATCATATAGCATGAAGACAGAGGATTCACATATAGGTTGTGATATACGCTTATACAAATAAGTGTATGAACCCACACCAGTTTTAATGATGCATCCTGTGAATTCAATTTAGGACTGACGGCCACCGGACTATAAGAACACTTGACGATGGTCCCTTCACTACCTTCAGTAACCGAAGTGGCCACCATTGAATTGACATCTTCAGCATTGATATCAACCACAGTTTCTATCAATTTCCGGTTTATCTCTTTTATTTCTTCCAACAGAGAATAATTGACCTGCAACATGTTGAATTAGTTCTTTTATTGAAATAACAGAGATGACATTTCATCGTCATTTTCAAGCTGCATTGAGATAAAAGTTAATTAACATGGAAGCACCTATTGCATGGACATAGCGTTGCTGCTTTCTAGAAAATTAAAGAGAGAATTTATTTAATTGTTCCTTATGAAACATGTTCCAATTGACCCTAGGAACTAAAACAATTAAATTGTGAAGAATAGTTTATACATTTACTTGCAAGATATATCCTTTTCCACTATGTGGAATGCCACTGGATGTGGAAGTATTAAAGGAAACATCCAACGGAGGTGCACATGCACAGACACGTTTGGGTACAGAAGTGAATTTAGTGTCATGCAGGCAAGTGTAGAGACAGTAAACTCTAGTGTTTCAGTCATTGACACAGATTGGAATGATGTAATATTGCTCGTTTACTCATGATCGCATATGTGCACACCAGTGTTTTGCATACAAGAAGCAAACTCTGTAGAGTAGAAAATAATTTGCAAACAAATACCTTTATAAAAAATTTATGGTACCCCTTAGATCTCTGATGTGGGTCACCCAGTATCGGTGTGTTTTTGTTAGGTGGGTGGGGGGAGCATTGCACATTGCAGTGCTTTCATCCAGCAAAGTCACAAGCTATTCTGATAGTAAGCCACAGTAAAGCTCTTCTCATCTCCACCTCCTCAATTTCAAGCCAACTCACTCTTTTATATATTATCAAACACCATAATCATCTTCACTTGATGGCCAAAAACGTTCATCTCAATGTATACACTTTTATAGGATTCAGTGAATCAATGAAGGATTTGTCACAAGCTCACTTGATTAAATTTAGAATCCTAATGATTCTCTTTCTCCTCCTACTATTCTATGGGAAGACTTGGTATAACAACCACCTTCTGCAATCCACTTACCCTACTTTTCTACCTCCAACTTGCCTCCCTCACTAAAACCTCCTAAACTATCTAATTCCTCAATTTCCCAAAAGATCTTTGTTCTCCTACATCTAACATCGCAAGTGATAACCACATCATATTCTCAAATCTAAACCGNTAAAACCTCCTAAACTATCTAATTCCTCAATTTCCCAAAAGATCTTTGTTCTCCTAAATCTAACATCGCAAGTGATAACCACATCATATTCTCAAATCTAAACCGCACAGCCCCCCACATAATACGATTTAACTTGTGTGCAATTGGAAAATGGGCCGACTATAGTCTAGACATAACCCTTTGCACCACATTCAGAAATAAATCTTTCCTCTATGTAGCAAAGAGGAACCTATCTGTCCAAGTTGTAACCTAACACCTAGACTATGTAAACTAAGCGTTAGAAAAAGAAATATCCTGCAACCCAAATACAAAAACAAAATTATTGAAAATTTTATTTTGTGAGGATACTTGAGGAGGGAATTTATGGTTTAGTACTGTTTTTCATGTTTTTGTCATTTGTCCTCCCCCCACGAGGCTCCTTATTCAACTTTTCTTGTCATAAGGGAGGACTCTTATTCTTGAGATTTTCATTTCTTTAGGTGCCTACGGATTGTTTCTTTGTTTGACACTCTCCATTTTTCCTTTAGTACTATTCTTCTCACGATTGTAGACTTTGTATTGTGGATAATCAGGTATATACTATCTTCCCTTGTATATCTTTTTATTCATAGCTTGTAACCCCTCAAAAAGCTCAATCATTTATTTCAAAACACCTATCTGGAAAGCCAAAAGTCCACCACGAAAGTCAAGGCCTTTTCTTGGTGTACTGTCCTCACCCAGGTGACTTGTTGCATGTAAGGAGGGGTTATAAGGCTTTGATCCTGATTTTTGCTACTTGTTTGAGAAGTGGAGTGTCAAATACTCACTAATTCAATTGGTGTTTTGCATATCAATATGATTGGCGAGGCATGATTTTATCCATATTCCAGTGGGGAATATGGAATAACTAATCCAATAGGATTGGTGAGGCATGGGTTTATCCTTCTTGAGAGGAGAAGTTGTTGCACATCAATTTATGGTGTTTTGGGAGAACAATCACTCCTTTGGAATGGCGCATTGGTGGTAATTCTTTGGTGTACTTGACCAGAGCAGAACTTCAGAATTTTCAATGACCGTATCTTCCTTCAAAATTAGTATCAGAAATTGTGATTTTGGCTTCTTTTGCACCAAAGTCATGGAAATTGAAGAGGGCTGCCCTTCTTGGATCTTCAATGGAATCAGAAGGCAGCTGTTCTTTAGTCTTTTAGTTTCTTTTATAGTGAACTCTACCTTGTTTTCCTTTTCTTCTGATGATATCTTGTCCTTAAAATTGTCGGTCTGTTTTAGATTATTCTCAAACAAGTGATGAGCGGTAAGAATGGGAAACAAAGACCATATGAAGAAAATTATATCTAAAAAAACTGGAACCATAGGCTCGGATTGAGAATTTGGCACTTCATTTGGTTGGTGGAAGAGGACTTTGATGGTGGATCAAATATCAGAGGCAGGACTACAAATTGTACTGCCTAATGATGATGATATGATGAATATGAACTCAGCTGTGTTGATGTGCTACAACCAAGTTGTCTGGATGAGTATGTATGACAAATAACAAATGCAAGGGATTATATATCAAGAGCTTCTACCATGCTGAAGACATAGCTGCAGCAGTTACCATACCTCAGTCCTTGGCCTCTTGCTATAAGATGTTGCAGTTGACTCCAAGTCAGATGCCTCGTAGCTAGTCAACAGCTTGACACTATCATTAATGCTGCTTACTGATGAAACAGTATTTGAGGGCACTTCAATTGTGTAGCACCTGGCTCTCTTTCTTCCAGCAATCCCAACTGGCATGGTGTAATTTCTTCCTTGCAAATGACAATTAGTCATGGCAACCAAATCCTCACCAACTGCCATCCTAGATCCATCACCTGGAGTTGATCCAGCTGTCCTCTCAACAATACTGACAACTGACTCCATGCCACCAACAGAAGCACTTAATGCTTCATGCGACATTGATCTCACCTGTACATTCACATGTCAAAAAATTTGAAAAATTGCATGCCATATAAGGACTTTAACATAAAATCAACTGGAAACTTATCTCAAACTAACCGCTTTAAGTAGGCGCTGAAAAGGCTGCTTGGAAACACTAGAGTCGCAACCATCAGTTGGTAGAATGCTATTATGATTTCCATCCAGATCATTACACAATGCAAGCAAAGGCGAGGCTGATGATCCAGGAGTGGGTATCAAAAGGGGTGTGGCTGATGCTGCCCCATCAGTTGTTTGTTGAAGTCCAATACTTGCATAATTTGAGAGTGAGCAAATACTTGAAGTAAGTTTTTCAGAATTCCATTTAATGGAGGATGGAGACAAGGAAGATGAAGGAGAAGGAACAGGAGCTGATAAGTCCAGAGATGGAAAAGGGGTTCCCGCTTTTTCAAGAGATCTCTGCAAATTTTTCTGGTCAACATATGTAGAGGAATGTTGAGGAATTTGAAGAGATGCCTCCGCCTGAAGAAGTTGGGGTGAAGAGAGAGGGGATGGAGATTCTGACTTCACTTGGTGATGGTTATTCATTGAATGGTGGCCTGCTAAGGGATATTGCAAAAGAACCTGCCCTTTAACATCCATGCTTTGTATCACTTTCTGGTTGTCTATTTCGTTCATCTGATGAACATGTGTTTGGTTGCACTGCTGAAGCTGTTTCTTTGCATCTTGAGCCTTAATTGGTTGTTGGTCATTCTGTGATTTGAGATGCATGCTCTGAAGCATAGTATGCGATTCAAAGGGATTAATGTTCTGCAGACTTTGTGACAAAACGGTGTTGGGTTGAGGGTCACTTGCAGAATATTTTATAAATGAACTAAAACCAATCCCTTGTTCTCCATCCAAATTTCTACAAGGCTGTTGCAAATTCATTATGGTCTGCGGTGAAGTTGTGGTGTCAGATAAAATCGCAGACTGCTGCAAGCTTGTCACATTATTCTTTTGCATTTCAATTTTAGAGCACGAGTTGTTCAATTGAAAATGGGGATTGATTTGGTTTCCACAAGGATCACCTTGAGGATTTTGAGATTGTGGCAGCATAGACATTTGTGATAACTGCACAAGGGGTTGGGGCACATGCTGCCGCAGTGAAGAACTGGACTTTTCTGGCCCAGCGAATTTAAGAAAATCAATGATCTTTTTCTCAATCACATCCACCATCCTTTTGTGATCTGTTGATAGCTTATTTTTGGGTAGGTGTAAAAATGTTCCGTAATACTTAAATGCATTTGCTATCTTTTTGAACCTCTCGAGATGGGCAGTCTTTTCTTGTTCCGGAAGAGAATTGACCTGCAAAGCATCAAATAACACTTATATATTATGTAAACAAACAAATGAACCACAGTAGTTGAAAAGGTAAAGTTTTGAAGCAAAGAAACATCTCCAAACTGGGTTCGGAGAAAAGGAATTGAGTTCTAGAAGCAAGAAAGGCAAAAGCGATGAGGTTACCTGAGAAGATCTTACAAGATGAAGAAACTTTTTGTGGGCTTCCCTGAGTTTNCCACAGTAGTTGAAAAGGTAAAGTTTTGAAGCAAAGAAACATCTCCAAACTGGGTTAGGAGAAAAGGAATTGAGTTCTAGAAGCAAGAAAGGCAAAAGCGATGAGGTTACCTGAGAAGATCTTGCAAGATGAAGAAACTTTTTGTGGGCTTCCCTGAGTTTTGGAAAGTATATGTCCCTCATAGCTGTAACCTACATAGTAGAATTGGAAGTATGCGTCCCTCAAGTGTTGGTGATGATAACACAAGGTTTATTGAAGATAATTAGATACAACAGAAAATTATGGGACTCTACCTTTTGATAGACCTCCTCTTGCAAATCATCGTCGTTTTCTTGTCTGGCCTCACATATTGAATCTAGTGTCACTAGAGACAAAGTAAGCAAATATTTGTACATTACTCAGTAAAATTGTCCACATAATCCTAAGTAAAAAGAAATAGAAAATTACAAACCATTCAAATGAAGAAATGAACTCCATTGAAAAGAACATGATGTTGCAATCATTTAAAATAACCTTAGCCCACATTAAAAACAGAAGCGGCAGCCCAATTGTCATTGACAACGTATCCAGGAGGACTTCCATGGATTATTAAAACTAAAATATTAGGTCATCTCGGTAGATTTGTCCACCCAAAAGTTGGCTTCAAGATAAACCTAGAAGATAAGAGCTCCCTGTTTGGCTCAACAACCTGCTGTGATCAAACATAACGGAGCCACAGTGGTGGAACTCTGTGGATTGATTTCTTTGGGGTAAATGTAGATCTATCATCGTGTTCAAGGATAATAACGGGGAGTCCCCAATAAAAGATATCACAATGTAAAGTAGAAAAAGTGCCAAGGAAGATTCTCCCATATGAAGCTCTAAGACAAGAGAGAATGAACTCCTATACGCTCAAATACCACAACTAATGACCTAAAGCACCAAAAACTCTTTTATGGCTTATGGGTGATTATGGGTAGTCACTAGTTATTGGTGCTAAAGTTTAGAAACGAAATAAAACTGTTAAGGTTTGCATATAGTTTGAGGTATAGTATTCCAATTTCAATAAGATGGGAAAAATGATGTTTTGGCTGGTGGTAGAGATTGTGAAACTACCATCAATAGTAACCACTAACCAGGGGCTGATTGGTGATGATTAGGATGCAGAGTTCAACAACCAAAGAAGAAAAAGATATGCATCTGGATTAACCAGCAACAGAAAGAATTAAATATCGAAAAGCAAGTGCATGCCTTGCAAAATGTCAAAAATATCATAACCCTCTTCAAAATAAAAAGGCTCGATTCTCAAACTGTACTTACCAGATTGTGCTCCATTGGACCTAGATGTGTTACTTTGCTGGCCCAACTGTTGTGGATGTGGAGTTGAATGGTCGTTGTGGACCAATAACTTCTGATGCTGCATGTCAAAGGCACATTTTTGTTTCCCCTTTGATTGGTCCAGTTGAATGTCAGTTGAATCTGGTAGCTGTCCCATAAACTGTTGTTGCTGCTCTGGTGGCAACATTAGTTGTCGCAGCAATGGCACTTCTTGATTATTAACTGGAGCCTGTTGTGGCTGTTGCTGTTTCCTTAAAGACTGAGGATCTTGCTCAAGTAAAGGTTGTTTAGACTGTCTAACAGAATACTGCTGATTCTGTGGAAGACCAGGTAACGGAACTGACTGTCCCAAAGAAAGATGCATAACAGAAGGTGTTTTCATGACAGTCTGCCGGGGAGACTGCATCTGAGGAGTTGAAAAGGTGGTCCGCTGGTTCTCAGTTTGCACGTTTGCGCAAGAGATAACCCCCTGATTGAAATCCTTCTTCAAAAGCTGATTTTGTACTTGTTGCTTGAAAGGATGTTGCTGCGAAATCTGAGATTGCTGCTGAAGTTGTTGGGTAACAACCGTCATTGATTGTTCCCCTCCCTGCTCCTGCCTCTGAGAATTGGCACAACTATCGAAAGGCCTCCCTTGTCCAACTAAAATTTCTACAGGATCCTGTGAAATGCCAGAAATGTATTGCAAGTTGGACCTCTGGCCAACAGCTANTCCAGTTGAATGTCAGTTGAATCTGGTAGCTGTCCCATAAACTGTTGTTGCTGCTCTGGTGGCAACATTAGTTGTCGCAGCAATGGCACTTCTTGATTATTAACTGGAGCCTGTTGTGGCTGTTGCTGTTTCCTTAAAGACTGAGGATCTTGCTCAAGTAAAGGTTGTTTAGACTGTCTAACAGAATACTGCTGATTCTGTGGAAGACCAGGTAACGGAACTGACTGTCCCAAAGAAAGATGCATAACAGAAGGTGTTTTCATGACAGTCTGCCGGGGAGACTGCATCTGAGGAGTTGAAAAGGTGGTCCGCTGGTTCTCAGTTTGCACGTTTGCGCAAGAGATAACCCCCTGATTGAAATCCTTCTTCAAAAGCTGATTTTGTACTTGTTGTTTGAAAGGATGTTGCTGCGAAATCTGAGATTGATGCTGAAGTTGTTGGGTAACAACCGTCATTGATTGTTCCCCTCCCTGCTCCTGCCTCTGAGAATTGGCACAACTATCGAAAGGCCTCCCTTGTCCAACTAAAATTTCTACAGGATCCTGTGAAATGCCAGAAATGTATTGCAAGTTGGACCTCTGGCCAACAGCTATGGGCATGGACGTCTGGGTTGAACCACCAATAGGAGTCATTGCCGATTTTGCACTGGCAATACCTCGTACTCTAGCAGATGCAATACTATTTAGAATGCTCTTGGATGATGGCTGACGTGCTTCAAAAACAATGAAAATAGAAAAAAAAAACAAGTTCAAATATTAACAACTGAAACTATTTGGAATAAAGGCTGAAGCTTATGCTGCAAAGGGAGTAAAAAACACTCGAATACAAGATTTTGAAACCTGCAGATGTTAACAAATTCTTACATCCCTAATGAATGTCAAACAGTGTCCAAAAAATTAAAACTATATGCAGATATCACTGAAAATATACAAAGTCCATATCTTTATGTTGGTGTTGTGTAAGAGCACTTTTGATGTTAGAGCTAATACCTTGATCCCCAGAATTTTCACCAGGACAGGCAGCATCTATTGGCAAACAATTAATTGCAAAGTTCGGAGGTAATGTCTTCACTGACGCCATCTTCGAAGTTATCCGCCGCATATAATCCTCCTGCAAGTACAAATTGAAAAACTCAATTTTCAGAACTTTTCTGGAACAAACTGAAAGACTCAAGCTCCAAAAAAAAAAAATCGAAGGATGAAGCTAAGCAGTATGGCGGTGCCATGGGCTCCTCAAGTCCCCAAGGCTTGCAACATATATGTTTATTCGATGGTAAATTACACAAATTTCCCTGAACTTTAAAACTTGCCTCAAGTTTTTGCCTCAACTTTACTTGGTCCCAATTTTAATCTTATATTTTTGAAATTGTAACAATCTGTCCCTTCCCTTCGATTCCCCCATTACAACTAATGGAAAAACCTGCCCTCCCCCCCCCAGGGTGCCCTCCCCTAGTTTTTTTTGTCAAATTTCTCACAAGAGCACTAAGAAATTATCTCTTTCAATTTAAAGCTCATAATTATCCTAGAAGGTCCCAATTGCAATAAAAATAAAAACACACATTTTGTTTAGTTAAATCGGAGTTTTTATAGTATTTCTAACAAATCAAAAGGTTTTGGTTAATCAAATCCTATATCAACTATATAATGGTAATCCTATGAGAATTCCTTATTTATAATTTAGTATAGTACTGTTTGGAATATAACGCCACCCCCTATTTGAGTAAGGCTGAAAGTATCGGCATGCACGAAAGTAGAACGAATCTAGGCGCCGACCAATAAGATGTTAAGTAGCAGAATCTGTGCGTGAGAACAGATGGGGAATGCTGCTACGAGTATTATTATTATCATTTTATTAGCATTAAGAAACAAAGTATAAAAGAGAAACAATGAGTGAAAATTTTCATGTTTCTCAATTTTGCTCCCAGATAAGGCTTTGGATAGGCTAATTTTTTTAACCCTAGACAAACAGAAGACCCCTAACCTACAGCACAAATTTTAATGTCAAAAAAATACTATAAAACTCCTAGTTGAATTTGTTAAAACAGAGAAAGAGTAATTGCTCCAACAGAGTGAGAGAGCTTTTGCTCAATTGAAATGTTCATTACTTTGTGCAATGTCAAGCACAAGTTATCAAGCAAAAACATAGGTTCAAGTCTAACAGCAGTAATTATGGCGAGTAGAGCCAAATGCTTAGCTTTTTCCCATATCGTACAATCCAAGAGGAAAAAATTGACAATATAGACTTAATTTAAAATGAGATTAGGATAAAATATAACTCTAAACCGTGAAAATTTGCATAATTTTAAGGTGCATGTTTCCAATTCTCGAAGGTTTTTGCTTTCAATCTTTGCCATTTCTATTGTTTTACAATGTCCATTCAGAATTAAGTCAGTTCCCTAATTGTTTGGTATATGAATCAGGATTCAGGACCCAAGCCAAAGGGGAAGTAAGAACCATAAGAAATGAGACGGTTAAAGGAAAAGTTGTTTATGCAAACGCGGATCCATGTAAGTAAAAAAAAAAGGGATTGGATAAGGCTACATTGAACTAACTTGTTACAAAAAATAGAATTCTGTAAAGAAAGAGTAATGCAGACTCAAGGTATACTGCATCTCCCCCACCCCACTCCCCATCCGGAAAAAAAAAATAGAGCCAAAGTCAATGAATACTTCTAAATGATGAATATACCTGACTTGTGGTANCAGACTCAAGGTATACTGCATCTCCCCCACCCCACTCCCCATCCGGAAAAAAAAAAATAGAGCCAAAGTCAATGAATACTTCTAAATGATGAATATACCTGACTTGTGGCAGCCATATATATCTTGTCCTCAAATCTTAAAGCAAGCTGCTCAGTCGCATATATGTCTTGTTGGCTCGGAGATGTCATATGCCTACTCAGTGTATCTATTCTATACAAGCAAGATCAAGTTCGGAGAAGTTATTTGCTAAGCAAGGCAGAGAAAAGCTATTAAAAGCAAAGGATACTATCTAGGAGGTCCATTTGCCTCTGATATAGCAAATAAACAAAAATATAAACATGTAACTTCTCAGACACATCCAGTATCAAGCAAGAAGCTAGCAAACAACAGGCCAAGCAATTAAATCTGTAAGTCATATTGAAAATTGTTGCCAACTCAAGGAAAACGATAGTTGTTTGAAACCATAGAGCACAATTCATTTCTCATATTATTTAGGTGTTTTAAGTAATAAGGAAGCTAAAAATTACACCATAATAGTAAATAATATACAGGCCATATTTCACATTGGCAATATTCTCTATGAGGGAAATTGACCATAATTAGCAGATCCGTAATCACATCTTTGTCACAACTCCTAAATACGTAAATTAGGTTTTCTTTTTCTTCTTTACTTTTCTCAGAGTTAGGGTGGGGAGCCAATTTTTGGTCCTTTTTGCAGATGCATATTTGTCCTGCATGAAGTCCTATAGCAATGCAGTGCAACGTAGTATAATAAATTAAGAGCCATACTACTGATGGCATACATTTACAGAACAGAACACCAGATGTTAACTATTACTTCCACCTTGATCCTTCCTTAAAGAGAAGAAGTGATCAAGGAGGTGCTTCAACAAATAATTTTTGAATTTCATAATAGAACTTACCTTTTTAGAAAATGTTTTGTTCTCTCTTCAGTCTCTGCTACTGCCACTCATACATAGGTTCTTGGAAACTTTAAAGAATAATTTTCTCTTGTAATAAAAAGTTTACTTCTATGAACAAATCAAAAGAGGCATCTGTTATTTACTATTTACAGAAGGTATAAACTACAATTAGGATTTCTAGTTTTCCAACATCTGTATGGAAGATTTTTTCCCTTCGAAAGGACCCTCTCATTTCTAATTATATATGTAATTTAATTGGAAATATAGTGTACTTTCACAGCCCTTTTTTGGATAAGTTTCACTAGTTTGCTATAGAATCATCATCTTTTAATTAGACAAAGAGAAGAGAGGAGCAAAATAGAATGAATGCTTCTTCAATCAGTTTTACATAGACAAGTAATACCACTTGCCTAATTAGTTCTACTATTGTCAATGTGCCTCTCATTTAATCTCTTAGTCCTATTAATCATACTAGCTTCACTAAGTTACTTGAAGAGTCAAGCATACCAACTTCCCAAGACGATCATTAAAGCAGAACAAGATAGTCAATTACAGAGGTATCAAGATCACAGGAGGAACCTAAGAAACAAACTGTAGGTATCAAGATCACAGGAGGAGCTTAAGAAACAAACTGTCCTATCTTTTAATTAGATAAAGAAGAGAGGATCAAAACAGAACAAATGCTTCTTCAACCAGTTTTAAATGAATAAGTGATACCACAAAAAACTTCTAGTATTGTCATTGTGCCTCACATTAAAATTTTCAGTGTGATAAGAAGATATGGAAAGGGAACCAAAGAGCCAAATAAACACACAAAATCAAGACGACAGCAACTTTGCACAGTGATCGTAACCTTAGCATCTGGTCCAGACAAGAACAATTTAATTCATACAGGAAGACCATAGACATGGGGCGGATTTTCTTTCAAGCAATTCAGATGAGTAGTGTTCAAAAGTAACTAAAGTAAGACTAGAAGGTCAAAGACACCCTTTAAGTTACAATTGAGAACAATATTGGAGAACAAGTGAAATTGTGATAAGAACGTCAGTGAAGAAGCTTCATATTATCACTGGCATATCTGAAACCCAATTTAGGTGAAATTACTATATATCCTATTAACAAACTTCGAACCAAAGCATTATTTCCTTGAATCAAAGAAAAAAAGAAAAGCAATATTTTTGCAACTTCCATGGTCGCGATTAACACAACCATACAATTCTCTTCGTTTCCAGCTATAAAAAAAATCAAATTTAGCAAATATCACGAATATGCACTTATCAAATAAGGCAGTCCATATCAACCTAACTTGCAAAGAAAATCTGCACTCCGATTAAAAATTAAAAGGAGGACACCACCATACTCGACTAAATGAATCAACCAATCAAAGGCCATTTAAGTCAAGCACGTAGTAGCAATTAAAAATTTCAAATAAAGGTTAAAACTTCACGTATTGATTAGGGTTTGCATCATACATAAACATTTTGTGTTTAAAAAAACATAGGCAACTTGAAGAAGGCTTACATTTTATGAACAATCTTCTGGCGAGACTCTAATGATAGCTGAGTTCTCCAATTGTTGGCTTCCATTTTCAATAGATCTTAAGAAGGCTCCCAATCGTTCACATCCCAGTCTGGCAAAGTAATCGCCCTTCCATATCACGACAAAATCTACTTAAAAAGGATTCGCTCTTTTAGGTATACCAACCATAAGATTCCAATCCACAATAACATCACAACTTTTACAGATTGCACTATATGAAAATGAAAGATCACAACAATTTACAACTTTAAACACGATTAATTGTCACAATCCCTACGATTTGGTTATAGCAATATCTATTAATACTCCAAATAGGGAATGTATAAGGTTAAAATCCCAAACATGGTTGCATTTATAATTCTATAAGGAAAGAAAATTAAACATATAACCGAACCCAATTATGCATAGCAAAAGGCTACAATCCACATTGAGATTCCAACTATGTCTTATAATCTAATTCACAATTTTACCAAAAAAAAAAACTCCTCCTTTCCCATTACTCAACTTGAATAAGTCCAATCAGGATCAAATCAATAACCACAGCTTAAGGCAATTGCCAATGACCCCAAATTTATTACTGGTTCCATCAATAACTATTTCACTTCAACTAAGTTGAGTTGGGTTGAGTTCATAAACAAAGTTATTTGTGGAGGCTTCGAAACAACAATGTAGTAGTCTTTGTTTTCAGCAATCATCATATGTCAGCGTATAACCCCCACATAATCCTCACAAGAATTTAAACAGAGAAGTGAACTTCCACACTTCACAAATAATATAAACATGGGTTTTGCCTAATTCTCACATATCTCCACAAATATATACATATACACAAATATGTGTGTGGGTATACATATGCTTATATTTATGTGCATACCTCTCTTTGTTTCGATTAAATCCTCCACCCTCGCTTTCTATACGGAAAATTATTTGATAATTCACCTTCAAAGCCAGAAGGAAAGGGCAAAAACTACAAAATTAGTAAAGGGTGTTTGTCTTGTGGTAAGTCAAAAAAGAGAGAGAAAGTTTTAGATGCAATAGCGAGATGCTGTCAGAGAGAGAGAGAGAGAGAGACCCTATGGAGATTCTCAAGGCCACTGCTATGTGTTTGATGAAACGTGGGGGTCAAGGAACCTCTCTATTGTCACTGCGTTTTTATGTAGAGGAGCGCGAGTAAGAAGATGTTCGAAAACTTTGGACAAAGTCGGTTTTATTTCAGCATTGTCACATGCATTGCACGTGTATCGGAGATAAATATTTGCTAATACGTCTATATATATATTTTTTTTTTTTTTGCGATAAAACATTATCGAGTCATATTCGTGTAATGGATAAAACGTAATTTTTTCAATTGATCGGTGATAAATATTGTGAAAATAAATAAAATATTTTTTTTGGACGATAAAAAATTATGAGGTCATATACATGCATTGCAAGTGTGAACAAATATTTGCAAAAATAACTAAAGCATCTAAAAATATTTGCAAAAATAACTAAAGCATCTTACTTTTTGTAATCAATTTTTTTTTTATGCATTGTTTCGGTCATTTAAGAAACAAAAACGTTTCGATGTGTTTCGGATACATTTAAACCCGTTTCAAAATAAAATTAAAAAATTAAAAAAATTAAGAATTATTTTTTTAAAATATTGGTCGAAACATACCAAAATATCTTGAAACATTCTGAAATAATTATGCAAATACATTGAAATATAACAAAACATTTCGAAATATTATAGAACACATCGAAGTATTAAAATTTTGATCTTATTACTGATTCATTTCGGTCTCCTTGAAAGCGAAAACGTTTCGAATATTTCAAACGTTTCGAAACGATATTTTAATCCTTAGGAGTGAAACATATTTCTTTATACAAATATAGATATAGATATAAAAAATCGTTTATAAGTGTACTATTAATAAATAAATTTAAAATAATTTAAAAATTAGTTACTATTAATAAAAGATTATAAATAACTTAGAAATCAAATAGATATTGCAAATAAAAATTATATAGAATTTAGAAATTAAATATTGTTAATAAGAGAGTTCAAAATAACTTAGAAATTACGTATGTATAAGAATTAAAAATTAGAAGAAACTAATATATTGAATTTATAATAAAAATTAGGGATAAAATAAGAAAGGATTAATTGCACTAATGACTCCAAAGCATGAGGTTTGTCTCATTTTGGTCCCCAATATTTTAATTGTATCATTTTACTCCCTAAAGTATTGAATATATTTTTATGTAGTCCCTCAAGTAGACGGTAGACAGATTCCTAATAATTTTTTATTACAAACTTGTCAAATAATACTTAAATATGTGAAAAAAAATAATTTGAATTACCTTTGACCAAATTTTAGTTAAAGAGTTACCTAAATTACACAGTTTTGATTATGAATTATCCAAATTTTGGTCATGCCACCCACATTATGCATGTTTGGTCAAGAGTAACCCAAATTTTGGTCAGGAGCTTTTCAAATTATTTTTTGCTCATATTTAAATGAATGTGACAATTTTATGATTATGATAAAAAATTATTACGAATTTGAATGTTATTTGTTTGAGGGTAAGGGTGTCAAAATATAACATAACTTGTTAACACAACACAAATTTAGAAGGTTTAGATTTTTTTTAAGTCATCCGTTTAGTAAAAGAGTGGACCCGACCCTATACGATTAATAAACAAATTGGATATGAGTGATGTCAATTAGAAGAATACATAACACGACTCGTTTATATACCAATTATACATGGTTTATATACGACACAAACACGATTCATTAGATATGAATTAATGATCGAATCGGATATGAGTGAAGTGTTTTTTGACATGAATTCGATAAAACTCAACATGAACTTGCCTAACCTGACACAATTGATATGTCTATTTAAGGATCCAAATAGAAACATATTTAATATTTCAGGGATCAAAATGATGTAATTAAAATATTAGAGACTAAAATGAAATAAGTTCTATACTTCAGAGATTTTCAGTGCAATTAATCTAATGAAAAATAAAAAAAAAATTCACAAATAAATAAATATAAATATAGATATAAATATAATATAGTAAAGTGCGTACATGTATCTACCTTTCGAGAAAATATTCATTACAATGGTGATACTATGTGGCAATACTAACATAGTATCACCAACCACTAGTATCAATAAATAAGTAAATGGATCCCGCAAGAATTAATAATTAACTCTCCATGTAAGCAAATAACAATTCACTCTTCCTCCATATAAGCGATTGTTAAAAGTGGCGTATGGTATTGTAAAATCACTTATTGAAATTTTTGATATTTATGTAATTTAAAATAAAACAAAACAGTAACAGTGAAGTGAAGAACAATTACACATAAATAGTCTTACAGGAAAGAGTTATAGTAGTGTAACGAAACAGTAACAACAAACAATTGCACATAATTGTTTGTCAAACCAATATAAATATTAACTCGGTTGCAGAACAAAAACTGTTATTGAAGTTGATGTAGATCAAGGTTAGTGTTTGACATTATATCCTTAAGACAGATTTCGTCNTTTAAACAGAGAAGTGAACTTCCACACTTCACAAATAATATAAACATGGGTTTTGCCTAATTCTCACATATCTCCACAAATATATACATATACACAAATATGTGTGTGGGTATACATATGCTTATATTTATGTGCATACCTCTCTTTGTTTCGATTAAATCCTCCACCCTCGCTTTCTATACGGAAAATTATTTGATAATTCACCTTCAAAGCCAGAAGGAAAGGGCAAAAACTACAAAATTAGTAAAGGGTGTTTGTCTTGTGGTAAGTCAAAAAAGAGAGAGAAAGTTTTAGATGCAATAGCGAGATGCTGTCAGAGAGAGAGAGAGAGAGAGACCCTATGGAGATTCTCAAGGCCACTGCTATGTGTTTGATGAAACGTGGGGGTCAAGGAACCTCTCTATTGTCACTGCGTTTTTATGTAGAGGAGCGCGAGTAAGAAGATGTTCGAAAACTTTGGACAAAGTCGGTTTTATTTCAGCATTGTCACATGCATTGCACGTGTATCGGAGATAAATATTTGCTAATACGTCTATATATATATTTTTTTTTTTTTTGCGATAAAACATTATCGAGTCATATTCGTGTAATGGATAAAACGTAATTTTTTCAATTGATCGGTGATAAATATTGTGAAAATAAATAAAATATTTTTTTTGGACGATAAAAAATTATGAGGTCATATACATGCATTGCAAGTGTGAACAAATATTTGCAAAAATAACTAAAGCATCTAAAAATATTTGCAAAAATAACTAAAGCATCTTACTTTTTGTAATCAATTTTTTTTTTATGCATTGTTTCGGTCATTTAAGAAACAAAAACGTTTCGATGTGTTTCGGATACATTTAAACCCGTTTCAAAATAAAATTAAAAAATTAAAAAAATTAAGAATTATTTTTTTAAAATATTGGTCGAAATATACCAAAATATCTTGAAACATTCTGAAATAATTATGCAAATACATTGAAATAAACAAAACATTTCAAAATATTATAGAACACATCGAAGTATTAAAATTTTGATCTTATTACTGATTCATTTCGGTCTCCTTGAAAGCGAAAACGTTTCGAATATTTCAAACGTTTCGAAACGATATTTTAATCCTTAGGAGTGAAACATATTTCTTTATACAAATATAGATATAGATATAAAAAATCGTTTATAAGTGTATTATTAATAAATAAATTTAAAATAATTTAAAAATTAGTTACTATTAATAAAAGATTATAAATAACTTAGAAATCAAATAGATATTGCAAATAAAAATTATATAGAATTTAGAAATTAAATATTGTTAATAAGAGAGTTCAAAATAACTTAGAAATTACGTATGTATAAGAATTAAAAATTAGAAGAAACTAATATATTGAATTTATAATAAAAATTAGGGATAAAATAAGAAAGGATTAATTGCACTAATGACTCCAAAGCATGAGGTTTGTCTCATTTTGGTCCCCAATATTTTAATTGTATCATTTTACTCCCTAAAGTATTGAATATATTTTTATGTAGTCCCTCAAGTAGACGGTAGACAGATTCCTAATAATTTTTTATTACAAACTTGTCAAATAATACTTAAATATGTGAAAAAAAATAATTTGAATTACCTTTGACCAAATTTTAGTTAAAGAGTTACCTAAATTACACAGTTTTGATTATGAATTATCCAAATTTTGGTCATGCCACCCACATTATGCATGTTTGGTCAAGAGTAACCCAAATTTTGGTCAGGAGCTATTCAAATTATTTTTTGCTCATATTTAAATGAATGTGACAATTTTATGATTATGATAAAAAATTATTACGAATTTGAATGTTATTTGCTTGAGGGTAAGGGTGTCAAAATATAACATAACTTGTTAACACAACACAAATTTAGAAGGTTTAGATTTTTTTAAGTCATCCGTTTAGTAAAAGAGTGGACCCGACCCTATACGATTAATAAACAAATTGGATATGAGTGATGTCAATTAGAAGAATACATAACACGACTCGTTTATATACCAATTATACATGGTTTATATACGACACAAACACGATTCATTAGATATGAATTAATGATCGAATCGGATATGAGTGAAGTGTTTTTTGACATGAATTCGATAAAACTCAACATGAACTTGCCTAACCTGACACAATTGATATGTCTATTTAAGGATCCAAATAGAAACATATTTAATATTTCAGGGATCAAAATGATGTAATTAAAATATTAGAGACTAAAATGAAATAAGTTCTATACTTCAGAGATTTTCAGTGCAATTAATCTAATGAAAAATAAAAAAAAAATTCACAAATAAATAAATATAAATATAGATATAAATATAATATAGTAAAGTGCGTACATGTATCTACCTTTCGAGAAAATATTCATTACAATGGTGATACTATGTGGCAATACTAACATAGTATCACCAACCACTAGTATCAATAAATAAGTAAATGGATCCCGCAAGAATTAATAATTAACTCTCCATGTAAGCAAATAACAATTCACTCTTCCTCCATATAAGCGATTGTTAAAAGTGGCGTATGGTATTGTAAAATCACTTATTGAAATTTTTGATATTTATGTAATTTAAAATAAAACAAAACAGTAACAGTGAAGTGAAGAACAATTACACATAAATAGTCTTACAGGAAAGAGTTATAGTAGTGTAACGAAACAGTAACAACAAACAATTGCACATAATTGTTTGTCAAACCAATATAAATATTAACTCGGTTGCAGAACAAAAACTGTTATTGAAGTTGATGTAGATCAAGGTTAGTGTTTGACATTATATCCTTAAGACAGATTTCGCCCCCACATACGGTGTTTATGAAATATCGAACGTCTGCCTCTCAGGATACAATGATCTTTACACTAGCAGAAGTAGCACTCCAATCTACTCGTCCAGCGAACCAAAATTGTGTTGTGTACTCTCTAAATGCAGACTGCCTTAATATCGAAATGCTATGCTCTAATGTCCGACTTAATGACAAAAAATGGACTGATGAATTGAATCAATGACTGAAAGGTAATAAGACTGAGTATTTATAGACACTTTGGTGACATCATACTAAAAGACACAACTCAGAATAAACACAACATCCAGGAGACACGGTGCTTATGGAAGGAAGCAAAAATCCGACCAAGTGCAATCCAATGGATTACCAAAAATAAATTTCGAATTAAGAAATTCACGCTCAATTAATTAAATAAATTTTCTNATGTGTTTGATGAAACGTGGGGGTCAAGGAACCTCTCTATTGTCACTGCGTTTTTATGTAGAGGAGCGCGAGTAAGAAGATGTTCGAAAACTTTGGACAAAGTCGGTTTTATTTCAGCATTGTCACATGCATTGCACGTGTATCGGAGATAAATATTTGCTAATACGTCTATATATATATATTTTTTTTTTTTGCGATAAAACATTATCGAGTCATATTCGTGTAATGGATAAAACGTAATTTTTTCAATTGATCGGTGATAAATATTGTGAAAATAAATAAAATATTTTTTTTGGACGATAAAAAATTATGAGGTCATATACATGCATTGCAAGTGTGAACAAATATTTGCAAAAATAACTAAAGCATCTAAAAATATTTGCAAAAATAACTAAAGCATCTTACTTTTTGTAATCAATTTTTTTTTTTATGTATTGTTTCGGTCATTTAAGAAACAAAAACGTTTCGATGTGTTTCGGATACATTTAAACCCGTTTCAAAATAAAATTAAAAAATTAAAAAAATTAAGAATTATTTTTTTAAAATATTGGTCGAAATATACCAAAATATCTTGAAACATTCTGAAATAATTATGCAAATACATTGAAATAAACAAAACATTTCAAAATATTATAGAACACATCGAAGTATTAAAATTTTGATCTTATTACTGATTCATTTCGGTCTCCTTGAAAGCGAAAACGTTTCGAATATTTCAAACGTTTCGAAACGATATTTTAATCCTTAGGAGTGAAACATATTTCTTTATACAAATATAGATATAGATATAAAAAATCGTTTATAAGTGTATTATTAATAAATAAATTTAAAATAATTTAAAAATTAGTTACTATTAATAAAAGATTATAAATAACTTAGAAATCAAATAGATATAGCAAATAAAAATTATATAGAATTTAGAAATTAAATATTGTTAATAAGAGAGTTCAAAATAACTTAGAAATTACGTATGTATAAGAATTAAAAATTAGAAGAAACTAATATATTGAATTTATAATAAAAATTAGGGATAAAATAAGAAAGGATTAATTGCACTAATGACTCCAAAGCATGAGGTTTGTCTCATTTTGGTCCCCAATATTTTAATTGTATCATTTTACTCCCTGAAGTATTGAATATATTTTTATGTAGTCCCTCAAGTAGACGGTAGACAGATTCCTAATAATTTTTTATTACAAACTTGTCAAATAATACTTAAATATGTGAAAAAAAAATAATTTGAATTACCTTTGACCAAATTTTAGTTAAAGAGTTACCTAAATTACACAGTTTTAATTATGAATTATCCAAATTTTGGTCATGAGCTACCCACATTATACATGTTTGGTCAAGAGTAACCCAAATTTTGGTCAGGAGCTTTTCAAATTATTTTTTGCTCATATTTAAATGAATGTGACAATTTTATGATTATGATAAAAAATTATTACGAATTTGAATGTTATTTGTTTGAGGGTAAGGGTGTCAAAATATAACATAACTTGTTAACACAACACAAATTTAGAAGGTTTAGATTTTTTTTAAGCCATCCGTTTAGTAAAAGAGTGGACCCGACCCTATACGATTAATAAACAAATTGGATATGAGTGATGTCAATTAGAAGAATACATGACACGACTCGTTTATATACCAATTATACATGGTTTATATACGACACAAACACGATTCATTAGATATGAATTAATGATCGAATCGGATATGAGTGAAGTGTTTTTTGACATGAATTCGATAAAACTCAACATGAACTTGCCTAACCTGACACAATTGATATGTCTATTTAAGGATCCAAATAGAAACATATTTAATATTTCAGGGATCAAAATGATGTAATTAAAATATTAGAGACTAAAATGAAATAAGTTCTATACTTCAGAGATTTTCAGTGCAATTAATCTAATGAAAAATAAAAAAAAAATTCACAAATAAATAAATATAAATATAGATATAAATATAATATAGTAAAGTGCGTACATGTATCTACCTTTCGAGAAAATATTCATTACAATGGTGATACTATGTGGCAATACTAACATAGTATCACCAACCACTAGTATCAATAAATAAGTAAATGGATCCCGCAAGAATTAATAATTAACTCTCCATGTAAGCAAATAACAATTCACTCTTCCTCCATATAAGCGATTGTTAAAAGTGGGGTATGGTATTGTAAAATCACTTATTGAAATTTTTGATATTTATGTAATTTAAAATAAAACAAAACAGTAACAGTGAAGTGAAGAACAATTACACATAAATAGTCTTACAGGAAAGAGTTATAGTAGTGTAACGAAACAGTAACAACAAACAATTGCACATAATTGTTTGTCAAACCAATATAAATATTAACTCGGTTGCAGAACAAAAACTGTTATTGAAGTTGATGTAGATCAAGGTTAGTGTTTGACATTATATCCTTAAGACAGATTTCGTCCCCACATACGGTGTTTATGAAATATCGAACGTCTGCCTCTCAGGATACAATGATCTTTACACTAGCAGAAGTAGCACTCCAATCTACTCGTCCAGCGAACCAAAATTATGTTGTGTACTCTCTAAATGCAGACTGCCTTAATATCGAAATGCTATGCTCTAATGTCCGACTTAATGACAAAAAATGGACTGATGAATTGAATCAATGACTGAAAGGTAATAAGACTGAGTATTTATAGACACTTTGGTGACATCATACTAAAAGACACAACTCAGAATAAACACAACATCCAGGAGACACGGTGCTTATGGAAGGAAGCAAAAATCCGACCAAGTGCAATCCAATGGATTACCAAAAATAAATTTCGAATTAAGAAATTCACGCTCAATTAATTAAATAAATTTTTTCCAAAAAAATAAGGCTTGGTCTAAACCACACCCGTACCCGAGCCCGATCGTGGTCGTGGCGAGGCGGGCAGGCGGCACGTGCGTCTGTGGTCGAACCGAAGGCATGTAGGCACTCGCTCCGCTCATAAAACTGTGGTATCCCTTGGGGCCCAATCCCATAGAACAAACTTGACCTATATATGCCAATATTGAATTTCTTTCTCAACCAATGTGAGATTGATGTCAAATTTCACATTGCACTACCTTTATTTTCACATTTCAAGAGGGTCACTTTAAAATCTATTTTCTCATTCATTTCTTACTCGATTTGAGCAAGTGAATATATCATGTTATTCTCCTTACGGAGTAGAATATAAACCCATGAAAATTTATTTAAAATAACGAACGGGTCCCACTTGAATATAGGCTCAAAATCGATCAAAAATTTATTTTTTACACTTAAAAATCTGTTTTGGTCCAACGGTGAAAAAATTATCTAAGTGGGATTCACCTTATTCAATTGGCGTTTTATTATTGATTGATGATACCACGTCCATATTTTTGATATAATATCACCATTACATTCAATATTTACTCCAATTTGAAGAGAATTCCATGATATGACAGTGAGCAAACATTCAACTTTACTCTGTTAGATCCCACATGTCATAATCTGTCCCATTTAATTTATCTCTTTAATTGGACAACCACAAAATTCTTCCAATCAATTTCCTATCATTTACAAAGAAATGCTACACAACACACAGGGTGGCAAGGCGGGGCCTTAAGCAAAAATTTATATGAGGCCTTATTAATATTTTTTATTTTTATTTATTTTTTTAATATAAAATATTAATCAAGTTTTTATATTCAAGTTTCGACAATAAATCTTTTTCAATAGATAATATAGTTAATTCATTCAATCTTAATTGATCATAAATAAAATTTTATCAATTTAATTTTTAAACAAGTAATTTAATGATAAAATATGTGTGCAGAGAATAATTTAAAGATAACAAATAATCATTCTTTACCGATGAGTTATGTGCATACATGAAGTACAAAACTTTGATAACATAGACAATTTAAACTTAAACTATTTGAAATGAAAATTTATATTAAGACAAAAAAATAATCAATTTTATAGATTTTCACCACAAGAAATAATGTATATAATTTTTTTTATGTAAGTGAGTGAAATACAACTATAAACACACCCAAAAGAGTTAGAAAAACTTAAATCAATGCTCATGCGTAGGAATAATTTTGCATCTAAAAAAATTAGATATTGATTTGAACTATTAAAATTTGGGCCCTAAAAATTTGAATTATATCTAAAATACAAAAAATAAAAGGAAAATTTGGGGGTCGGTCCTAATAAATCCATCAAGGAAACTTGTTTAGGAATAATTCCATTTTGATCTTTATTGTCTAAAATACCCTCAGTAATTATATTTAATTAATTATCCTAAATTTTAGAAGTTTGATTAAATAGAGGATAGTTGAAGAGTTAGCAAGTGAGCTATTTCTTAAACGAAAGAATCTTCCAGGGAAGTGCAGAAAGAATCGCCATACAAGTTGGAGGTCCTTCTGAACCATTTCCTTATGTCGCATTTCAAGTAGCACCAGCTAGAACTGAAATGAGGCGATACATTAAAATTCCCACTCTCATATCTATCTATATCCATGTATAGATTAAGACTATTTTTCTTTCTCATATATATATATATATATATTAACATTAAAAATAAAAAATAGTAACATTCAAACACAAAAAAATAATAACATTAAATATTAATATTTGAGAAAATAACAGTAGTAACATGCTCAACAAAAAAAATAAAATAAAATAACATGGTTAAAAAATAATAATAACATAGAATATTCAAACCCAAAAATAGTAATATTTTTTTAAAAAATAATAACATATAATCGGTATCAATAATTCAATCATGATTATCTACCAAATCAACTACCTTTCATGCATTGCTAGTTCAAACACACATGTTACACATTACTACTTAGAGAGTAGGCTTAGGTCTTGGAAAAAAACCCAAACACCAACAAAACTATTACATAAACCACCTCTCTCTCTCGCTCTCTCGCTATGTGTCTCTTTTTTTTTTTCTTGAGCTCTTATTTGACTATGGAGTTCTTAGATGAAGAAAGGAAACCCATATTCGTCTTTCAATCTCGCCCGTTGCGACAATCTTTTTAGCCCTCACCCCCAATTCAAATCTCTCCACTAACCCACCCTCTTCATCTCTCTTTCTCTTGCCTCACTCTTTTTCACTTTCTTTCTCCTTTTCCTCTCCACAAACACACACATTCATTTCAATTGGACACTTGAGAATTCGAGATGAGAGAGGGTTTTTACCGTAAGAGACAATGCTAGAATGCCCACTGGAGTTTTAGACAAAGGGGGAAGAGTCGTCAGAATTGGAGTTTCAGACGAGCTGTGCCTTTCCAGTGGTGGGTGTGGGACTTGAAGACATAGCCTGATCTCTTACGAAGGGTGGTAGCTAGAGAGAGAAAGAGAGAGATCTTTGAATTTGAATTTCAAATTTATGATGAAAATTTTATTGACATATCTCTATTGACATTGAATTAAGGAATAATAATTTTCAAGATAGGAAATTAATTTAAGTTGCTTTCAAGGAAGGGTATTTTGGAGTTTTAAAAAAAATAGTGGACTTAATTACTTATTAGTAAGATTAAAAATGGACTTATCCCCAAATTTATTTTCTTGACGGACTAAATTTATTATAAGTCTTTTAAGGATAACTCAGTCCCAATTTTCACAAAATAGAAATAAAAAAAGGCTAATATACTAAAGAGGTAAATTTTAAGAAAATTTGGGGGCTGGTTCCCTTTTGTGGACTTATTTGGTGATAAGTCCATCAAAGAAACTTATTTAATAATAAGTCTATTTTGATCTCTATTATCCGAAATACCCCTAGCAGTTATATTTAATCAAAACAAGTTTGAAAACTAAAAACTCCTAAATTTTAAAAGTTTGACTAAAATTAAAATTTTTTAATGAAAATTAGGGTTAAGTTTTCTTTAAGGGACTTATAATGAGTTTGTCAAGAAAATTTATTTGGGGATAAACCTGTTTTAATTTTACTAATAAGTAGTTAATTCCATTATTTTTCAAACTCCAAAATACCCTTCCCATGACATTGAAGCAGCTTAAATCATTTTCCTAAACAATTACTCCTTGATTCATGCTTAATGAAGATCTGCAGTAAATTTTTTTTCATAAATTTGAATTTCAAATTCAGGAGTAGTTATTATTCATTTTCTTCTTAATCATCTCTCTCCCCCTCCCCCTCCTCTGGTGAATAGTAAAGTGGATTTGAAAATTTCGAATTGCCTTGCCATGCATATTGATGTAACTATGTTATAACCTTCTTTAGTTGTACTGCTACATCTCTCATGTTAATCCTTTCCTCAGATGATTTTTTTAAGCATTGCAAAGCCACATGAATAATTGACACCAGTTACCGCTTAAGCGTTGCACTGTTGCTTTCTTTTTTGAAGTCCATCAACTTCATATTCATCTGCTCAACTATGTACTCAACTGATTCTATCTTCTGTACCCAATTTGATGGGCCAAGCTCAAGGGCTCAACTCAGGTTAAAAGCCCAACTAGATGAAACCCAATGGGTCCAACCCAAAAGAGGACCACACCTAGTCAGGCTCATCAGGGTTCCAGGAACTATGCCATCAAAGAGTAGGCAACGCCATCCCAAGAACCTCGTTTACGCCACCTTGGAAGAAGTCAACCACATCATCCTTTAACCTGATCTCAATGGAGCTCTGTAACCGCCTCAGTCATTGAGAGGATGACGCTAGCTCTATCAAATTACCTACTTAGTTACTGAAAAGACGCCTCAGTCTGTTAGGAGGCACTATAAATTGTAAGCCCCGCCAATACATAGGGGCATCAAGCACATCTTGTATCACTCTTACTTCTCTCATAGCTTGTACCTCCTATACTCTCTCCTGATCTCTTTACACTCCTCAAAGTAATAAAACACCAGTTCATCTTAGCCCTTCATAGTGGAGTAGGTTACGTTGACCTAACCACTCTACATCTTTGTCTTGCTAGTGCTAACTATCTCTTTTCTTAATTACTGCATTAATTACTAATTATTCGACAGGTGGTGTATAAAATTAATTTGTGCATCATCAGTTTGACGTCGTCTGTGGGAACGACAAAGTTCTCACCCAATCACTTTTTTTCCTGTACCTATGGCAAGCACAACCAGATCCATGAATCAGCCCGAAGACAATCCACCACGTGAGGAGGGGACTGCCCCTCCAACTAATCCTGCTCTAAATGCACAATAGATGTTGCAATACAACAACTCATAACTCAGAATTAGCAAATCCTGCAGCTAATGCTCGCTAGACAATAAGGAGGTGTGCAGTCGGGAGGACACAAAGCCAGAGGAGCTCCATGCCCTGGGCGCCAAGAAGCTCCCCACTTGGGCACCCCTTAGGAGCCTTTTTGGTCGCTCCCTACAGAGAAACCCCTCATCAAAATTATGAGACAGTTCCACCTCCCCCTCCAGCTCCCTCTTTCCATGGTGGAGACCCTCGTTTCCAAGAGGATGTGAGCGAAAATCAATGTGTGGAGCATGAGAGCCATTTCCATGACATCTCGAAAGGAGCTCCCAATCATTGGGATGAAAAAATCAAGGAAGTACAGAACCAGCTAGGCGATGTCTTCAATTCCATGAAGACGCAACGATCGAAAACTGTGGAGTACCTTGTAAGACGAACCGACACACTCTTTGTACCAAAATGTGCCAAACTACCCTCTTCCCTAAAAATTCAAAATGCCATAAATGAAAGCCTTTGACGGCACAAAAGACCCACTGGATCACCTTGAAACTTACAAATCCTTAATGTAGATGCCCAATGTTCCTGACAAAATCATGTGCAGGGCTTTCCCGACCACCTTGAAGGGGTTTGCCCAACTCTGGTTCGCCAAGCTCATCCCAGCCTCCATAGGCTCCTTTGTTGAACTAAACAGGTCATTTGTGTCACACTTCATCAGGGACATTGCCACCAAAAGTCTACTACCCATTTACTCAGCATAAAATAGGATCGAGACAAAAGCTTGAGGAGCTACCTCACTCATTTTAAGAAGGAAGGTCGTCCAAATTAAGGAACTCGACGATAAGTTCACCATGACCGCCTTCCTGAGAGGCCTCCGATCATCGAGTTTTCTCTTCTCAGTGATGAAGCACCCACCAAAGAGCGTGCCAGAGTTGCTGGCAAAAGTTCAAAAATGCATGAATGCTGAGGACATCACTAGGTCCAAGTGAGGTGAATCCCCACAAACAGGAGAGAAGAGAAAGGAAAGAGATAAGGAAGATAAGAAGGAGAACGAAAACAAACGAGGTAGGACAAAAAGGGTGTTTGTCAAAGACTGACTTGGTCCTGCCCCTCAGAGGGAGCAACAAATCTTCACTCCCCTCAACGCCACTTTTGGGGTGCATCCTATTCCAGATCTAGGATGATCTCGCAGTAAAGTGGCCTGAAAGAATAAAATCTCCCCCAAATCACAAGAATCCGAACAAGTATTGTTGCTTCCATCGCGATCACGACCATGACACCGACTATTGCTATGAGCTCAAAAGATATATTAAGGAGCTCATACAACGTGACTAACTACATCAGTATGTTGCTGGTAGGGGCCAATCGCTGCCATCTCATAACTAGGAGGGCCAACAACCCCTTGGAGAAATTCATACCATCTTTGGAGGGTTCGCAGGGAGAGGAGAATCCCTCTCAGCCATGAAGACCCATGCCAAAAAAGCTAGACATATTGATGATCTACGCCAGTCCAAGGCACACAAGCAAGGAAATAACGAGGTCATATCCTTTTCAGACAAGGACCTAGAAGGAATTTAGCACCCCCGCGACAACCCACTGGTGCTAACTATGATCGTCGCCAATTTTCAAGTGCGAAGGATTCTCATAGATAGCGGCAGCTCAGTAGATATCATGTTCGCAGAAGCTTATGACAAGCTCTCCCTTGGGAGAGAAAGATTACGGCCCATCAGGTCGCCTTTATCGAATTCTCAAGGAAAAAGGTGTACCTCTTAGGATCCATCACCTTACCAATCACTGTCGGCATAGCGCCCCGGAGCTCTACGGTCATGGTGAACTTCTTGGGGATAGATTGTCCATCAGGCTACAATGTCATCTTAGGGCAACCCGCTCTCAAAACCCTTAGAGTCGTGCCCTCCACTTATCATCTTATCTTATATTTTTCAACCCCAAATGGAATTGTAGAGGTTCGGGGAGATTAAGTTGTTGCAAGAGAATGCTACGTCTCTTCTATGAGGGCCAGAAAGCCATAAGAAGCCCTACAGATGGAGGTGCTCGACCCCAGAGATGATGGCACACTGGAAAGGGGGAGAGCCAGTGGAAGAACTCACACCAATGGTCCTGGATGAGAAATTTTCAGATAAAAAGGTGTACATTAGCTCCTCCTTTCTTGAGGATCTAGCCCGCCAGCTCACGGATTTTTTGAGATACAATATGGATGTTTTTGTGTGGTCACACGAGGATCTTGTGGGCATCGACCCTGAGGTCGCCACCCCCCGTTATATGCCTATTCACCAAAAGCTGAGAAGTGTCTCCACTGAAAGGGCATAAGTAATAGACAAGGAGGTGAAAATCTAATAGAAAATGGGGCAATTAGAGAAGTGGCTTATCCAATTTGGCTGTCAAATGTGGTGATGGTAACCAAAGCTAATGGAAAGTAGCGCCTCTGCGTCGACTTCACCGAACTCAATAAAGTGTGCCCTAAAGACAGCNCTATCCAATTTGGCTGTCAAATGTGGTGATGGTAACCAAAGCTAATGGAAAGTAGCGCCTCTGCGTCGACTTCACCGAATTCAATAAGGTGTGCCCTAAAGACAACTATCCATTATCATGAATTGACATTCTCATCGACGCCACTGTAGGCTACTAGCGGCTCACTTTCTTGGATGCATACTCTGTATATAACTAGATTAACATGTATCCCCTGGACTAGGAAAAGACATCTTTCATCACTTCAAAGGAACCTACTGCTACAGGGTCATGCCCTTTGGACTGAAAAATGCGGGAGCCATATATCAACGGCTGGTGAACAAGATGTTTCAGCTATAGATTGGAAGAACAATTGAGGTGTACATGAAAACATGCTGGTAAAAAGTCTTACCGTAACAGACCACGTAGACCACCTTCAAGAATACTTTGATGTTCTTAGATCATACCGCATGAAGTTGAACNACCGTAACAGACCACGTAGACCACCTTCAAGAATACTTTGATGTTCTTAGATCATACCGCATGAAGTTGAACCTTGAATAGTGCGCCTTTGGCGTTGCATTAGGAAAGTTCTTAGGTTTCATGGTTAACCAAAAGGGAATTAAGGCGAACCTAGACAAAATAAAGGTCATTTTGGATATAAGATCTCCCACCACAACCAAGGAACTCCAGCCCCTTAATAGGAGAATTGTAGCCCTTAACATATTTGTTTCCATGTCTGCAGATAAGTTCTTACCCTTCTTCAGAATTCTTCGGAAAGCATTTAAATAGGGGTCTGACGTAGAAAAAGCTTTTCAAAAATTAAAAGCTTATTTGACTACGCCACTCCTCCTTTCGCATGCCATGTCAGGAGAAACCCTATATTTGTTTCTCTCTGCTTCTCCATCAGCAGTAGCTCTATCCTCACCAACGATAATGAAGGAGTGCAAAAATCTGTGTATTATGTGAGCAGAACATATCGAGGAGTAGAAATAAGATATTCGAGGTTAGAAAAGCTAGCACTCGCCCTAATCTCAACAGCCAGACAAATCTGACACAATTTCCAAAGTCATACAATCGTCGTTGTCACGGATCAGCCTTTAAAGAGGATTCTGGGAAAACCAAATGTAGGTCGTATAGCTAGGCGAATTCGATAAACAGTACCAGTCGAAGGCAGCCATCAAAGCATAAGCCTTGACAAATTTTATTGTCAAGATCACACTGCTGGAGGAGTAGTGTTGTGGGCCCTCAACATNACTAGGCGAATTCGATAAACAGTACCAGTCGAAGGCAGCCATCAAAGCATAAGCCTTGGCAAATTTTATTGTCAAGATCACACTGCTGGAGGAGTAGTGTTGTGGGCCCTCAACATCTCCACTAGATATCCAAGAACCCTTATCAGGAGTCCCACCAGACACCCAGGAGCCCCAGGCAAACGTCTTAGCCATCCAAATACCTAGCCCTGGTGTCCAGGACAAACTAGTGCCTTGTCTTGGCACCCAAGGCATTCTGACGCCCAAGGCAAGTGCCTTGGCGTCCACCACGGCCTCCCAGGCTCCCACTCTACCATCTCCCTACATTACGGAATCAGTGTGCTGAAAAATTTATATGGAGGACTCTTCAACCAATGAAGGAAGTAGAGCAGGCCTAATACTGATTAGTTTCAATGGCACTCTAATCAAATATACTGTAAAGCTTCATTTTACAGCCTCCAACAATGAAGCAGAATACAAAGCCCTCCTCTCCAGTCTTTTGACAATTAAAATGGAAGTACAATACCTCATCACCTATAATGACTCTTAATTGATAGTCAACCAAGTGAAGGGAGAGTTCGAAGCAAAGGAGGCCAAGATGCAAGAATACTTGACAATGGTGCAAGCATTACTGGCCAAGTTCCACCATTTCAAAATTCATCATGTTCCAAGGGAAGACAACACCATAGCAGCCTCATCCTCAAAAACCCCACCAGGACCAGCATTCACTGGTCACCAGTTCAAACCAAGCAGGCCAGGCATAGAGACCACACATGTCAACTGCATATCTTCTGAGTTCAACTTGATGAACCCCATTAAGGCATACATTTAGGAAGGCATACTTCCAAACAATCCATTGGAAGCAAAGAAGCTTAGAATGAGAGTCTCCAAGTTCACCATCCTACATGGTATCTGGTCTAAAAAGGGTTATTCCTTACCACTACTTCGATACCTCTCCCGAAAGGAAGCTAACTATGCCCTACGGGAAATCTATGAAGGAGTTTGTGGAAACCACTCTGGAGGTCACTCCCTAGCCCATAAGGTAGTCAGACAAGGTTACTTCTGACCTAGCATGGTTAAGGACACATAGAATTTCATCAAGAAATGCGACAAGTGTCACCGCTTTGCCATTGTGCCCAGGCAGCCACTAGAGGAATTGACAGTCATCACAACTCCCTGAACTTTTTCCAAATGGGGCATCGACATCTTGGGCACTCTACCTCTAAGTAGAAGACAATGCAAGTTTGTGGTGGTTGTCATTGACTACTTCACAAAGTGGGCAGAAGCCAAGCCCTTAGCTAAGATAACAGACACCAAGGTCAAGGACTTTATTTAGAAAAACCTAGTCTATCATTTTGGAGTACCCCACACCATAGCCAGTGATAACGCCAAATAGTTCGACAATAAACTTTTGAATTTTTTTTTGCGCCGACCTTAAGATAAAGTAGCCTCATTCAAGCCCAGCACACCTCCAGGCAAACGGACAGACAGAGGTCACAGTTAGGACAGTACTACACAACCTGAAGACAAATGCTAGAAAGAGCAAAGGGTCTTTGGGTAGACGAGCTCCCGGGAGTATTATGGGCCTATCGAACAACGCCATGGAGTTTGACTAGAGAAACTCCTTTCTCACTCGCCTTTGGAACTGAAGCAGTCATACCTATAGAAATCGGGGTACATTCTCTAAGGGTCCAACACCACGACCCTATCACCAACGAGGAAGGACTTCGCATCAACCTCGACTTAGTGGAGGAGGAAAGAGAAATGGTCATGGTTCGAAACGCAGAGTACAAACGCCGCATGACAAGATACTACAACTCGAGGGTGAAGCCCCGTTCCTTCCTACTAGGAGACTTAGTTTTCATGAAAGTAATTCTCACCACGAAGGATTCGCGAGAAAGGAAACTTGGACCAAACTGGGAAGAACCCTACCTCATAACAGACATAGTGAGGCCAGACACCTATAGGATCCAGAATTTCGAAGGAAAAGTTTTACCTCGTCCATGAAATGTTGAACATCTAAAGAGGTACTACCAATTACACTTGAGGAGGGCAGAAATAATAAAGCTGGGGAGCTTGATTATGTTTTTTATACCTTTTTTGGGTTATTACCCATCATTGCTCAACATAAGCATTCATCAAATAAAATTTTCTAAAGATCTTTGCATTTTATTTCGAATGAACATCAATGGCAAAAAATCACTTTTACAAAAGTGAGGCTGCACACTACCTTTTTTCTACCAAAAAAAAATTAAATTAAAAGTCCCTAGCACTATAACTGTTCTAATGGCTGCCATCCTTCTTGTCCTAATCCTCTGCATCGTCAGAGTCACCATCATTACCATCAGCATCAGGCACCTCATATAGCACAAATCCTGAGAAGTCAATATTAGGGAAAACAACCAAAAATTTTCCCCAAAGCCCCTTATAGCCATTAATAAAGGCATTTGCAAGGCCACTCTCAGAATCAGCCTCGGGCTTGGTAGCCCTCTTATGAGCCAATCACAGATCTGCCTTAGTTCAAGAAACTCTCTCGCGAGTTGCCTTTAACTTTGTTTTTGCACTAAAGTGGGCAGCTCACCATCTGGCTCGAGCTTAGCGGCCCTCACGTGGGTCACCACAAGCTCTTCCTTAAGCTTAGCAGCCCTCTCGCGAGTTACCACAAGCTCTGCTTCAGCCCTCGTGCAAGCAGCCTCTTTGATCACGGGTCACCACAAGCTTAGCCTGGAAAGCCTTACCATTAGCCTCAAGATCAACAATCCTTCCCTGAGCCGCATGAAGCTCCCTTTTCACAGCTTCATGAGCAAGCCTCTCATCCCTGACAATTGATCTCAGCTGGCTGAATTGAATAACCTTTGAAAAAAGGCATAAAATGCAGTTGAAACCTGAAAAAAGATAAAAGAATGTTGGTATCTAAGGGAGGGATAAAAGCAAGGGAGAAAGCAGACCCTTACCTGGGTCAGGCC
The DNA here is from genome assembly GCA_963454935.2 of Ilex paraguariensis. Classification (NCBI taxonomy): domain Eukaryota; kingdom Viridiplantae; phylum Streptophyta; class Magnoliopsida; order Aquifoliales; family Aquifoliaceae; genus Ilex; species Ilex paraguariensis. The sequence goes on from CAUOFW020001514.1 coordinate 442,462, forward strand.
TTCCAGAACAATGTCAATGATGCCTTCAATGCCCCGAGCACCAACTTGATTGATGTATGCAAGAAACACAAATCTCCCGAGTCACTCCCTAACAATCCGAACATCATCCAACATGGAAATAGTCTGATTGGCTGCCCTTGTGGAAGTCCCTGCAGGAGGAGTTGAAGAATTGGAGGCAAGAGGTGTAGCCGCCTGGGGAGTCTCTGAAGGGGCGGTCACCACGATAACTTTTGAAGGAGCTGCTAACTGGGGATGTGCCACTGAAGGGGTCATCTGAGAAGGGCTCACCAGAGCATCATTCACCCTAGCCATCTTAGGTGGGGGAGTACTCCTAGTGAAATAACAGGATTCTACCACCGTTCTATCCACTACAGAGGGGTAAACTATTACCCTGAAGAAAAACTAAGTAAAGGAAGAGAATCCTAAGGAAATCAACATACATTTCCTTTTCAAGGAGGAACCACTAGCCCTGGAAGGGGATGCACCAACTCTAGCACTTCCACCCTCTTTAAGCGTAAGAGTCCCAAAGTCCTTCATAGGGTGAGCTTTCACAGCTTGCAATTTCCATTCCTGGTCTTTTGAGAGCATCGGGGAGCTTGAAAGAAATGTGATGAGCAAACGTTCGTAAAAAGACAAAGGAAAAAGAATAAAGAGCGGACATACCAATTCTCTTGGGAGTGTCTCATCTTGCTGGTACCAAAGCTCTATCAGTCTCTGAAGCCCAGTCTCCACCAACAAATATGAAACAAGCCATCCAACTATGGCAATTAGAATGCATTCTAGTAATTAGTTTTCCTCTCCTCGGACTGAAATAATATCAACCACGATTGGGAGCAGGAGTCTCACTCAAAGAGTAGGCCGCACAAAACTCTTCAGGAGAAACATCCTCATGATGGACCTTCCTCCACAGTGCTAAGAATCCTAGCAGGACTCTCCAACCATTGGGCACCAAACGCCCTGGCACAAGGGAAAAACAATTGAGAATGTGATAAACAAAAGAAGGCATGGGTAACCTCAGCCTAATCTTGAGTACCTCCTCATAAATAGTAATGTCTCTAGAGGAGTCGTCACAAGCAGGCTCACCCATTTCAGCTCGGTGACACAAAACCGTTGGAAGAATATTATAAGTGGAAATAATTCGCAGAATATCAGCGTTAGTGTTGAGGGTACTATAAATGATATTTACTTTGGATCTGTCGTCGTCAAGAACTACATTTCCTCGATATTTGTTGTTGCGAGAGCAAAGAGAAACATTGTCTGGGCCACTACCAGGAGAGCCTTGAGGGATCTGACTCCGTCAATTTTCACCTGAACAAACCATATCATCCGCGGTTTGACCAGAATCGCCCGGCGTACTCCCCTGCATAACTATGTGCTCAACTCCCGCCGCCATGCCTGATTCTGCCATTGCCGCCTGCATGCTCACCTGATTGCACCCAGTGCCCAGTGACGCTTGCGCGCTCACCTAACTGCGCCTAGTGTTCACCGGCACCGCCTATGCGCTTGCCTGGCCACACCTAGTGCCTGGCAAGGCCACCCTCGCGCTCGTCGATCCTTGTCAAGAAAAATTATATGGGAATAAGCCTGTTATTAATTTTACTAATAAGTAGTTAAGTCCATTATTTTTGTAAAACTCTAAAATGCCTTTCCTATTACATTGAAAACAACTTAAATCATTTGCCTAAACAATTACTCCTTGATTCATACTTAATGAAGATCTGTAGTAAAAACATTTTTCATAAATTTGAATTTCAAATTCAAGAGTAGTTATTATTCATTTTCTTCTTAATCATCTCTCTCCCCCTCCTCCGGTGAATAGTAAAGTGGATTTGAAAATTTTGAAATGTCTTGTCATGCATATTGATGTAACTCTGTTATAATCTTCTTTAGTTGTACCGCTACATCTCTCATGTTAATCTTTTCCTTAGATGATTCTTTCAAGCATTGCAAAGCCACATGAATAATTGACACCAATGACTGCTCAAGCGTTGCACTATTGCTCTCTTTATTGCAATCCATCAACTTCATATTCATCTGCTCAACTATGTACTTAACTGATTCTATCTTCTATACCCAATTTGATGGGCTAGGCTCAAGAGCCCAACTCAGGTTAGAAGCCCAGCTTGAATAAAAGCTCAACTAGATGAAACCCAATGGGTCCAACCCAAAAGAGGCTCACACCCAATCAGGCTCATCAGGATTCCAAGAGCTACGTCATCAAAGAGTAGGCAACGCCATCCCAAGAGCCTCGTTCACGCTGCCATGAAAAAAGTCAACCTTGTCATCCTTTAATATGATCTCAAGGGAGCTCCGTAACAGTCTCAGTTGTTGAGAAGATGACGTTAGCTCCATCAAATTAGCTACTTAGTTACTAAAAAGACGTCTCAGTCTGTTAGGAGACACTATAAATTATAAGTCCTGCCAATACATACGAGCATCGAGCACATCTTGTATCACTCTCACTTCTGTCATAGCTTGTTCCTCCTCTGCTCTCTCCTGATCTCTTTACACTCTTCGAAGTAATAAAACACTAGACCATCCTAGCCCTTTATAGTGGAGTAAATCACGTTGAGCAAACCACTCTATATCTTTGTCTTACTAGTGTTAACTATCTCTCTTTTTAATTACTGCTCTAATTACTAATTACTCGACAGGTGGTGCATAATTACTAAATACTCAAAATATTCATATCAATTCTTTTACAGTGATCCAAAATATATTATCGATCATGTCCTCCATATTAATAGAACTATCACAAAAATATATTAAAAAAACTCCCCAAAATAACATCACATATACAAATACCTTAGAAAAAATAAATAAATACTAATGGAACCTAATAAAATTTATAATTTTTAAACAATAAATAAAATCTTGCTCATTTATAAGACATAAGAATTTATCACCATTGTCACCATCCAACCTAATAACATAAAATAATTATAAACTCAATCACTTGTTATTTTTTTTATTGGTAATTAGCTTGACTTTGAATTTTTTTGGTGCAATTGGTTTCACTTGTTTTTTTTATTGGTGATTCCTTAGCTTTGAATTTTTTTTTTTTGGTGTAATTGGTTTCACTTATTTTATTTATTGGTGATTAGCTTGACTTTGAATGTCTACAACTTGATTTTTTTTTTTTTT
>CAUOFW020001514.1:452844-529019 GCA_963454935.2 Ilex paraguariensis
CAAACCTGAAACTTTAGAACAAGTGTCATTAGCAAGAGTAATACTATGTGTGAAAGTAGCAGACTGATAAGTAGAAAAAATATCAGACGCACCAGTCATGTGGTCAGAAGCGCCAGAGTCTATGATTCAAGGACTGCGATTGGAGGACAATAAACAAGTGGAAGCAATACCTGACTGAGCAAAAATAGCAGTGGAGGAAGATGAAACAGCTTGTTGCTGGGATAAGAACTGGGTATACTCCTCTCAAGTAATAGTAACCAATTCAGTGTCTTGCTTGGGTTTCATAGCAGTGCAGCAAACCGAACCACAGGTGCTGGAAGACTAAACTGAACCACATGAGCTCACTGGACCACTGAACCGTACTGTTTGGGCTCGTTGGATTGCTGAACCAGAGTAAAAATTGACTGAATCGAGCTGAACCGGTGCAAAAATAACTGAACCAGACTGAAGAAACCAACTGGACTGAAGAGACGAACTAGACCGCTGAACTGGACTGAAGAAACCAACTGGATAGTTGAACCGGATTGAAGAAACCAACCGGTCTACTGAATCGGACTGAAGAGACCAACTAGACCGCTGAACCGGACTAGAAAAGGCGAACTGGAGCCTGAACCAGACCAGAAAAAGTGAACTGGAGGCTAAACCGAACCAAAAAAGGTCAACTAGAGGCTAAACCAGAGACAAAACAGATGGATCCTGCCTGAACCGGTCTAAACCCAACTGAACCAAACCTGAAACGGCCTAGAACTGACTGAACCGGACTTGAACTGGTCTAAAACTGCCTGAACCGGTCTGGTCTGAGGCTACTGGATCTGAGTCTGGATTCGAGTAAAGATCAGGGTTTGGACTTCTTCTTCTCCAAAGAGCAAACTCTAATGCTCCTTCAACATCACACACACCAGTCGAACAGCAAAGCAACAACCACACATAGATGAGCAACACAACGTCGACCACAGTCGACTACACCAAGAACAACCACCACCACCTAATTGGAGAACCAGAAGCCCCCACCAAGCAAACCAGTCGACTACCACCACACGACCACGAACCAAAAAAAAAAAAAGATGAGCAATACAACATCGACCACCACAGTCGACTACCACNATCGAACAGCAAAGCAACAACCACACATAGATGAGCAACACAACGTCGACCACAGTCGACTACACCAAGAACAACCACCACCTAATTGGAGAACCAGAAGCCCCCACCAAGCAAACCAGTCGACTACCACCACACGACCACGAACCAAAAAAAAAAAAAGATGAGCAATACAACATCGACCACCACAGTCGACTACCACCACCACCAGAACAACCACGATGGACCACGATGGACACCAACGCTAACCACACAAGTCAACTACCACCGCAGTGACAATATTGACACAACCGTGAACCAGAAGAGTTAAAATTTGTATTGATTTTGCTCTGATACCATGTTAAGTGTAGAAGATTAACACAATATTAGAGAGAAACATAGATAGGTCAAAATTTAACCTAACCCTCATACATCACTTGTGTTTATAAGTAACTCATAACAAGAATTACACATGCACACCCTCTTGTATTTACACATAATATCCTAATACTATTAACAAATTACATATACTACCCTAATACTCTTAACAACATCTAACAAACGAAAACAACTGGCAAAACAAAACAAATGAGTCTATTTGAATCTATTTTTTTTGGTGCGAAACAAAAGTTTAAAAAATAAAATAAAAAAATCAAAATTTAAAAGCTCTTCGAATCATTTGTAGTGTTTTCGAAAAAACCAATTTCTCCTTAGAAGCCCTTAGATAAGTCCTATTTTTTAACTTTTCTTTGGTATTGATAAAAATTATTTTTATTCAAAAAATTGATGAAAAAACTGTCCAATAAACCCGAGTCCAAACAAACTAGACTTCTTTTCGTCTAAAATACAAAATAAAAAAAAGAAGAAAAAACAGAAATTTTAAGCAAACTCCAAACATGCTCAATATGTACCAAAAAAATAATAATAATAAGAGCCGTTACTCATACATTACAACCCTATTGTTTTCAATCAATTGGAAATATAGAGTATTGTTTCAATCTTTTTCCACAACCAGGTTCCTCCATTTTTCACATGAGTAATTCTTCATCTAATTTAAAGATAAATTACTAATCTAAACGAATTTCTTTTGACAATTGAAAAATGATATACAAACGCATTCTAAGAAAAAAATTTTCGACGAGAAACAACAATTTTGTTGATAATTGAACACATTCTTGGAATTCTAGTCAGATGTTTGCTATGGTTAAAATGTAAAATTCCAAGATTTACAACCACAGCTGCATAAGTAACTTTGGCTTCTCCAAACACAAAACAACTTACAGTACATGTACATACTACAAACGTTGAAACATAAATAACTGCACCATGTGTATAGCAATAGTGATATACACAACCGTTGTGTTACAAGCAAAATACACCATTACCTATGGTACAAAGTACACCAGTGCTCCCCCATTGATAGGCTATCCTTTGCATATGCTCACTTGGATATGCCAAAAATGATCATGCTGCACTCAAGCAGTTCTCCCAAGTCCCATATTTTGAGCTGAAGCTCCCTCCACCGCTCTGCTGCGCATACTCTGAAATAACTGTCCGAGCACACACGTCCCAAGTCCTTGCTATCTCTCCAAGCGACATGGGCTGTGAAAGACTTCGGAGAGAAATACTAAACCTTGATTTCGCCTTTATGGAAAGATCTTCATACTCTTTGCTGTGAAACAAAATAGTAGGATGCAATTATAAAAGAAAATGTGAAATAGCATATTCTCAGTATGAAACTTTAATCTCCTATGACTTCAGAAAAAAGTAAGGAAGGCACTCTCCATGCTTAAGTAAATTGACCATAACCATATTTGGTTTATTCACCTTTTGTTGAACAAACAAATATAGATCTGAAAAAATATTTTCTGCACTCAGCAAAATTCAGCAAGTTGTTTTCAAAAGTTACCTTCAATGTTTCCCAAAAACAAATGAAAGATATTACAGTAAAGAGAATGATAAGTTTTGCTAAAATGGAAGAGAAAGAGACACAAGATATCCTGTTCAAAACAAAAAACATCAAATGCTCGTTTTCTCACCTTACTTCAACAGGAAACTTGTCCAAGAGTATTGGGGAGCAATGTGGATAATTTGTGGGGACAAGCAATCGTAAGGGCTGAATTGGTGACTGCAAATTAGTAAGCAGAAGTAAGTTAGAAAAGCTAATGCATATGGCCAGCGCTAAATATTAGCTTAATCAGGGCTGGCACAATGTAAACGAGGCCTTAGGCGAAAACTTTACACGGGCCCTATTAATATTCCTTGTATTAATATATATATATATATATATAATTATTATAATTTAATTTTTTATTATTTAAAAATTATTTTCCTTACTTTTTTAGATACAAAAATATTGATCAAGTTCTTATATTCAAGTTTTATAAATAAATCTTTTTCAATAAATAATATAGCTAATCTATTCAATCTTTCTTGTAAAATAGTTGACCATAAATTAGATTTTATCAATCTAAGTCTTGAAAAATTCCTTTCTATAAGCAATGCATGCATTCAGAAAAAAATGTAGTCTTTTTATATAGTTTATTATTTCAATTAGATTGTTGATTTCAATTTTTAGAACTTCCTTTTAAAACTTCTAATTCTCAAAGTAGATCTAAGCCATCAATAGCAGTAGATACATCATGTTTTAGAAAAGTTTCAAGCTTAAGACAATGTCTTTTTAAATTATCTTACAATTTGGGGCCCTAAAAATTTAGATCCTATCCAAAACTCAAAAAAATAATAATAATAAAAAATTTGGGCCTTTATAAAATATTTGGGGGCCCTGGGCAGCCACCTTGGTGGCCTATGCCTAGCACCGGCACTGAGCTTAATGGGCCTTAACCTTACCATCTGTGATATTTACCAAAAAAAAAAAAAAAAAAACCCTTACCATTTGTGCTGAAGCGTACTGAGACTTCAGGTTTGGACTAAGAGCCACAGCACTAAAAGAGCACTTAACGATGGTTCCTTCACCACCTTCAGCAGCAGCTGCTGCCGCAGTTGGATCAACATCTTCATCACTGATATCCACCACTGTATCTATAAGCCGCTGATTTATCTCCCTTATTTCTTCTAAAAGGGCATGGTTAGCCTGAACAGGTGACACTAATTTTTCACTATTTTTTTATATTGAAGAAGCTAAATGGGATGAAGTTGAAACAGTTCTGAGATGAAAATTAATTCAGACGTTCACACTAAAGCAAGATTTTGTGGAAATATTGCTTAACAAAAAAAAACCAGGAATATATTTCCAAAAGAAATAGAGAAAACATGCATGTTGGAATGGAACAAAATACATAATGTGAGTAGTATTGTGCGTAGGACGAAAATGCAATTTACGTTTCATCTTCAACATCATGCAAATGTCAACAGGAAGTAAAAGATTAACCACTGTGATATATCTGTGCTATGTAGTTTTTGTACATGCACACAATTAGATGGTTTACCACATCCTCAACGTGCTCATATCCTAGTACGTGTTCAAGATTTGTGTGGTGTTCATCTTTGTTATGTTATACACTATTTCTAGATTAAGGGTAGTTTATTAANCACCACACGACCACGAACCAAAAAAAAAAAAAGATGAGCAATACAACATCGACCACCACAGTCGACTACCACCACCACCAGAACAACCACGATGGACCACGATGGACACCAACGCTAACCACACAAGTCAACTACCACCGCAGTGACAATATTGACACAACCGTGAACCAGAAGAGTTAAAATTTGTATTGATTTTGCTCTGATACCATGTTAAGTGTAGAAGATTAACACAATATTAGAGAGAAACATAGATAGGTCAAAATTTAACCTAACCCTCATACATCACTTGTGTTTATAAGTAACTCATAACAAGAATTACACATGCACACCCTCTTGTATTTACACATAATATCCTAATACTATTAACAAATTACATATACTACCCTAATACTCTTAACAACATCTAACAAACGAAAACAACTGGCAAAACAAAACAAATGAGTCTATTTGAATCTATTTTTTTTGGTGCGAAACAAAAGTTTAAAAAATAAAATAAAAAAATCAAAATTTAAAAGCTCTTCGAATCATTTGTAGTGTTTTCGAAAAAACCAATTTCTCCTTAGAAGCCCTTAGATAAGTCCTATTTTTTAACTTTTCTTTGGTATTGATAAAAATTATTTTTATTCAAAAAATTGATGAAAAAACTGTCCAATAAACCCGAGTCCAAACAAACTAGACTTCTTTTCGTCTAAAATACAAAATAAAAAAAAGAAGAAAAAACAGAAATTTTAAGCAAACTCCAAACATGCTCAATATGTACCAAAAAAATAATAATAATAAGAGCCGTTACTCATACATTACAACCCTATTGTTTTCAATCAATTGGAAATATAGAGTATTGTTTCAATCTTTTTCCACAACCAGGTTCCTCCATTTTTCACATGAGTAATTCTTCATCTAATTTAAAGATAAATTACTAATCTAAACGAATTTCTTTTGACAATTGAAAAATGATATACAAACGCATTCTCAGAAATTTTTTTTCGACGAGAAACAACAATTTTGTTGATAATTGAACACATTCTTGGAATTCTAGTCAGATGTTTGCTATGGTTAAAATGTAAAATTCCAAGATTTACAACCACAGCTGCATAAGTAACTTTGGCTTCTCCAAACACAAAACAACTTACAGTACATGTACATACTACAAACGTTGAAACATAAATAACTGCACCATGTGTATAGCAATAGTGATATACACAACCGTTGTGTTACAAGCAAAATACACCATTACCTATGGTACAAAGTACACCAGTGCTCCCCCATTGATAGGCTATCCTTTGCATATGCTCACTTGGATATGCCAAAAATGATCATGCTGCACTCAAGCAGTTCTCCCAAGTCCCATATTTTGAGCTGAAGCTCCCTCCACCGCTCTGCTGCGCATACTCTGAAATAACTGTCCGAGCACACACGTCCCAAGTCCTTGCTATCTCTCCAAGCGACATGGGCTGTGAAAGACTTCGGAGAGAAATACTAAACCTTGATTTCGCCTTTATGGAAAGATCTTCATACTCTTTGCTGTGAAACAAAATAGTAGGATGCAATTATAAAAGAAAATGTGAAATAGCATATTCTCAGTATGAAACTTTAATCTCCTATGACTTCAGAAAAAAGTAAGGAAGGCACTCTCCATGCTTAAGTAAATTGACCATAACCATATTTGGTTTATTCACCTTTTGTTGAACAAACAAATATAGATCTGAAAAAATATTTTCTGCACTCAGCAAAATTCAGCAAGTTGTTTTCAAAAGTTACCTTCAATGTTTCCCAAAAACAAATGAAAGATATTACAGTAAAGAGAATGATAAGTTTTGCTAAAATGGAAGAGAAAGAGACACAAGATATCCTGTTCAAAACAAAAAACATCAAATGCTCGTTTTCTCACCTTACTTCAACAGGAAACTTGTCCAAGAGTATTGGGGAGCAATGTGGATAATTTGTGGGGACAAGCAATCGTAAGGGCTGAATTGGTGACTGCAAATTAGTAAGCAGAAGTAAGTTAGAAAAGCTAATGCATATGGCCAGCGCTAAATATTAGCTTAATCAGGGCTGGCACAATGTAAACGAGGCCTTAGGCGAAAACTTTACACGGGCCCTATTAATATTCCTTGTATTAATATATATATATATATATATAATTATTATAATTTAATTTTTTATTATTTAAAAATTATTTTCCTTACTTTTTTAGATACAAAAATATTGATCAAGTTCTTATATTCAAGTTTTATAAATAAATCTTTTTCAATAAATAATATAGCTAATCTATTCAATCTTTCTTGTAAAATAGTTGACCATAAATTAGATTTTATCAATCTAAGTCTTGAAAAATTCCTTTCTATAAGCAATGCATGCATTCAGAAAAAAATGTAGTCTTTTTATATAGTTTATTATTTCAATTAGATTGTTGATTTCAATTTTTAGAACTTCCTTTTAAAACTTCTAATTCTCAAAGTAGATCTAAGCCATCAATAGCAGTAGATACATCATGTTTTAGAAAAGTTTCAAGCTTAAGACAATGTCTTTTTAAATTATCTTACAATTTGGGGCCCTAAAAATTTAGATCCTATCCAAAACTCAAAAAAATAATAATAATAAAAAATTTGGGCCTTTATAAAATATTTGGGGGCCCTGGGCAGCCACCTTGGTGGCCTATGCCTAGCACCGGCACTGAGCTTAATGGGCCTTAACCTTACCATCTGTGATATTTACCAAAAAAAAAAAAAAAAAACCCTTACCATTTGTGCTGAAGCGTACTGAGACTTCAGGTTTGGACTAAGAGCCACAGCACTAAAAGAGCACTTAACGATGGTTCCTTCACCACCTTCAGCAGCAGCTGCTGCCGCAGTTGGATCAACATCTTCATCACTGATATCCACCACTGTATCTATAAGCCGCTGATTTATCTCCCTTATTTCTTCTAAAAGGGCATGGTTAGCCTGAACAGGTGACACTAATTTTTCACTATTTTTTTATATTGAAGAAGCTAAATGGGATGAAGTTGAAACAGTTCTGAGATGAAAATTAATTCAGACGTTCACACTAAAGCAAGATTTTGTGGAAATATTGCTTAACAAAAAAAAACCAGGAATATATTTCCAAAAGAAATAGAGAAAACATGCATGTTGGAATGGAACAAAATACATAATGTGAGTAGTATTGTGCGTAGGACGAAAATGCAATTTAAGTTTCATCTTCAACATCATGCAAATGTCAACAGGAAGTAAAAGATTAACCACTGTGATATATCTGTGCTATGTAGTTTTTGTACATGCACACAATTAGATGGTTTACCACATCCTCAACGTGCTCATATCCTAGTACGTGTTCAAGATTTGTGTGGTGTTCATCTTTGTTATGTTATACACTATTTCTAGATTAAGGGTAGTTTATTACTTTGGTAAAATACATTTTTGGTTACCAAAACACATACTTGACTATCAATATATTTTACCCTTATTACTTTGTAATATGTGACTAAATATATGTTGGGTGTACTTGTTTTTTTTTTAACCGATCCTACACAGCAAGGTGCGATTGGAGTGGATCTAAAATGCCCAGAAGGAATCGCTGCATAGTGGCCGGATTTGAGGGGATTTCGGTGCTTGGATAACCTTCGACAGTTGATTTTCTGGTTTTCTTGCTGGTTCTCTTTATTGCTGGGTTGGTGAACTGCCTGGTTTTGCTTCAGATCTGCTCCTTTGCTATTTTTTGCTTCGGGATTTCTTGCAGGCTGTTTGCATCTCAGACAGTTGCACAGGGACCAAATATCTCATATTTTCCCCTCTAGCTGCTATCCATATTATACTTGGCTGCCGTTGGGAGATTTTTTTTTTTTTTGGGTGTGGTGGATNAGTATTGATAAAAATTATTTTTATTCAAAAAATTGATGAAAAAATTGTCCAATAAACCCAAGTCCAAACAAACTTTTCGTCTAAAATACAAAATTAAAAAAAGAAGAAAAAACAGAAATTTTAAGCAAACTCCAAACATGCTCAATATGTACCCAAAAAATTATAATAATAAGAGCCGTTACTCATACATTACAACCCTATTGTTTTCAATCAATTGGANGGTATTGATAAAAATTATTTTTATTCAAAAAATTGATGAAAAAACTGTCCAATAAACCCGAGTCCAAACAAACTAGACTTCTTTTCGTCTAAAATACAAAATAAAAAAAAGAAGAAAAAACAGAAATTTTAAGCAAACTCCAAACATGCTCAATATGTACCAAAAAAATAATAATAATAAGAGCCGTTACTCATACATTACAACCCTATTGTTTTCAATCAATTGGAAATATAGAGTATTGTTTCAATCTTTTTCCACAACCAGGTTCCTCCATTTTTCACATGAGTAATTCTTCATCTAATTTAAAGATAAATTACTAATCTAAACGAATTTCTTTTGACAATTGAAAAATGATATACAAACGCATTCTCAGAAATTTTTTTTCGACGAGAAACAACAATTTTGTTGATAATTGAACACATTCTTGGAATTCTAGTCAGATGTTTGCTATGGTTAAAATGTAAAATTCCAAGATTTACAACCACAGCTGCATAAGTAACTTTGGCTTCTCCAAACACAAAACAACTTACAGTACATGTACATACTACAAACGTTGAAACATAAATAACTGCACCATGTGTATAGCAATAGTGATATACACAACCGTTGTGTTACAAGCAAAATACACCATTACCTATGGTACAAAGTACACCAGTGCTCCCCCATTGATAGGCTATCCTTTGCATATGCTCACTTGGATATGCCAAAAATGATCATGCTGCACTCAAGCAGTTCTCCCAAGTCCCATATTTTGAGCTGAAGCTCCCTCCACCGCTCTGCTGCGCATACTCTGAAATAACTGTCCGAGCACACACGTCCCAAGTCCTTGCTATCTCTCCAAGCGACATGGGCTGTGAAAGACTTCGGAGAGAAATACTAAACCTTGATTTCGCCTTTATGGAAAGATCTTCATACTCTTTGCTGTGAAACAAAATAGTAGGATGCAATTATAAAAGAAAATGTGAAATAGCATATTCTCAGTATGAAACTTTAATCTCCTATGACTTCAGAAAAAAGTAAGGAAGGCACTCTCCATGCTTAAGTAAATTGACCATAACCATATTTGGTTTATTCACCTTTTGTTGAACAAACAAATATAGATCTGAAAAAATATTTTCTGCACTCAGCAAAATTCAGCAAGTTGTTTTCAAAAGTTACCTTCAATGTTTCCCAAAAACAAATGAAAGATATTACAGTAAAGAGAATGATAAGTTTTGCTAAAATGGAAGAGAAAGAGACACAAGATATCCTGTTCAAAACAAAAAACATCAAATGCTCGTTTTCTCACCTTACTTCAACAGGAAACTTGTCCAAGAGTATTGGGGAGCAATGTGGATAATTTGTGGGGACAAGCAATCGTAAGGGCTGAATTGGTGACTGCAAATTAGTAAGCAGAAGTAAGTTAGAAAAGCTAATGCATATGGCCAGCGCTAAATATTAGCTTAATCAGGGCTGGCACAATGTAAACGAGGCCTTAGGCGAAAACTTTACACGGGCCCTATTAATATTCCTTGTATTAATATATATATATATATATATAATTATTATAATTTAATTTTTTATTATTTAAAAATTATTTTCCTTACTTTTTTAGATACAAAAATATTGATCAAGTTCTTATATTCAAGTTTTATAAATAAATCTTTTTCAATAAATAATATAGCTAATCTATTCAATCTTTCTTGTAAAATAGTTGACCATAAATTAGATTTTATCAATCTAAGTCTTGAAAAATTCCTTTCTATAAGCAATGCATGCATTCAGAAAAAAATGTAGTCTTTTTATATAGTTTATTATTTCAATTAGATTGTTGATTTCAATTTTTAGAACTTCCTTTTAAAACTTCTAATTCTCAAAGTAGATCTAAGCCATCAATAGCAGTAGATACATCATGTTTTAGAAAAGTTTCAAGCTTAAGACAATGTCTTTTTAAATTATCTTACAATTTGGGGCCCTAAAAATTTAGATCCTATCCAAAACTCAAAAAAATAATAATAATAAAAAATTTGGGCCTTTATAAAATATTTGGGGGCCCTGGGCAGCCACCTTGGTGGCCTATGCCTAGCACCGGCACTGAGCTTAATGGGCCTTAACCTTACCATCTGTGATATTTACCAAAAAAAAAAAAAAAAAACCCTTACCATTTGTGCTGAAGCGTACTGAGACTTCAGGTTTGGACTAAGAGCCACAGCACTAAAAGAGCACTTAACGATGGTTCCTTCACCACCTTCAGCAGCAGCTGCTGCCGCAGTTGGATCAACATCTTCATCACTGATATCCACCACTGTATCTATAAGCCGCTGATTTATCTCCCTTATTTCTTCTAAAAGGGCATGGTTAGCCTGAACAGGTGACACTAATTTTTCACTATTTTTTTATATTGAAGAAGCTAAATGGGATGAAGTTGAAACAGTTCTGAGATGAAAATTAATTCAGACGTTCACACTAAAGCAAGATTTTGTGGAAATATTGCTTAACAAAAAAAAACCAGGAATATATTTCCAAAAGAAATAGAGAAAACATGCATGTTGGAATGGAACAAAATACATAATGTGAGTAGTATTGTGCGTAGGACGAAAATGCAATTTAAGTTTCATCTTCAACATCATGCAAATGTCAACAGGAAGTAAAAGATTAACCACTGTGATATATCTGTGCTATGTAGTTTTTGTACATGCACACAATTAGATGGTTTACCACATCCTCAACGTGCTCATATCCTAGTACGTGTTCAAGATTTGTGTGGTGTTCATCTTTGTTATGTTATACACTATTTCTAGATTAAGGGTAGTTTATTACTTTGGTAAAATACATTTTTGTTACCAAAACACATACTTGACTATCAATATATTTTACCCTTATTACTTTGTAATATGTGACTAAATATATGTTGGGTGTACTTGTTTTTTTTTTAACCGATCCTACACAGCAAGGTGCGATTGGAGTGGATCTAAAATGCCCAGAAGGAATCGCTGCATAGTGGCCGGATTTGAGGGGATTTCGGTGCTTGGATAACCTTCGACAGTTGATTTTCTGGTTTTCTTGCTGGTTCTCTTTATTGCTGGGTTGGTGAACTGCCTGGTTTTGCTTCAGATCTGCTCCTTTGCTATTTTTTGCTTCGGGATTTCTTGCAGGCTGTTTGCATCTCAGACAGTTGCACAGGGACCAAATATCTCATATTTTCCCCTCTAGCTGCTATCCATATTATACTTGGCTGCCGTTGGGAGATTTTTTTTTTTTTTGGGTGTGGTGGATTTTTGAGTTGTGATATGTTAATTTAGCCTGCCAATTTTGTGTTAATTTCATAGTGACTATGAAAGAAACTAGTGTGACCTCCTCCAATACTAGATGAAGTACTACAGGAAGTGAATTGAGCCATTTAGGGGCTCTTGTAAACAACCCCTCTCTCCAAATTAATCCAGAGAAGCTAGATACAAGTAATTATGTCTTAGCTGCTTAATTCAATGTAACCCACTATCGGTNGAAATATAGAGTATTGTTTCAATCTTTTTCCACAACCAGGTTCCTCCATTTTTCACATGAGTAATTCTTCATCTAATTTAAAGATAAATTACTAATCTAAACGAATTTCTTTTGACAATTGAAAAATGATATACAAACGCATTCTAAGAAAAAAATTTTCGACGAGAAACAACAATTTTGTTGATAATTGAACACATTCTTGGAATTCTAGTCAGATGTTTGCTATGGTTAAAATGTAAAATTCCAAGATTTACAACCACGGCTGCATAAGTAACTNCAGAAATTTTTTTTCGACGAGAAACAACAATTTTGTTGATAATTGAACACATTCTTGGAATTCTAGTCAGATGTTTGCTATGGTTAAAATGTAAAATTCCAAGATTTACAACCACGGCTGCATAAGTAACTTTGGCTTCTCCAAACACAAAACAACTTACAGTACATGTACATACTACAAACGTTGAAACATAAATAACTGCACCATGTGTATAGCAATAGTGATATACACAACCGTTGTGTTACAAGCAAAATACACCATTACCTATGGTACAAAGTACACCAGTGCTCCCCCATTGATAGGCTATCCTTTGCATATGCTCACTTGGATATGCCAAAAATGATCATGCTGCACTCAAGCAGTTCTCCCAAGTCCCATATTTTGAGCTGAAGCTCCCTCCACCGCTCTGCTGCGCATACTCTGAAATAACTGTCCGAGCACACACGTCCCAAGTCCTTGCTATCTCTCCAAGCGACATGGGCTGTGAAAGACTTCGGAGAGAAATACTAAACCTTGATTTCGCCTTTATGGAAAGATCTTCATACTCTTTGCTGTGAAACAAAATAGTAGGATGCAATTATAAAAGAAAATGTGAAATAGCATATTCTCAGTATGAAACTTTAATCTCCTATGACTTCAGAAAAAAGTAAGGAAGGCACTCTCCATGCTTAAGTAAATTGACCATAACCATATTTGGTTTATTCACCTTTTGTTGAACAAACAAATATAGATCTGAAAAAATATTTTCTGCACTCAGCAAAATTCAGCAAGTTGTTTTCAAAAGTTACCTTCAATGTTTCCCAAAAACAAATGAAAGATATTACAGTAAAGAGAATGATAAGTTTTGCTAAAATGGAAGAGAAAGAGACACAAGATATCCTGTTCAAAACAAAAAACATCAAATGCTCGTTTTCTCACCTTACTTCAACAGGAAACTTGTCCAAGAGTATTGGGGAGCAATGTGGATAATTTGTGGGGACAAGCAATCGTAAGGGCTGAATTGGTGACTGCAAATTAGTAAGCAGAAGTAAGTTAGAAAAGCTAATGCATATGGCCAGCGCTAAATATTAGCTTAATCAGGGNGCAATTTAAGTTTCATCTTCAACATCATGCAAATGTCAACAGGAAGTAAAAGATTAACCACTGTGATATATCTGTGCTATGTAGTTTTTGTACATGCACACAATTAGATGGTTTACCACATCCTCAACGTGCTCATATCCTAGTACGTGTTCAAGATTTGTGTGGTGTTCATCTTTGTTATGTTATACACTATTTCTAGATTAAGGGTAGTTTATTAAGTTGGTAAAATACATTTTTGGTTACCAAAACACATACTTGACTATCAATATATTTTACCCTTATTACTTTGTAATATGTGACTAAATATATGTTGGGTGTACTTGTTTTTTTTTTAACCGATCCTACACAGCAAGGTGCGATTGGAGTGGATCTAAAATGCCCAGAAGGAATCGCTGCATAGTGGCCGGATTTGAGGGGATTTCGGTGCTTGGATAACCTTCGACAGTTGATTTTCTGGTTTTCTTGCTGGTTCTCTTTATTGCTGGGTTGGTGAACTGCCTGGTTTTGCTTCAGATCTGCTCCTTTGCTATTTTTTGCTTCGGGATTTCTTGCAGGCTGTTTGCATCTCAGACAGTTGCACAGGGACCAAATATCTCATATTTTCCCCTCTAGCTGCTATCCATATTATACTTGGCTGCCGTTGGGAGATTTTTTTTTTTTTGGGTGTGGTGGATTTTTTGAGTTGTGATATGTTAATTTAGCCTGCCAATTTTGTGTTAATTTCATAGTAAATATGAAAGAAACTAGTGTGACCTCCTCCAATACTAGATGAAGTACTACAGGAAGTGAATTGAGCCATTTAGGGGCTCTTGTAAACAACCCCTCTCTCCAAATTAATCCAGAGAAGCTAGATACAAGTAATTATGTCTTAGCTGCTTAATTCAATGTAACCCACTATCGGTTGAGGTTTTTTTTACTTGATATAGCTGACAAGATTTGGACTGTTGTGGCTCACACATATTCTCAAATGACCAGTGATGCTAAGGCATATGACCAGAAAAGTCCGAAAGATTAATCAGAAAGATTAGACTCTTGCAGTGTACTATGCAGAGTTGAATATTCTATGATAAGCGCTTGACTACTATTGGAGTTTCAATTGTACTAAAGATGTTGTCAAACTTAAGTAGATAGTTGAGAAGGAACGAGTGTATGACTTCCTTGCTGGTCTTAATACTGGGTATGATTAAATACGAGTTCAAATTTTAGGGCCTACTCCTTTTACCACTTTATAGGAGGCTTATGCCCATATCAAGCCCATGTTGAGCAGCAGGAGGGCCAGAAGATTGCTATGATTTATACTCTTCCTCAGGAAGACAGGAACAATTTGCATTGGATGTGATCCCTTACCATGACTTGGGTTCAGTCATGCCCAAGTCTACTGAGAAGAGTGACATTGTTTCAAAGGACACTTAAAATGTGATTACTATGGGAAGACCAGACCAGACATAATAAGGAGTTCTGTTAGAAGCTGACTGGACATCCTACACGTGGTTGAAGGGGATAATGTCCACTCACNGTCAGATGTTTGCTATGGTTAAAATGTAAAATTCCAAGATTTACAACCACAGCTGCATAAGTAACTTTGGCTTCTCCAAACACAAAACAACTTACAGTACATGTACATACTACAAACGTTGAAACATAAATAACTGCACCATGTGTATAGCAATAGTGATATACACAACCGTTGTGTTACAAGCAAAATACACCATTACCTATGGTACAAAGTACACCAGTGCTCCCCCATTGATAGGCTATCCTTTGCATATGCTCACTTGGATATGCCAAAAATGATCATGCTGCACTCAAGCAGTTCTCCCAAGTCCCATATTTTGAGCTGAAGCTCCCTCCACCGCTCTGCTGCGCATACTCTGAAATAACTGTCCGAGCACACACGTCCCAAGTCCTTGCTATCTCTCCAAGCGACATGGGCTGTGAAAGACTTCGGAGAGAAATACTAAACCTTGATTTCGCCTTTATGGAAAGATCTTCATACTCTTTGCTGTGAAACAAAATAGTAGGATGCAATTATAAAAGAAAATGTGAAATAGCATATTCTCAGTATGAAACTTTAATCTCCTATGACTTCAGAAAAAAGTAAGGAAGGCACTCTCCATGCTTAAGTAAATTGACCATAACCATATTTGGTTTATTCACCTTTTGTTGAACAAACAAATATAGATCTGAAAAAATATTTTCTGCACTCAGCAAAATTCAGCAAGTTGTTTTCAAAAGTTACCTTCAATGTTTCCCAAAAACAAATGAAAGATATTACAGTAAAGAGAATGATAAGTTTTGCTAAAATGGAAGAGAAAGAGACACAAGATATCCTGTTCAAAACAAAAAACATCAAATGCTCGTTTTCTCACCTTACTTCAACAGGAAACTTGTCCAAGAGTATTGGGGAGCAATGTGGATAATTTGTGGGGACAAGCAATCGTAAGGGCTGAATTGGTGACTGCAAATTAGTAAGCAGAAGTAAGTTAGAAAAGCTAATGCATATGGCCAGCGCTAAATATTAGCTTAATCAGGGCTGGCACAATGTAAACGAGGCCTTAGGCGAAAACTTTACACGGGCCCTATTAATATTCCTTGTATTAATATATATATATATATATATAATTATTATAATTTAATTTTTTATTATTTAAAAATTATTTTCCTTACTTTTTTAGATACAAAAATATTGATCAAGTTCTTATATTCAAGTTTTATAAATAAATCTTTTTCAATAAATAATATAGCTAATCTATTCAATCTTTCTTGTAAAATAGTTGACCATAAATTAGATTTTATCAATCTAAGTCTTGAAAAATTCCTTTCTATAAGCAATGCATGCATTCAGAAAAAAATGTAGTCTTTTTATATAGTTTATTATTTCAATTAGATTGTTGATTTCAATTTTTAGAACTTCCTTTTAAAACTTCTAATTCTCAAAGTAGATCTAAGCCAT
Source organism: Ilex paraguariensis (assembly GCA_963454935.2). Lineage (NCBI taxonomy): Eukaryota > Viridiplantae > Streptophyta > Magnoliopsida > Aquifoliales > Aquifoliaceae > Ilex > Ilex paraguariensis. Next base: position 469,350 of record CAUOFW020001514.1, read on the forward strand.
CAATAGCAGTAGATACATCATGTTTTAGAAAAGTTTCAAGCTTAAGACAATGTCTTTTTAAATTATCTTACAATTTGGGGCCCTAAAAATTTAGATCCTATCCAAAACTCAAAAAAATAATAATAATAAAAAATTTGGGCCTTTATAAAATATTTGGGGGCCCTGGGCAGCCACCTTGGTGGCCTATGCCTAGCACCGGCACTGAGCTTAATGGGCCTTAACCTTACCATCTGTGATATTTACCAAAAAAAAAAAAAAAAAACCCTTACCATTTGTGCTGAAGCGTACTGAGACTTCAGGTTTGGACTAAGAGCCACAGCACTAAAAGAGCACTTAACGATGGTTCCTTCACCACCTTCAGCAGCAGCTGCTGCCGCAGTTGGATCAACATCTTCATCACTGATATCCACCACTGTATCTATAAGCCGCTGATTTATCTCCCTTATTTCTTCTAAAAGGGCATGGTTAGCCTGAACAGGTGACACTAATTTTTCACTATTTTTTTATATTGAAGAAGCTAAATGGGATGAAGTTGAAACAGTTCTGAGATGAAAATTAATTCAGACGTTCACACTAAAGCAAGATTTTGTGGAAATATTGCTTAACAAAAAAAAACCAGGAATATATTTCCAAAAGAAATAGAGAAAACATGCATGTTGGAATGGAACAAAATACATAATGTGAGTAGTATTGTGCGTAGGACGAAAATGCAATTTAAGTTTCATCTTCAACATCATGCAAATGTCAACAGGAAGTAAAAGATTAACCACTGTGATATATCTGTGCTATGTAGTTTTTGTACATGCACACAATTAGATGGTTTACCACATCCTCAACGTGCTCATATCCTAGTACGTGTTCAAGATTTGTGTGGTGTTCATCTTTGTTATGTTATACACTATTTCTAGATTAAGGGTAGTTTATTACTTTGGTAAAATACATTTTTGTTACCAAAACACATACTTGACTATCAATATATTTTACCCTTATTACTTTGTAATATGTGACTAAATATATGTTGGGTGTACTTGTTTTTTTTTTAACCGATCCTACACAGCAAGGTGCGATTGGAGTGGATCTAAAATGCCCAGAAGGAATCGCTGCATAGTGGCCGGATTTGAGGGGATTTCGGTGCTTGGATAACCTTCGACAGTTGATTTTCTGGTTTTCTTGCTGGTTCTCTTTATTGCTGGGTTGGTGAACTGCCTGGTTTTGCTTCAGATCTGCTCCTTTGCTATTTTTTGCTTCGGGATTTCTTGCAGGCTGTTTGCATCTCAGACAGTTGCACAGGGACCAAATATCTCATATTTTCCCCTCTAGCTGCTATCCATATTATACTTGGCTGCCGTTGGGAGATTTTTTTTTTTTTTGGGTGTGGTGGATTTTTGAGTTGTGATATGTTAATTTAGCCTGCCAATTTTGTGTTAATTTCATAGTGACTATGAAAGAAACTAGTGTGACCTCCTCCAATACTAGATGAAGTACTACAGGAAGTGAATTGAGCCATTTAGGGGCTCTTGTAAACAACCCCTCTCTCCAAATTAATCCAGAGAAGCTAGATACAAGTAATTATGTCTTAGCTGCTTAATTCAATGTAACCCACTATCGGTTGAGGTTTTTTTTACTTGATACAGCTGACAAGATTTGGACTGTTGTGGCTCACACATATTCTCAAATGACCAGTGATGCTAAGGCATATGACCAGAAAAGTCCGAAAGATTAATCAGAAAGATTAGACTCTTGCAGTGTACTATGCAGAGTTGAATATTCTATGATAAGCGCTTGACTACTATTAGAGTTTCAATTGTACTAAAGATGTTGTCAAACTTAAGTAGATAGTTGAGAAGGAACGAGTGTATGACTTCCTTGCTGGTCTTAATACTGGGTATGATTAAATACGAGTTCAAATTTTAGGGCCTACTCCTTTTACCACTTTATAGGAGGCTTATGCCCATATCAAGCCCATGTTGAGCAGCAGGAGGGCCAGAAGATTGCTATGATTTATACTCTTCCTCAGGAAGACAGGAACAATTTGCATTGGATGTGATCCCTTACCATGACTTGGGTTCAGTCATGCCCAAGTCTACTGAGAAGAGTGACATTGTTTCAAAGGACACTAAAAATGTGATTACTATGGGAAGACCAGACCAGACATAATAAGGAGTTCTGTTAGAAGCTGACTGGACATCCTACACGTGGTTGAAGGGGATAATGTCCACTCTCACACACACAAGTGAATCTTCAAAGATTCTATCTCAGTTTACTCTCTCTAATTTCTCTTAAGATGAGATGCAAAATTTTAGACGTTTGATGGCTCGGCTTAATATTTCCTTTACTACAAATCCTGCCTCTGCCGCTTCTTCCAACTTTGCTTATACAGGTATATCTGCTAGTGCATTTACAATGTCATCCTCATACACTCCTTGGATAATAGATTCTGGAGCCACATATCACATGACAAATTCTTCTAGTTTTTTCTTTTCATATTCTACATGTTCTGGAAGGGATAAAGTCAAGATGGTTGATGGATCTTTATTCTTTATTTCTGGGAAAGATTCAATTACTTGCTCATTTTAATGACTTTCTTTCCTACTCATTGTACCTTTCAGGAACTAGAATCAAGAAAATCGATTGGCAATGGTAGAGCATATTGTGGTCTGTATCTCCTGGATGCTGCAGTTTCTTCTTAGTCTAGCTGTCAAGCTCTCCAAGTAGATGATGTTCGGCCCATCAGTTCTTACATCAGTGGCACAGATGTTTGGAGCATCCCTCATTTAGTGTTTTAGAACATATTTTTTTTTAGTCTAGTGAAGTAATGTAGTAGACAATTTTTGTTTATGATGCTTGTGAATTTGTCACGCATAAATGTTCATCTTATCCTTAGTACTAATAACAGAAACACTGCACCTCTTTTTGTTATTCATTCTAATGTTTGGGGCCCTTCCCGTGTTGTCAATATTTGGTTATCGTTGATTTGTTATATTTATTGATTGTTATTCTCGTATTACTAGGATTTACCTACTACGCAGTAAATGTGAAGTTTTCTTATGCTTTATATGTTTTTATAAAATGTTTAGTACCCAATTTGATGCCAATGTTAAAATCCTTTGTAGTGATAATGGAACTGAGTATATTGATAGAAAATTTCGTTCTTCTCTCAATGAGAATGTAATTCTATGTCAAACCACCTATGTGAGTACTCTTGAACAAAATGGTGTTGTTGAGCAAAAAAATTATCTTCTTCTTGAAGATGAAGGTTCATTGTTGTTTACTATGAATATTCCTCAATCGTTCTGAGAGATGTTGTTCTTACTACTACTTATCTTATTAATTGTCTACCCTCGAATGTCCTTAAGTTTAAGTCACCGATTGAGTGTTTTTCTGAGTATTATTTTATCGCTTCCATTTCTTTCTTTCCTCCTAAAATCATTGGGTGTGTTTGTTTTGTTCATGATTACAGACCCTCTAGGGAAAAACTTGATCCTAGGGCTCTGCGATGTAGCTTTGTTGATTACATTGCCACCCAAAAAGGATACAAATGCTATCATTCACGGTCTCAAATTAGCATGAATGTTAACTTTCGTGAATTTGAGCCCTTCTTCCAAACTACCCAAGATATCTCTTAAGGGAGAGAATGTCACTATAAAGGAAGAGTTGTTTTTTTAGGAGCCTCTTCTTCAACAATGGAATATTAGTGAGGGGGAGCAATAGCTTAAGGAGAAAAAAGGTGATATTAATGAGTCACATGTTGATCATCTTCACAAGGATAATATGAAGACTTATACTCGACGACAAAAGGTACAAATTACCCATGTGTCGCCAAACCAGTTGAATTCCACTACTTTAGTTCCATCTTCCACTGATTTGTCAGGTAATGAATTTTCAAGTGTTAATCCTCCAATTGTTGATGACTCTGACTTCTCATTACAGTTAAGAAGGCTCAGCATCCTATCTCTAACTTTGTTTCTTATGATTCCTTATCTCCATCATATCGTACATTTGTTTCTTCCTTCTCTTCTACATCTATTCCTTAGGGTTAGAAAGAGACTCTCACTAATCCTAAATGAAGAGAAGCTATGGTACAGGAAATGAAAGTATTGAAAAAGAACGACACATGGGAGTTTATTTCTATTCCTCTAGGAGCACGGGACAGTAGGGTGTAGATGGGTGTTTACCATCAAACAACAAGTTGATGGGATTGTCGAGAGATACAAAGCTAGATTGGTTGCTAAAGGATTTATGCAGACATATGGTATTGATTTTTGCTAATGTAGCAAAGATGAACTACATTCGTGCGCTTATCTCGTGAAACTAATTTGGAGTGAGATTTGCAGCAATTAAATGTGAAGAATACCTTCCTTCATGAAGATTTTGTGGAGGATGTATACATAAAGATTCCTCCAAAATTTTAATCTCGAAGGTGTGTAAACCGAAGAAGCTTCTCTATCATGGTTCAAGATTGCGATATCGGCCATCGATTCAGAGAGTTTTGAGACACATCAGTCGCGGCGTCGCAGCGCGGTATCAGGTAATACGGCTTAAATGAAAATGTTATACCTTAATTGNGGAGAATTTTGAGACACATCAGTCGCGGCGTCGCAGCGCGGTATCAGGTAATACGGCTTAAATGAAAATGTTATACCTTAATTGGAGGTAATCTAGTCACATGGCGAAGCAAAAAAAGAGGCAATGATGGNAGAGAGTTTTGAGACACATCAGTCGCGGCGTCGCAGCGCGGTATCAGGTAATACGGCTTAAATGAAAATGTTGTACCTTAATTGGAGGTAATCTAGTCACATGGCGAAGCAAAAAAAGAGGCAATGATGGCTAGGTCCAGTGCGGAGGCTGATGATGGATCTATTGAGACTACTATACTGTCATAATAAGGCTGCTATCAGCATTACCAAAATCCATTCCAACATAACAGAACTAAACATGTTGAAATTAACCGACACTTTACTAAGAAAAAATTAAACAAGAGTTTCATTTGCATGCCTTTTGTGAAATCAGAAAACTAGTTGGCTGACATCTTTACAAAGAGGCTTAATAACAAGGTTTTTCACCCCATTGTGTGCAAGTTGGACATGAAAAATATCTAGGCACCAACTTAAAAGGGAGTGTTACATTATGCATGATTTTCCCTAATTCTCTCTTCAACCCTTACTTGTAATAATCTAACTATATTCGATATACATGTCTATGCTATTTACTAACTTTTTATAATATTCAATGTTGTATTTAAATTTCATGGTTAATGGTACTTATGGATTCATGTTCATATAACTTGCCAAATTGTTATCACATATTTCTTAATGACAACTCTCTAGAATAGTCCCAAAATTTATTATTTTTGCATGAAGCAAAGGTTCCTTAGTCTTTCACACATTTCACCAAAAATATATGCAAACAAATTAAAAAAATAAGGGACAAATCATAGCTCATTGTGGCTTGTGAAAAATATGTTTGGCGTTCTAGTTGAAGTAAATCAGTCATTTGGTATAAAAGGGTTATTTACGGATTTTTTTGTCATTTTTGTGGTAAGAGGCTTTTGGTGATTTATATTTATCTCCTTGCGAAGGGCGTTGAACTAGGAATTTGCCCATTTTTCATGGAAAATATATCGAATTCTAAACCTTCACTTGAGGTGGTGCCAATTCAGGGTCAGGGTGCACAGAATTGGGTGTACTCTACAACCACATAATCTGGAGACTGCTAAATTGTACAAGTTTATACAAACAGATAATAGGAGGACTTGTTCAAAAAGAACTTGCACGTTGGGTTAGAATCATTTCTAATAAAATCTCATTTTGAGTAGGACTTAGAATTAAGTAGGTTATTAATTTTGTTTGAAAGAAATCTTTCGCACGGTTCTTGCTTCAAAAGTTCCACTTAACAAAGCCTTACCCGTCATAAATTTGAAAAGTGAAATGAAGATTGCTAGAAGGAAAAAAAAAAACTAGGATTGGCCACATCAATCCCTCTTTTGCCATCTATTATGACCACATCCTTCAACAAACAACTACATATCATATTTTTCTTTACTATTTTAGACAATATTAGTACTGGTCGTTCACCACAACACGGTTGGTACCAATGACTGCATCACCGAAGATGTATTCATCATACTCCCATCCAAAAGGTGCTCGAAAATGTCTCTTATGTGGGTTTTACCACACCCTGGACATGTCTCTTACGTGGGCTGTACCACACACTCCCTTGCAGCCCCATTGGAGTGGAGTAGGGCATCCCATGGTGCAACATCCCACAGGTAGTGGTCATGTGCCTAATTCCCCTCCATTATAAGAAATAACATATCATATACATTAAATATAAGTTGGTCACTACAACTGATTTTCTTTCCTGAGCTTCGACCACTAGACCCAAGGATACTTCAAAGCATAGGATACCACAAGAATTGGTCTTGTCCAGCAAGGCAGTGTTTTGATCTGTACCATGAGAACCACACAAGGTTTGTGACATGATCATTAAGACAAAGGACCCATCAGGGTGTTGTGTCTTGTCCACAACACTGAACTACAACCAGATCTGTCAGTAGTATGAGAAAAATTCCCACCTTTACACGTGTCAGGCCAACCAACAAACCTGTACACTTCCACACATGGAACTTCATGGGCATAGAACCACTTGGTAATACACTCTTTCTGCATCTTTTCAACCTCATGTTTATCCTTAGGTGTACCTTTTCCATTAACTACAATAAATAACCCTACTACTAGAGTTTCGAGCCCTCATATGTACTAAACAATCCCTGAACCATGCTCTAAACTTGAATCTCTGATAGCTTCTCTATGGAGACTATCACAACACTCACTCTCTTCCCCTCCCCCTTTCTCTCTCTGTCACCATGGGCTGCCTTGAGTTCTCACCTCTTATCCCAAAGTTGATTGAACCTTTCCTCCAGGGTTTTAAGTCTCTTAACAACATTTATGTCATGAGCCTTTTTGCATAATCTTGCCAATACAAGCATACTTGATGATTCCAGTATTCTTTTCCCACCTCTGGGTTAAGTTCTCATTTAACATGAAACATCCCTACTCTTCTTTCCGAATACATAAATACAAAAGTGAAAGAGATGCAAGCCTATTGAAATGCTTTCAGTGATATCATTTGTGGAACATCTATTAGCCAAATAGTAAGTGTAGTATCACATTCCAAAATAGTTGACAAAATGTTTATCCAATACCAATACCTTTATTTTTTGTTCCCAATCCAATGGAGATACTACCTAACCTGGTAATTTAAGCTTCCCGTCTACAATACGAGCAGGGATAAATTACACCGACACCCTTGAGTTAGACCCAATGACANACTATTGAAATGCTTTCAGTGATATCATTTGTGGAACATCTATTAGCCAAATAGTAAGTGTAGTATCACATTCCAAAATAGTTGAGAAAATGTTTATCCAATACCAATACCTTTATTTTTTGTTCCCAATCCAATGGAGATACTACCTAACCTGGTAATTTAAGCTTCCCATCTACAATACGAGCAGGGATAAATTACACCGACACCCTTGAGTTAGACCCAATGACATGTCCTATAACTAGCTTAAATTCAGACATTTGCAAAATACAAGCTAAATGCACCAATATGCTATAAAAATTTCCCTGAGGAATTTAATTCACATAACCATTGCATTCCATTTCAATTAAACACTAACTTCATAAGCAGTTTCCCAATCTTGAAGGGCCATTTGTCTATTTGCAAAATGTTGACTCCTTATATTTTGGTCGAGTAAAAAATGGAGTTAAACTGGTCAATTCAGTCCCCTTATTAACAGCATCCAATTAATAGCATGGATAGAAGGTGATCATGAAATTTGGAAAAAGCCAAGATGGCCATAACATTTGCACAAAACTCGGGTGAAGTGTCATTTACCCCACAAAAAATTTGAGCAATGAGGACATTGATCTTAATCCTACGAGCCAATAGATAATTTATTTACATTTTACTGATCATTTGAAAATAGTAATACAACCAATTCCAGAACACCTAACAATAAAAGTTTGTTTGAGGGGTTGTATATCAAGATTTAAATATTTTAGAAATTAATAAAATTAAAGTTGTCCAAGAAAAAAACATTATTGGACTCGGTGACCTTTCTTTGTTATTATAGTGGTTTTGTGCAAAAACCAAAACAAAAGGGAGCAAAAAAGCAAAGGAAAATGAAATAGTTCTAGGTTCACCCCTCCATCATGGACTATGGCACTAAATAAGGAATACTTGCAATTGATAAAAGAAGGTTGAACAAAAAAGATTTGGCTCCTTGCAATCAACAAAGGGTAGATAGGTAACATAGAATGCAATTCACCCCCCTATAAAGATAATGCAGAACAACAGAATAATGGTTTTCCAAGGTAGTTCTAATCTTTAGTGTTCTTAAAGGAAACAAATCAGGCTTCATAAATGCAAAAAGGCAAAGGAGTTTCAGGATATCATATTCAGCCATCATCTGAAAATAGATTAAGGTAACTCTGTATCAGCCATAGCCAGGGACCAAGGAAGCACCATGGTTCTCTCTGGACTGCTCTTTAATGCCAGTATCAGAAGTTCACAACCTTAGCAGTATAACCTCCAAGATGCACCCAGGCCTAGAAACTACGAATATTTTCGGGATCCTGTCTGCCCACCCCTGAAAGTTTTCCTTTTTCACATTTACCTTAGTTAAATCACTAACAATGATCCTAGAAAACAAAGGTGCTTCTTTTTGTAGTGAAATTAAGCTTCTCACATTCCATCCTCTCCATAACTACCTTATTATTGAAAGAATAATATCAAATCGAAAAACTTATATGACAACGAATTCAGGCGTCCAACTAAAAAACAGTAGTGTGTCAAACCATTAACTAATCTAAAAGCTTAAGTTGTTTAACGTTGTAAAACATACGTCTTTAAGGGATCCAGCTGAAAATCAATTGGTATGATAGCTTAAAAGCTTTACAATATAAGTATTAGGGTTAATTGAGGTGGTGGTCCCCTACATTTGCATGTCTCATTTTGGTCCCCAATGTTATAATTGTATCAAATTACTCTTTGATGTATTCAATTTATTTTTAAGTGGTCCCCACATATGATGCCGTCCAGATTTTTAACGGTTTTTGCTCATGTATTCCCACATAAATGGCATATTGGACAAATCACTGTTTACTTAAACCAGAAATTACGCTAGTGGTCCCCAAAGTATGCACTTCATCTTATTTTGGTCCCCAACGTTACAAGTATATCACATATTCACATTAGTCCCTAATGTATTCAATTTGTTTCTAAGTAGTCCTCACGCATGACATTGTCTAGATTTTTAACGATTTCTGCTCCTGTGCTACCAACGTGCGCCAAAAAGAAGGGCATATTGGACAAATCATTTTCCTACTTGTATTGGCCCCTTTCTTGTAACTCACCATCTGCAACTGACAAGGAATAACACAAACCCCACAATAGTTGGCCCTTTGCAAGAATATTTCTCTCTAGGAACAACACATTTTTTGGGTCAAGTGGACAGTAGTCTGTTCAATATGTCCTTCATTTGGGGGCATGTGGCTAGCACACGGGGAGAAATTATTAAAAAATCTGGACGTCATATTAATGTAATGTTGGGGGACCAAAATGAGACAACGTATACTTTGGGGACCACCGCTGCAATTTTTGGGTCCAATAGGCAGTGAGTTGTCCAATCATTTGGGAGTACGTGGGAACCACACAAGCAAAAATCATTAAAAATCTAAACATTATACATGGACACCACTTAAAAATAAATTCTACATTAGAGACAAATGCGATACAATTGTAGCGTTGAAGACCAAAATGAGATGAAATGAAAACTTTGGGGCAATTAACCCAAGTATTTATATACTACAACAGAGAGTTCCACCAAATTCATATACTACTTTTAGAGGTATCATTAAGATGATATAAGACAAGTACTAATTCTCCGTCGCACATGAAGAGCTAGATTGAAGATCTAGAAGACAAGATCAAAGATAAAACAAAGCACACCTATGACACAGATAAAAGGAAACCAAATACCTAATCAATGACATTTGAAACGGGGCGTATTGACCAAAACCTCCCAAAAAGCCCAGCTCTGTTAGCATGCAAAAACTCAAAAACAAATGACAATAGACGAAAAGACCCGCAACCATATAACCAACCAAGGGTGACCCTAATATTATGTTGTGTGATACAAATTCTCCTCACAACCTCCCTCACAGACGACTCTAGCTCATAAATAAACTGACAAAACAGTTCAAACGAGATAAACAAACAAACCCGGTAATTGAAATACGCGAGAGACTTGGCCCACTACCACACAAGACCTTGCTCTAATACTACGTTAAACTTCTAACTTAAAAACCACTTGGCATTCAAAGGAAAGATCCACAAAACTCATTAGTTTGGAACGAGTTATGATATTGATGTGATACAAAAATAATGAGAATAATAATTACGATAAACATTAGGCCCTTTGAGCAACAATAAGGTTGTTTTCTCGCAATGTAAGCATAACGAATTTTAAGCCATTGAAATAGATTCTCTGCATCTGGAGGTAAGGTAAGACCCTGCAATTACAGGAGCATTTTGCACTAGACTAGGCTTTCCTTCTTATCATCTGACATGTCTTACTACAACCAAACATGTATAGGATCTCACTGGAATTTTTGGGGTTATGGTTAAATTAAATATCAACTACACAATATAAGGCACAACAGAGTGTGGATAGGATCTCACATTTTTAATAGTTGAGTAACAAAGTTGCTCGACTTAGGAAAAAAACCCAAAAAAATTCCACCTAAAGCATTGGATTAGCAAATAGGTCTCGGGATCTTTAAGAAATCCAGAAAAAGTTCTTTATTAGAGTTTTCACATGCAAATAAAGCCCACATTTAATAGTTTCGATACTTTCAGAAGGAAATCAAATAGAAGAAATAATACCTCAGTTCTGGGCCTCTTAATAATAGATGTCGCTGTTGACTCCAGGTCAGATGCTTCGGAACTAGTCAACTGTTTAAAACTATCAGCAGATGACACAACATTTAAAGGCATTGCACTTGTACAGCGCTTCATCTTCCTTGTTCCGGTCGTCCCTTCTTGTGCGATAAAGTTCCTTGCCTGTAGACGACACTTTGTCATGGCTACCAAATCCTCACCAACAGCAGCTCTGGATCCATTACCAGGTGCTGATCCTGCTATCCTATCGATCATACTGACAACTGAGCTAATGTCACTCACTGAGGCACTCAATGCTTTAGGTGACATTGACTTTACCTGAAAATGAAGATATTTTAAAATTTATGCGTACAGATAAAATTAATCAATAGAACAATCTAACTAAGGTTCCTTAAGAATAGAATCATTATGCACCAAACCAATCACAGGGGAAGCCAAAACTCACAGCTTTGATTAAGCGTTCAAGAGGCTGCTCTGTAATGCTTGACTTGCCAGAAACAGCCGTCATCGAATTACCATGATTGCCATCTGGACTAGTGAACTCTGCAAGCAAAGGTGAGGCCGATATTCCAGGAGTGCCGATGGCAAGGGATTGGGCTGGTGCAAGTGCGCCAGCTGTTTGTTGATGTCCAATATTTCCAGTATTAGACAGTGCAGAAACACCAGAGGTCACTTTCTCAGACTCCCCTAGCATCGGGGATGGAGCTAATGGAGTTGAAGGAGATGGGACAACAAAGGGTGAGTTTGCAGATTGCAAAGGGGTTCCAGCTTTAGTAAGAGATGTAAGCAGATTTTGCTGGTCGATTTGCGGAGAAGGATGTTGGGGTATTTGAGGTGATGCAACCGGAAGGAGTTGTGGTGAAGAAATAGGAAATTGAGTTCCTGACTTCAATTGTTGGTGCTGATAAGCTAAGCGCTGGCTGGCTGAATGATGTTGCTGCGGAACTCCTGATTTAACGCCCATCTGCTGTCTCATCTTCAAGTCATTAACATCAGTCATCGGGTGAAGCTGTTGCATCTGGTTTGTCTGCAACTGTGCAGGCTGCTGTTGCTTTGTCTGCTGCTGCTGCTGCTGCTGCTGCAGTTGTTGATGCTGCTGCTGTTGCATTAGCTGTTTATTATGCATCAACTGCTGCAGCCGGCGCTGTTGTTGTGTCTGTAGCATGTGCTGCTCCTGCTGTTTCAGCTGCTGGTGCTGAAGCACAGATGAATTCGACTGAAGGGGATTAAGGTTAGCCTGTAGTGTAGTCATCCCACTTTGGGATGATAAGGAATTCATGTTCACCTGTTGTGCACCATTCACCGGATTTTGTTGTAGAGATCCAACAGCAATCTGCTGTAACGAATTCAGTGCATTAGCTTGTCCTGGATCCAAATTGGAACTAGGCTGTAGCGTATTTATCATGTTCTGCTGAGCATTTGAAACCCCAGGTACGGAAGCCAATTGTTGCAAGCTGGTCATGTTGTTCTGCTGAATTGTTGCGACAGAACCTTGTAAGTTCATTGATTGCATCTGGGAGTTCATTGGATTTTCATGAGGCTGTAATTGAGTATTTTGAGACTGTGCTTGTGGTTGCTGCATTGAATGCATATGAGCTGGGGGGAGTTGTTGCCCTTGCTGCAATGAAGAAACAGGCCTACGGGGCCTATTTGAATTCAAAAAACTAGTTATCTGCTTCTCATAGGATCCCAACTTGTCCCTCACAGCAGGTGTAATACTGCTCTTTGAAGCTGTTAAAAATGCCATAAGACGCTCTAACATAGCCTTAAATATCTTGAGCTTCTCAAATTGATCATTATTTGGTTGCTGAGGAAGAGAATCATGCTGGACAACAATCAGAAATAAAAGTGTCATGGAATCAAAATTGGGAAAGTAGATCTGCATAATAGGAAGACAGTACAAAATATCTTCTAACTTGTACAGAAACTTAATGTTGCTTTTTTTTTTCGGTTGGATATTGGATGGGGATGGGTTGTTTGGCAATGTGTTCAATGGAAGCTTCTGGTTGCTTCCCACATGCATCTGTAAAGAAATCAGACAACAAAGTTTGAAATGACACTGTTCTTTTTTCTTTGCAGGTAGAAGTCATTGTTCACATGGAGTCCTAAGAGAACCCATAGACCAACCTCAAATACCAACTAAAAATTACCCACCACCGTAACTGGGATGGTAGAGGCTGTTTAGAACGCTGCAAAATTCACACAGATTTTGTGACTTACCTGCTGCAATCTAACAGCAATTTTCTGGTACATTTCACCTAGTTCTGGAAAATACCTCTCCTTCATGGCCTTAATCTGCAAATAGAAGCTTCATAATTTCAGGTTCAATGTTCTACCGAAGGGTAGTGATACATATACCCACTTGAAAATCATGGCAAATGAAAAAAAAGAATCATTTTTCCCCTTGCTTGTTCATTTACTTCAGTGCAACCTACTTTAATTGCCAACTTTTAAAATAAACACAAAAGAAAAGGAACAAACATATCATAGACGAAAACAGAAAGAGAAAGAACAAACAAAAATTTCAAAGATACAAGCAGTGAGCCAAAAATCTTGCATGAAATCATCTCACTTGAGTCTTCTACTAATTTATTCATATATGACTAGAGAGACGGAACTGTCGTCTTAGGTACTTACACATTAGCAATCCACAAGAAATATGAAGGTAGAAATATAGCAGGCAAGGATTGACAAAAGTTACCATATATGCTATTCTCTCTACCTACCACCCATTGAGAAACGCAGAATACAGAAAAAGATCCTCATACATACAAGCTCAAAGTCGTACATCATATTTGAATTCATCTTAAATTGTATGCAGGGATCAAAAGTTTGTTTCGTATCCACCAAATTGACCGAATCAATTCGGTTACAGTGGAAAAAAACGAAATCAGTAATGGAAAATCAAAATTCTCTTTTAGGGAACATATAGGAATGTTTCAGCTAATGTTTCGAAACCAAAATTTAATTTTTTTTCTCTATCTTCTAAACATCTCCAAAACATTTCTACTTCCAAGATAACCGATACGAAATATCGATCCTGATCGTATCGGTCTATAAATGCTAAAAAGAGAAAAATTGAGAGCAATTGCACATCTCGAATCTTTTGATAATATGTTATGCGTGATTAGAATGAAACCATCCACTCTAAAAGATTAGGTTGTTAGAAAAAGTATAGCAATGTCCTGCACGTGCAAGCATGAGTGACAACAAGATTGGAATGAAACCACCATCTATTCTANCCATCCACTCTAAAAGATTACGTTGTTAGAAAAAGTATAGCAATGCCCTGCACGTGCAAGCATGAGTGACAACAAGATTGGAATGAAACCACCATCTATTCTAAAATTTTGAATTGTTAAGAGAGAGTAAAACATAAATATGTATATATTTCAATACTAATGCAACTCAACAATTCTCAAAAAATAGCCTCTCTGCATGCGGTGCAAGGCTGCCCACATCTGACCTACCCTAACTACCGCAAGTGAGCACCCCGTGCACTAGGTCATCCTTTTCACTAATAAAACTCAACAGTAAGCATCAAAAAATTTGAAGGAAACAAATGTATTGTAAAGTTCGATAATAGCATTCCAAAGTATCCTCTCTCCCAACTCCTCTCTTAAGCCAGTGCCAACATAACCTCACCTTAACAAATAAACGCGATGATGGACATGTAGGCTGTCCATTCATCGTAACAGCTAAGTTCCTTTTCTTCCTCATTTATCTGAGCCTAGAAGAGAAAAGTGCAGATTACTAAGCATAATTCTATAACTGCTGGACAATGTTCTTTTACGAAATCTTATGTGTAACAATATTCTTGTTGTTACCACTGAAGTATTAAGATAAAGACACATTGTCCATCATTATTCAACCATGAAACAAAGAACAAAACCAATTAATAACTCCAAAAAGACTTGTTACAGCTTTTGAACTGGTTACATGAATCTTGTTACGCATTGTGCTCGGTCCCGCTGTCTTATTTTTTAATAAACCACGAGCTATCATATCATTCTGCAATCTCTTAGCCATTGTTATTTTTTGTCTGACTTTATCACTTCATTCTCACTCACTACTATATTTATAGGTTTTCTTTGAACATGCCAAACTGCCTTAGTCATTTCTCTCTCAATTTATCTCTTACTCACACAACTTTTGCCATTTCACAAGTCAGTCATTCCTAACTCAATCCTTCCTTGTTATACCATACGTATTTGTTATTATCGGCATTTCAGTAACACTTTTTGCTCTCTACCATAAGAGTGGATGGCCTTGTATCTATTTTGTAGAATTTATGTTTTAGCTAATATTCTACTGATGAGTAGATGATCCGGAATAGCATTTTCACAAGTTCCACGTAGTCAACAGGAGTAGTGGGAACTAGATGAAACATTGCAATGTTTTCCTCTAAGAATTAATGCATAATATTTATCATTTGAATGCCGAATTTGAGTACTCAATTCAAANATAGTCAACAGGAGTAGTGGGAACTAGATGAAACATTGCAATGTTTTCCTCAAAGAATTAATGCATAATATTTATCATTTGAATGCCGAATTTGAGTACTCAATTCAAACCCTATGATGCCATTCTTTGACGTGTTGGGCTTCTGGTTAACTTCTTTTATATCTTTCAGCATCTCTGAAGCACCTAGCAACTTTTAAGTCATTGTAGTAACCATAATTAGTGAAAAGCTAATTCCCAATCTAAAACTCCACTTATTTTCCAACACTAATGCACCCTAATCCTCTGTGTTCCTTTCAAAAATCATAAAAAAACTACTACCAAAGAACACATCATATTTTACCTTTTGATAAACCTCCTCCTGCCAATCTCCGGCACTTGCATTCCCTGTCTGAGCTGTGGAATCTAAAGAAGCTACACAAAAAAAAAAAAAATAAGCACAATATATGCCCTATCTGATTGAGAACCCATCCATGATGGAACGTAAACATAAAAATAAAATAAGAACTAGCGTATGTCAATCATTTTCTAGAAAGGAGAACAATTTTACATCCACAAAACTATGCAATGGCAGGGTCAAGAAATTTTTGTGTGAACCAAAGTTGCAGGGCATTGTGTTGTAATCTTCCCCCCCCCCCTCCCTCCTCGGTCCAGCCCGGATGGGTTCTATTTCCAAAAAAAGGATCAAAAGGAAAAACCACATACCTTGAAGCTTCTTATTAACTGCTGGGTTAGTATAATTAGAAACGAAAGGTAAAAAGTTGCAAGGAGAAAAAATCGACACTGTGCATATATGAAATGAATAATAACATAAGCACAAGATTAGAAAAAGAAATGGAGAATAAGAACATGATCGAAGTTGCATAAATACAATTACATACTCGATGATGCCTCCGGAATGGCTCTTTGTGAGTGGAATAGCTGCTTCTGTTGATCCATTACATTCTGCTGCTGATGCAAGGGGCCAGATGTTTGAAGCCTTTGATGCATATCTCGTTGTAGGGTACTTTGTTGCTGTTGCAAGCCTAACTGCTGCTGCAACTGTCCTGGCTGTGATTGAATCTGTGGCATCATCTGCTGCTGCAGCTGTGCTTGTGACTGCTGCCCTTGAGTGTGTAGCAGAGTTGGTGTGCTCTGCTGGGTTTGTTGCTGAACTGGAACCTTGGACATGTGTACAGATTGCTGATTACTCGTCATGCCAGAATTACCAGACTGAGTTCCAATTAACTGCTGCTGCTGGAGCCCAGAAACATTACTTTGAGGTCCCAACTGCTGCTGATGCATATTTGTGAGGTTGTTTTGTTGACCCATTAACTGATGCTGCAGCTGCTGCTGCTGTAGGTTTGGAAGATTATTCTGCTGGCTTAGCAACCTCTGTTGCTGCTGTTGCTGTTGCTGTTGCTGCTGCTGCTGCATATCAGGAATGCTGTTTTGTTGCCCAATTAGCTGGTTTTGTTGCATGTTTGCAGCATTGGGCTGCTGCCCCACTAGATGCTGCTGTTGCTGCATCTGTGTCGGCTGTTGGTGCATAATGGCAGCCTGCTGCGGCTGCTGCTGTTGTCTGAGGACAGATTGAGAGTGTTGCTGAAGCACAGCTTGGGTGGGTTGTTGAATGGAAGACTGTTGATTCTGTTGATGGCCAGTGGGCGGAGCTGATTGCATCATATTAGGCTGCATGACAGATTGCTGAGAAGACTGCAACTGAGTTGATTGCAGGAGGTTCTGTTGCTGTTGCTGTTGCTGTTGCTGGATGTGAGATTGCATTAGGGGGTGTGGGACACTTCCCTGCTGGAGCTTCTGCTTCATAAGCTGCTGTTGTAGCTGCTGCTGCTGCTGGTAAAGATAATTCTGAGACTGCTGCTGTTGCTGTTGGGGAACAACCTGTTGTTGCCTTCCCTGAATCTGTCGCTGAGAATTGGAAAAAATATTGGACTGTGAAACCCCTGAGATGTTTTGAATGTTCTGCAAACTGGAATTATGGCCAACTGCATTCGGCACCGTATTCTGAGTTAAATTGCCAACGGGTGGTAGTGCAGATGTTAAACCAACAGCACCTTGCACTCCAGTTGATGTGATGTTACTCTGAATGTTTTGGGATAATATCTGCTGGCGTGCTTGAGACTGATTAGTCACCATGGGATTAGGAAGTGGTTGTCCTTGGCTATTAACTTGGGACTGAATGCTCTGAGATGCTATTCAAGACAAGGAGAGTGGGAAAAAAAAATGAGGCAAACAATTAACAAATTAAATTATGAGCATTGACTATTTTTAACGTGAGAGGCAAATGAACGTCACGGGAAAAAATCATATTTCAAGCAAGAATATCTGAAGAAGGGGGATCAATTATCGCTTTTAACTTAGGAAAAATATAAGAAAGAACATATGAGAAATCACACATATAATTTTCTCTTTTTGCACATGTCCTCAACCATGTTAAAGTTCTTTTGTCATTCTTTTGTGATAAGCTTAAAGTCTTATCAGACATAGTACTAGTGGGGAAAATATAAGGATGGCGAACAGAGAAGTGAAAACTTAAAAAACTTGACAAAGATCATGATGACAAAATTCTAAATACGGACTCCTGCCCCAAGTGCTTTTAGGAAAGCATATACTTAATTTACCTTAATTTATACCGTTATTGCAGACCCTCCAGCCAGAAAGTTGATAAACTATTTCCTCACATTTCAGAAAATGTAATTCAAAGGGAAGGTAAACGTGGTTTCTATCCACACTGTTCGTAACTCTTTTGCAGATATCTAATTATACAAGCTACTAATTTGTTCACAAACTGGAAGAGCAGCTCTTGCTTATATTTTATTTCCTTTTTTTTTTTTTTTGGGTCTAACAAGGAGATATGTAGTCCTCTTATAGTACCCTACCCAACCAGTCCTCTCCCTTAAACAATATCAAATACTCCACATTATAAATGGTACATTCCACCAACCCTACAGTATTTGCATGCTAAAGGCCCAAGGAACCCTTGATATTATGAATTTTTCCAGTTCTAAAACCTAGAAAAATTGGGCTGGACATACGTCACAGACCTAAAGGTTTCTGGGTAAACATAGTGAAGAAATATTCTTCAAGTCAAAACATTATTTAAAGATTTTGTCCCTAGGAAAGGTAGCCTAGAAACTAGAGATTGTGTTTGAAACCATCATTTATAATCCTCTTTCTTTTTGGTAGTTTACCTCATCTCAGCCCATAGACCGGGTTACCAACACCCTAATCCCTAGGTCCCCACTGAGGTTCTAAACCCTGTGTCTTAGTCATGGTTCAAAGTTGCGGTATCGATCATCGACTCGAAGGGCACTAATACACATCGGTCGTGGCGTCTCGGCACGGTATTTACTGATACGTTCAAAATACTAGATAGAAGCTCAAAAAATTCTAAAAAAATTATGAAAAATATTTGAAAATATAAACAACATCATCCATAGATCATATGTCAAAATGCATAATCTAAGACATTAAACATAGTAAAAATGAATTATAAGGGCGTTACCAAAAATATTTATATTTATGATACTCAATTTAAACATTAAAAAAAATGCTGACCTATAATTATTGCCACATTTGATAATTAAACAACATATGAAAAATACAAAAAAAAAATCAATTTGATTTATGTGTGTTTATAAAAAAAAAATTATATATAAGAATTTAAAGAAATTTTAGTTTATATATTTACATATATAATAATCATGCAATCTAATTTTATAATAATTAAATAGGGTTTTAATATACATGGTATACTCCCACATATATATATATATATATATATATATATATATATATATATATATAATACTAATGCTATTTTTATTGACTATTGGGTACCCAACAGTCTAGCACTTTCATTTTGTCGAACGCGAAGAGAGAGAGAGAAGGGGCAACTGTTGTAGAGTGCGAGCTGATCGTGATTCGTGAAGGTAGAGAGAACCTTCGTGCTACTAGAAAAGAAGAGATAATGTTGGGCACTCCAGCTCTGCTCCTAAATCGCGACAAAAAGTAGAAGAAGAAGATGAAGATTTGCAGGTTTTTATTACATATACTTATGTTCTTCTTTTGTTCTTATAATTCCAAAAAAGTGTGATTTGGGGCTGGTAGGTTTTTTTGTCACTGATTTAGGATTTCAATTTCGAAAAATTGCTAAATTTTTGTGGGTTTTTAACTGATGGACATTTGTTTTTTTGTTTTATTTCTTATCAATCCCCTTTTCATTTGCTTATTTTGTTACGAATTCAACCTAACCCATAAATATGCAAGTGAGTCTCGTCCATTTTCTACTTCCTTTCTCTTTTTTTTAGGGTTTTTGTTGTTCAGATTTTCTAGATCTGGTTGCAACATAGCCATCTGACTCAATTCGACTCGACCGAGTCCAACAGATTTAGTTCCGAGTTTGGCCGATACCACCAAGTCAGGACCTATTCAGTCGAATCTCATTACATTAGTGTAACGTGTATCGTTATCGGATCGGCACCTACTGAGACGGATNTTCTCTTTTTTTTAGGGTTTTTGTTGTTCAAATTTTCTAGATCTGGTTGCAACATAGCCATCTGACTCAGTTCGACTCGACCGAGTCCAACAGATTTAGCTCCGAGTTTGGCTGATACCACCAAGTCAGGACCTATTCAGTCGAATCTCATTACATTAGTGTAACGTGTATCGTTATCGGATCGGCACCTACTGAGACGGATATGACTCAGCCGAGTTGACTCGGACTCGGCTGATACTTTGAACCATGGTCTCAGTAGAGATGGGTAGGTCATACCTCTCGGGCTAGATCCACCATGACTCCAAAGCATCAGATGGATCCAATATCACAAAATTCCTATTCTGGTTTCCAATTGGCACAAATAACCATTTGGCTAAATTAGGTGTTGAACAGAATCTAGAAGTTGGTATATTTTTAAAACCGGAATTGTGTATTAATGCACCCAAAAGAGACATCTCTAACAACGATATTGACAGTATTAAACATGATCACAGCCGTAGATGTAGTACACTTCTGAAAGGCTTCTTTAGCTAGTGCGTTGCAAATGAGAACAATATTCGATTAAAAAGTGACTTGGAACTCAACAGAATGGCAATAATGAGCACCCCAATGGAATACTATCTAGCAAGTTCAAGGGCTAAATCTATTTTCGAAAACAAAATTAATGAAGGACGGAAGAGGAAAAAAGAAGATAATAGAACACAAGAAGAAGCGAAATCAAATCCTTGAATGGATTAGGTCAAGAAACACACATTCTACACAAAGAAACACTTCAATTTTTATCACATTTTACAATGAAATAGTAGGGATATGATATAGGACTAGAAAAAGAAGAAATCAGAAAATAGAAAAAAAAAATACCAAATCCTCCCAATGATTAGATCAAGAAATACACAAATTTTTCGCTTAGGAACAATTTTACTAATATCACTCTCTACATGAATATTTATTAATCAAGTCTCCTACTAAAATTTTAAAAGAGTTTCATAATCACACTCTTAATTACTTTTCTACTGAAAATGTCAATTTAAGCTTATCCAATCATTTTTCGATCTCTATCAAAAATTCTTTTACGTAATATGTTCATAGTTGCTGACAATATATTTCTATATGTCATTATAGTCATGATCATAAATAAGTAATTGCTAAAATTTCTTTTGCTAGTGAAATGCGAATTAAAGGAAGCTATTATCCACTTTCAGATTTGGATAAAGTTGGGGCAGATGAGTTCCAAGAAATCTATTCTGATAGAAAACNGTAATATGTTCATAGTTGCTGACAATATATTTCTATATGTCATTATAGTCATGATCATAAATAAGGAATTGCTAAAATTTCTTTTGCTAGTGAAATGCGAATTAAAGGAAGCTATTATCCACTTACAGATTTGGATAAAGTTGGGGCAGATGAGTTCCAAGAAATCTATTCTGATAGAAAACATGGTGGTTCAAGGTGTTTGTAAGTGAGCAGTGTTGTGTTGGTGTTGACGTATAAATACTTAAATTACACCCTCCATAACAGCTTAAGCTTCTAGAGTAAATGGTTGTTCAACATGGTACTCGAGTTCGAATCTCGCCGCCACCCTAATGATTAAAAGATTTTCACATGCTAAACCCAAAATTTAGCCTCCATGTAATGGGGCATTTTGAAATATAAATAGTTAAGTTACATTCTCCCTAACAACTTAAACTTTTACAGTAGATGGTAGTTCAATATTTGAATTATCTTAATAATCCACATTTCCTTGTTCTTCAATGGAGTAACCTAATAAAGAATCTATTCTAGGATAGCTTTTTAATGGCATAAGCCCAATTTTTAATATATTCTAGGATTACTTTTTTAAAAATTGATATTCAATCCACATACTAACTTTAGAAAAATATTGGATATGGTTAAACTCAACGTGGCTAGCCAAGCACTTTTTTCCAGTCAAGTCTTAGAATTTTGAAACGCCAATCTAAACCAAAGGCAGACATGGCTTTCAACGTCCTTGGCATGTCCTCTTGGACCTTCTTCTTGTCTTCTCAACACCTTGAAATATTAGAATATAGGCTCATATACAATAGAACTCAAGATTGGCTCAAAAGTTTAACCTCAAGCTCAGGGTGGTTTGGTCTAATCTTTGCATATGAAGCCATCGTCCTATGTTTATCTGATGTTGGATTGTTTTTCATGTACCACATGGTTTCCAATAGGCATTTCGACCAAATCACTCTTTTCCAACATGTCAAGCATGTTCAGGTAACAAAACTCATCCAATATGTCAAGCATGTTCAACATCCTTGACAAGCCACTCTCATTTTATCTTCACCCACAACAAATCCAAACTTACTGTAAATACATTGGTTTTCTTATTATTTATTATCTGGTAACAAAACTCATCCATCTACACATCAATATTTTCACCTTTTTTAAAACATCACGTTGGCTGCCAGCCTTATGTTATGTACCACAGGCATGGCTGTTTTATACCTGTTTGAAGAATTTTCCCATCTACTTCGCAGAAACTCTACAATCATACAACATACTTCAAGATTTTTTTGTTCAATCTGTCGTATATCAATTTAATAGGTGATGCCATCCTGAACCCCCCATCTCCTCATAAATAATTAATCCATCATATTTCTGAAAATGGGTTGCTCTAAGGTATATCCTTTGCCATCAAACTTTAGTTATACCATCACCCCACTTCAAATATTGCTTAAAAAGTTAAAAGTTACTCTTAATGCTTATTATCTTAGGTCTACTTCAACCTAAGATATTTAGTTTCTAGATTATCTTTCCAAGAAATTTAACTTAGCTCCACTTGTGTAAACTAAACTACCTCAATACCTCATCTGCGTACGCATGCATAAAAGCACGTCTTCTTCAATATGCTCCGTAAGTTCACCAAAGAAAAAACAAAATAATGTAGATCCTTGAATCCATAACACATTTGGGGGGAACAAGAATAGTGTTGTTAGTAGGAATACAAATTTATCTAAGTAACCTTTTCACTATTTGCTACAGAAAAGTTCTCTTTTGTATTTATATAGTAAGCTAGGGACTAGCCTAAAACCTATGAGATCTATCATACTTCTTGTCCTAAGGGAAAAAATTTGAGCCGACTCAATAGTCTTAGTGAGGGATGCAAAAAGCTCGTATGCATCGGAAGGATGAATTATGATGGATTGGAAAGGTTGCAGTATTGAAATAAGTATTTTTTTAAGTCTTGAAGGGTATTTAGGTCTCTATATTGGAGTGAGTATAGATAACAACATACAAGTGAGAGAACCCCAATCACTTTCTTTTCAGCCATATGTAAACTTATTTTCTTCTCTCCTCCATCATATTCTTCCTTCCCAGATTATAGGTTTGTACTAGAATCAACATGGTATCAAAGCAAGTTTAATGTTTTCTATTTTTTGTTGTGCATGGAAGAAAAAAATATTAATCGGCAACTTCACCAAATAAAACACTAAAAATATCAGTTTGGTCTTTTGGAGAGCATATTACATGTATAAAAGGGGACAGTGAATCAGATTGGAACCCTAGGACCCCGAACGAAAACCCTACACTCAAAACTACAACTGTAAGATTAGATATGCGTAATTACCTAGTTTGATCACAGTCTATGATGCTCTTTACTAAAAGTATATGAAAGATAAGATATCTAAACAGAAGATCAAAGAACCATCGAAGGATATCCTTTGTTTGAAAAATGGGTAGGGGAAAATATAATTATGTCTTAGGTGTTACGTTCCTAAGATCAGAAATTAGCAAGGGCTGCTTGTTTTTGCTAACACCAAGAATGAAATTTGAGNAAAAGAACCATCGAAGGATATCCTTTGTTTGAAAAATGGGTAGGGGAAAATATAATTATGTCTTAGGTGTTACGTTCCTGAGATCAGAAATTAGCAAGGGCTGCTTGTTTTTGCTAACACCAAGAATGAAATTTGAGATGCAATCACACAGACCAACTCGAAGATGGGAACATATCCTAGATTTATGAATTGAGGAGTCATATCCATAATACGTCACTGGGTGATATGTCTCTAGTTGCTTACTTTGACATTTTTCGGGATTTCTAGGAGTTATATCACTATCAGTATTTTTAGGCTGCATATAATGTAAATGCTTGGAGATCCATCAGGTGGTTGAGCAAGATCGCATCTTTATGTTTCTAACTAGTACAAAAGTGTATGCATATGTTTGAAGTGAAGAGAGTAGGAAGGGTGTGATGACGATCAACAGTGAAAATTTAATCGTGGCATTGTCAACTTGGACATCTACTATTTCATTTGTTGAAATCTATTTTTCCTTATTTATTGCACCCTATGAAGTACGGATACTTAACCAAGGTCGACGTACTGTATTGGATATGGTACTCGTCAGATATTCGAATACACGTATCGCAGACACNTACTATTTCATTTGTTGAAATCTATTTTTCCTTATTTGTTGCACCCTATGAAGTACGGATACTTAACCAAGGTCAACGTACTGTATTGGATATGGTACTCGTCAGATATTCGAATACACGTATCGCAGACACATCATACGTATACTATAATTCATAAAATATGTAGATATTTCGCGAATACTTCTAAACATGAAGTAAGATGTACAGTTTTTAATGTTAATTTATACCCACTCCTTTCGAGTTCACATACAATACAAAATATTAACAAAATTTCNGTCAACTTGGACATCTACTATTTCATTTGTTGAAATCTATTTTTCCTTATTTGTTGCACCCTATGAAGTACGGATACTTAACCAAGGTCAACGTACTGTATTGGATATGGTACTCGTCAGATATTCGAATACACGTATCGCAGACACATCATACATATACTATAATTCATAAAATATGTAGATATTTCGCGAATACTTCTAAACATGAAGTAAGATGTACAGTTTTTAATGTTAATTTATACCCACTCCTTTCGAGTTCACATACAATACAAAATATTAACAAAATTTCATCTAATTTTAAAGACACCAAGTATTTTTTAATTATTATCTACTATTACATGTCAAAAGATTATAAAAAAATAAGTTAGTTACACTATAATCTTAAAAACTAATATTTGTAAACAAACTCACTAGTTAAGTCTAGTTTTGATTCCTTTAATTCTTCATGCTCATTTTATGGATATATCATAATGAGACGATATCAAATCTNGGTTCACATACAATACAAAATATTAACAAAATTTCATCTAATTTTAAAGACACCAAGTATTTTTTAAGTATTATCTACTATTACATGTCAAAAGATTATAAAAAAATAAGTTAGTTACACTATAATCTTAAAAACTAATATTTGTAAACAAACCCACTAGTTAAGTCTAGTTTTGATTCCTTTAATTCTTCATGCTCATTTTATGGATATATCATAATGAGACGATATCAAATCTTTTTCAAGGTAAAAATTTCTAATTTTGTTTACTATTGTTAAAGAATTGTTGAAAATTATAATTTTTAAGTCATTAAATAATAATAAAATATATTTTATATTTTATAATAGGCGTATCCTGAACGTACTCGTATCCTGTTATTTTAAGTTTTGTCGCATCACCGTATCCGTATCGTAGTGTACCCGTCTCACGTATCCTTGCTTCCTAGGTTTCACCAGTTTTCCTCTCTATGTTTCAATGGGAAACGTATAAACTTGCTAAAAATCATTGTGTTTCATTTACTTCTAGCATTAATAAAAGTTTCAAACCTTTTGTCGGTGTACGTAATAATTTTTAGGGCATTTCTCATGTTGTCTCTTTATGTGGATTCTATTGGTTTGTTAAGTTTTATTGAAGAGTTTTATAAGACAACTTGGGGATATTATTTGAAATTAATTAGTGATGTTTTTTCATGTATCAAGACATTCCACAAAAATGGTGTCAACCCATGGTCATGTTCCCATTTGGCACTTCATTCTAACAATGAGGACAAGTAGTTTTATGCGGGTCTTTAGACTTGTCTTCATGAGCATGACATAGTTTATCAGACTTTGTGTGCATATGCACCCCTCCAAAATGGAAATACTAGGGGGAAAAAATGGCATCTTCTTGAAGTTATTGGAAGAACCTTGCTATGTCCATAAATCTCCTTAAATCTTACTTGACTGATTCTCTTCTTACTGCCACACATTATAAGCAAAGATGCCATCTAGGGTTTGAATCTCCAAGCACATATTGAGGTATTGCCTATATCACCTTCTTCTTCTCCTTTTACTATTTTTCCTTGTGTTTTGTATGTTTATGTTCCCATCTAAGAAGCATGGACACGGATACGACACAACATGGACACGGCGACACAACATTTATAAAAAAAAAGTAGGACAAGAACACGTTGGGGATACGCTAAAAAAATTATATTTTATATATAACATTATATAATTTATCATAAATATAATGGTAATAATATGCAATTCATAAAAGATTCAATATTTTATGATAAGAATCTTATATGTAGACATCTGTGTAAATTTTTAGACTAAAGCATCATCATCGTAGTCAATAACTATCAATTTTTTTTGCGGACAATGTGTACCTAATATATAATTTAAATAATTATTATCATTTTCTCAATTACTATTTTTTAAAATTTTATTGCATCTTTTCATTTTATTATTATATTTGGAGTACAATTTTGACATATCTAGTATTAATAATTATATGTTCTCAAAATTTTAAATTTTGTTAATCACATTTCAACACATATTTATTGTTTAGCAGTAGAAAATAGACACGTTTTAAATAAGTGTCGGACACGTCACCAAAGAAGTATTGGACATGTGTCCGAAATTAAAAAAAATCATTTAATTATAAACACAGATAAAAGAGTATCTGACACGTGTCCGAGAGTGTCCGAAGAGTGTCGGTATCCAACACGGATACGTCACCTTCTCGAGAGTGTCTGTGTTTCATACATTCCCATTGTTATTCATAAGGAGTCAGTTTTCGCATTCGACATCCAATCTCTAATTTTGTGTGTCCTCATAATCTCTGACCATCTTATTGGGTATTTTGTTTCTCAGATCCTTGAAGTTGGCATGATGCTACTATTAGTTCAAAATGGAAGGAAGCAATGATTGAAGAAAAGCCCTTCAGAGAAATAATACTAGGGAATTAGCCAAATTACCTGATGGAGAAAAACAGTCGGATGTAAATTAGGTGTTCACCATAGCAAAAGGCAGATCACTCAATTGAAAGATATAGGCTATATCCGCCTTTTTTTTTTTTTTTTTGCAATTTTTGTTTTGGCAATTCCCCGATTGGTGCTAAAACATAATATAGGTAGCAAAATTAAAGCTAATTAAGGTTCACAAACACTAGTGAATATGACATCGAGACATGCACAATGTCTAATCTGCAGAAAGAAACTATTTAAGTACAGGGGAATGCATATTAGGTTTAGATACAGAGATGGAAAATGAAATCTGTCAGCACTTTGTGAAAATATTGCTATTACATGAAGCATGTTTAGTTTAGGAATAGATAATTGAGAGAACAATATGAGAGTAGGCAGAGAAGTATACATACCTCTCCCTCTCAACTTATATTTATAGTTAACTAATGAAAACATAAAACACTAATATATCCTTAGAGAGGTACACATATTACAATCATATAAAATAGTGACAATATAAAGATAATACTCTCAACAAAGCACATACCACTTTTATCCTATTACCTGGATCTGGGGGATTTTTGCTATTACTGGCAGAGGTGGACTGCAAGGAATTGCCCATGGGGTTTTGGGATTTTGTCTCCATTGTCAGCATCTTAAGAGATATTTTTCTCAGATAATCCGACTGCAATAAAAATATTATGTACCATTTATATCTCACGTCAAATTCACGAATAAGGAAGCCAACCATGTATCAATACTGAAATTAAAGGCAAATACCACCAATGATCAAATACCAGTGTAAATGCAAACCTGGCTTGTGGCAGCAGTATAAATCTTTTCCTCAAACCTTACTGCAATTTTCTTAAGTTCTTGTAGTCCCTCTTGTCCAGAGAACGGAAGATGCCTCTTCAGGGTCTCCATTCTAGATGTGAAATAATACATTTCAATTGATTATTGACTACACAGGCGTGAAGAAGATATTTACAGAGAGCATATAAACGCGTTAAATAACAACATACCAAACAAATTACTTCAAAATCATGGTCACACACGATACACAATAAAAGAATAAATAAAACCAAAAACAAATGCAGTAAATATGAGTTGGCCCCTAAGAAAGTAAGAAAAGAGAAGATCATAAGAAGTGTCATTGAATAAAACTACAACAGCCGTAGACATAGTGCAAGTACAAAAAAAAAAAAACACAACCTCCATGACCAAATGGAACGTCCATATCAAGATTCCAAATTCCCTCCAGGTATCGACTGCACAATATAGAATCCACACCTTTTTTTGCAATGAGAACGATATCCAATATTTTTCTTACCATACAAAAAGCAGTCTGGTGTTGTGAGGCCACCATTGTAATCATCAATTTAGTTCATTAGCCCAAACTTCAGCAATACCCTTCCAACTGCTCTAAGAAGGCTAATTGTACCAGGGCCACTAGCATAAATATCACCTATATCTGGAAAATAAAGGAACTATAGTCAGAACTCAAGCTTTTCCCAAAATCAGAACTTCCAGCAAGTTTCTTTAACCACTTCCACGCGCATTAGAGAAAATGCCAAAGGCACCCCACCTATCCTAGAATACCACATTGACGGTATCTGAAGTGTTTCAGAGGCCCCACTACACAAGTGAAAGTCTCACTACTCGAGCAACAATTTTTTATCGACACCTTTTCAACAATATCTTCGAAATAGTCCACTTCCTAAACCATTGAAGCATCACTTACCTTACCAAAGATAGTGTTGATGATGCCACTTCTCTTCATTGCCAAACACTCATACACTGCAAAGCACTGGGCAACTATGTATCCACCATTTACTTCACCCAATCCAAAAGGCACAAGGGTGGAGACCCTATACTTTCAGCAACATCTTATTCACTGTGCAGGCCCTATACTTTCAGCAACATCGTATTAATGTCTACTTTTTACCGTTTGTGTCAACCTATCACCACCAAGCATTCCTCCACATTTCTCACTAAATGTAAACCCTGGTTTTAAACCAACAACCAACCCAAAACGAGACTAAAATCAGAATGCATTCAACTCACCTCCACTCAAAAAACATGGTAAATGGACAGTATCCTTCACCAAGAAGACATACTTTTAACGAAGGAGGCATGTGGTATCATGAGACCTACCCACAATGTTAAGATACGATCCCAACTCGTGTTACGGAATAATCTCAACAGATTCATATTTGTACAACCGAACAATAAGAGACAATGCAAGTTATTAAACCCCAAAATATTCTAAAAGCTACTTGTTATAGTCGATGTAACATAAGAATTTTTATACTTTAACATATTCCTCACTCGTAGGCTAGAATTTTAGCCAAGGAGGTGCAAGTATTTTAATTATGAAGCTGACAGTTAAATTCAAATGCATAAACTTGTGCTCTGATACCATGTTACACTTTCAATTACTTCAAAAGGTTAAACTATTGGAGTGGATGTAATGTAACTTATACACTCAAACACAATACATGAAGAGCAGGTACAATAGAGCATTGAAATGCTTGCTTGGGTGTGTTTTATTTTTCTTTTTGGTTTTGGGGTAATTAGTGCTTGAAAGAGTTTCATCCTGGCCTCGCTTATTGTGTCATGGAAGATCAGGAATCTTACCTTGATGCATTAATTTGTGCAAAGTGCACCAACAGGGAGATAAACAGGTTAATATCAATAATTAGACCAAAATTGGAAATACATTACCATTATGCATGAGATAACTTGGCACATGTTTGGACCATAACTACACTAGATGTTTGGGAACTATTATTGTTTGAAGTGCAAGTAGCACCAAATTCCAACTGTAGTTAGCAACACCCATTATAATGGTCCAACATTCCCCATGGTCCAACATTCTCACAGGACTAAACACAAAACTAAACCCAGATACAGATGTACCCATAAATTCATCTACATAGTGCATGAAAATTGGAATATCTTTTCTTATGCATTCAACATCATCATTAACTTCACCACTTTGATATCTGCATTTTCAGTCAGCCCTTTTTTTGGTGCTTTTCTCAACACAAACTTAGAATTGTA
Source organism: Ilex paraguariensis (assembly GCA_963454935.2). Classification (NCBI taxonomy): domain Eukaryota; kingdom Viridiplantae; phylum Streptophyta; class Magnoliopsida; order Aquifoliales; family Aquifoliaceae; genus Ilex; species Ilex paraguariensis. Next base: position 499,453 of record CAUOFW020001514.1, read on the forward strand.
TCACTAACACATTTTATTAAAAAAAAAACAAAAACTCATCGGCAAACATACCACAACCACCCCATTTTAAAAGCAGCAAGTTACTTATTAAAGAAATATAAGGACATTGTAAATCATCTATGTGTGAGCTAATATAACTTCACCAAAAACTAAAAGAGACAAAAGGGAATTGAGTACTTAATATAAAACTCAATTATGGGTTAGCCAAATTACATCTTGTTAACAATCCTCTGTCGAGAATCTTGTTGCAGCTGACTCCTCCAATCACCTGCGTCCATCGCCACCTGCTCAACACCTTGAGCAGCTGGCCTCCAGTTGTTACTATCCATCCTCTTTTTCCACCTAAATCAATCCAAAATCACTCAATTTCACAAACCTAGAAAGAAATAGTTAAAACCAGCAAAAATGAACAACAAATTCAAAAATTCACATACCTAGAATTGTGAATTTAGATACCCAGAAGCCCCGATATAAATGAGACAACAGGTAGAAAAAAAATGACTTCTTCTTCTTGTGTTGAATTTTAGACTTTGGGAAATCTGGGGGAAAAAGGCATATATAAGAACCAACTCACATACTACTATAAAAACAACAAAAGTATGGGTTGTGAGTGGGTGTTCGATGGATATTTCTATTTCTACAGACTACTTTATCTAATCAATGATTTAAATATTTTGAAATCTCTTTCTAAGAACGTTGTGTGGTTATTTGGAAATCTGGCTATGGGTTTCAATATTTCACGCATGTCAGAAGTGCAATTACGGAATTGTCCGCCTCTTTCACAAANAAATCTCTTTCTAAGAACGTTGTGTGGTTATTCGGAAATCTGGCAATGGGTTTCAATATTTCACGCATGTCAGAAGTGCAATTACGGAATTGTCCGCCTCTTTCACAAAAAGTCTTCTCCCACTCTATGTTAGGATGAGAGAAGTTTGGTTGGGCTAACTATTCATTCGTATTGTGTCTAAATTATATTATATCAAAATTTATTTAATTTATTCTAGATTTACTTATAATTATGCATAACAAAAAATTGTGTTGTATTGTTTTTATATCTTTTGAAAGTTATGTTTAACAAATTTGTGTCCATTTATTTATTGAGTAATGTTTTCCGTACCTAAAAAATTGAACTAATTTGTTGACTAATTATGTCTCAAGTGATATACTTTCAACAAAAACGTCTAAAACTTATAATTAAAATAATGTTATTGGGATATAGGATAAAATATATTNGTCAAGTAATATACTTTCAACAGAAACGTCTAAAACTTATAATTAAAATAATGTTATTGGGATATAGGATAAAATATATTTTTGGTCCTCAAAGTATGTGTTTAGTGTCTATTTGATTTCCCATCTTCTAATTGTGTTTATTTGATCCCTAAGATTCTTAATTTGTATCTATGTGGTCTAATTCCACACGTCCATCCAAAAATCGTGACGGTTCTAGACACACACCAATCACGTGATTCCTAATTTTATATCTATTTGATCCTTAAATTTCCTAATTTGTGTCTATTATGATTAGTGCATAGCCAAAGCCATTAACAATTTTTTGACAGATGTTTGGGATTGGACCCCATAGATACAAACTAGAAACCTTAAGAACAAAATAAACACAATTGAAAGATTAAGGATCAAATAGACACCAAGTGCATATTTTAGGGACTAAAATTGTATTTTGCCGTGGGCACCTGAGTCACATAATTCGTCCATATTGACCTACGCTCTATGGCTCCACATGTGAATTCGTACTTTGAGGGTGTAAAGTTATCGAATTCGCGGATTCAAATTTACGAATTGGCGAATTTGACTAAGCAAATCCGCGTGTTTGAGTAATGAATTCAACGAATTGGACTAACCAAAACCGCGCATTAAGATTATGGAATCTGCTAATTTGTCACGGATCCTAGATGAATTAACATGCTTGACATAGAACCCGTTCAAAAAAGTCCCCAATTTTTGCAACAGAATCGAACAAGATGGTAGAATCGTCCAGCAAAAGAGGAACCAAAGAAAAACGAGATTGATGGGAAGAAAGCAAAAAAANAAAGCCAAAGAAAAACGAGATTGATGGGAAGAAAGCAAAAAAATTGCAGACCCAATTCAACGCTAAATCACCGAAACCCACTTGCAATCGTTCAATCATTCAACCTCAAAATCACAGCTTTTTTGCAATTACACAAACAGAAGATGAAATTGAGAGAATTTCTGAGACATACCAGTAAAATCGTGCAAGAATCACAATGAACAGAGGCTCACTTTTCCTTCTTCGTGTTCACCTCCGTTGCCTTCGACTTCGTTTTCACGAAGCGTTCAGTAGAAGGCAGATAAGCCCAGCGCTTTCCTCCAACGATCGACGCAGCGAGTACCACTTTTCATCTATGAGGCTGCTGCTGCTTCTCTCTCTCTCTCTCTCTCTCTCTCTCTCTCTCACGCACCTAAAAGTGAGAAATGAAGGTGTTCCGGCTAAAAATCAGTCCCTTACTCCTCTTTTATGTTTTGGGTAAAATTATTTTAATTAGATTTGGATGTTTAATTAATTTTTTATTTAACCAATAATAAATCTATGGTAAAGTTTTATTTTAAATCTTATTTTTATGATATTCTTCTATTTAACACCTAAAATTCTCAAAAATTATATGTTACTATTATATATATTCATATGAAATATTATATATATATTTATTTATTATTATAAAATATGACACTCTCGCCCTAAATTGTTTTTTGAATTTTATCACTATTGCTCTAGTTTCTACACTTGTTTACGTTCAATGTGAGTCAGGTTATACCGTTAAATATTTAAACTAGATCAAAAAATTTATATTCTAATAGCATTATTCTCATTTATTCGATACCATGTGTTTATTAACTAAATTCACAAACTAATTTAAATGTATTTATTTTGTATCTATTTTACAAGTCGTGTTTATAATGATTAAAATAAGTTTGGTGGGCATTTAGACATTTTAACTTTTAAATACATACTTGTTCCTCGTATGGTTGTTTATTAATGGCGGTTGGACATGTATTAGTCCATAATTAGAAAAGGTGGAAGCTTCATTTATGCAAAAGTCGCACTTTGTGCCTAAAAGATTTAAGAATTCTTATTTTATACACTTAAAAATTAGCTAGCAATCTATGATGGCGTTTGCACGTAAATAAATTAAAATAATATTATTTTTATAAAAAATGTGATTTGTATGTGTAATTAAATTAAATAATAAATTAGGTTCCAAAAAATTAATTAGTATTTGAATTATTGTTAAATTTAATTATTAATTTATTCTATAAATTTTTGAATACTTATCTGTCGCTTATTTAGATATTCTTCAACCTCTTTAGGCATTTACACATCTAATTATATTATAAAATTATAAAAATTTATTTTTTAAAATAAATTGATTAGATTGCATGTAATATTATTATATTATTGCATATCATATGTATAATAATTTAACATATATATGACTTTATTTCTTTATATATAGACTAGTTATTATCTGTGTCTGAAGACACAAAGTAATAAAAAATGGTAAACAATAAACATATTTGTAATTTATATCCAAAATCAAATCACAAATATAGAAAAAAAAATAAAAAAATTTAAGTACCAGTTTGTAGTGAAAGTGAGAGGTGGTGGACGGCAGTGATGGTAGTAGGAAACAGTGATGGTTGTGGTAGGTGGCAATGATCAGGATGGCGGTGGCATTGGTGGCGGGCGTGGCGGCGGCGACAGTGGCATTGGTGGTGCCGGTGACGGTGGGGGTGGCAGTGGTGGTGGTGGTGGTGGGTAGAGGTTGTGGTGGGGCGATTTCAAACACTATTTTTTTTTAAGTATTTATGAGAAATAATTTATAAAAGTATTTTTAAAAAGTCACTCCAAACACACCCTTAAGGACCTATTTTTTCTATTAAATTTAGGGAGTTAATATTAGTCGTTTGATTAATTTTAAAGTAAAATTTAAAACGATCTCAACCGCGAATAGCAAAAGTCATTTTGTTTATCTTTTGAAATTTGAATTGTAAGCTACTTTATTATATAAATATAGATAATTGTAATGCAACTGTACAACTAATAAATAAGTTCAAAAAAATTTAGAAGTAATTATAAAATAGTTCAAAATAAGTTGAAAGTTAAATTTATGTAAAAAAATAAAAATTAGATGAAATTATATATATAGGTGGGTATAATTGATTTTATTATAATAATTAAGGATAAAATAGAAAATCAAAAAATTGTCACATATGTTAACATTTTTAAGTAGTATAGATTTTTTTATATATATATTTCACCCTAAATATATTAAAAAGTATTATAACGTAGCACTTTCGTTAGATTCTATTGCTAAATTTATCAAAAATTACCTTATTGACATTGTCAAAATGAGCTAACTAAAGAATCACATTGTAATATTTTTAATAAATTGAGAATATTTTTAAAATTTTAATTTTTATTGTCTAAAATAAAATTTTTAAATTTTTTAGCGTGCAAAGTTGGATTCATACTTACACCAATATTCTGGAAAGTGGGGGTTTTTTTAACCACGAGAATACACATGTTAATAATTTTCGCCTACACGTTATTTCTCTTACACCAGTGAGTTGTACTATATTTTGTGAATTTTTTTTCCTAACAATTTTTCATTTGTAATAGATTATTATAGTAATTATTAATTTTCATAGTCTAAAAAAGCCTATCATTCTTCTTAAAAAGTGTTTTCAACCTCACGCTTCTAAAGGTAAAGAAGCGGGTTGAAAATAAGCTTTGAACAGAATTTAATATCAATTAAAAACGTGTTTGAACAATATGCTTTTAATAGGAAAGCTTATTTTACAAACTCATCTTTTGTTGAATTGGGGTTTGGTAAATATGTTTTTATGTTTTTTTGTTTACATCTAATGTAACTCCTTGCACAAAAAAAAAAAAACTCATCAAACTTGCCAAGAAAATGCAATCCAAAAGACCCAATATTTTCATTCCTCACATTAAAACAAGTCACAAATGATTGACTAAATACCAATAAATAGAAGACAATCCAACGTATCAAAAAATAAAATTACACATCCAATAATGTGCCACATTCAATAATTTTGCAAAGCTAAGAGTCGATTTTAAGGCAGAAAATCAATTATGAGAAATCAGTGATGGTATGGAGCAAAAATGTATTTGAGGTGAAAACAACCAAACTTCAAGCAATCTTAAGAGTATAACTGGTGTAACAACACGATAAATACCTAGTTTTGCCAACTATAGTTGGTCAATAAAAAAAAATTATTCAATGGTATAAGAGATTGAGTTTAGAGGAAGTTACAAGGTTGGAAAGAGTAGTTTTTATTGGAGGCTGACAAATAAGTTTTAGTAAAAGCGATAACTCAAACTATTCCAGCATATGCAATGGGTTGCTTCAAATTTCCAGAATACTTTTGTGCTGGATTAGAATCGTTAACGACAAACTTTTGGTCGGTGTAGAAGAATGGGGAAAGAAAAATGCATTGGGTTAGCTTGAGAAATGTGTAAAAGTCAAACAAGGGGTGGTATGGTATTGGTTTCGGAATCTTAGGGTTTTCAATTTGGCCTTTTTGGCAAAGAAAGGGTGGAGAGTTTGCAATGAAACTCATACTCTTCTTCACAAGGTATTGAGAGCTAGGTATTTTCCTTTGTCAACTTTCATGGAAGCTTGAAAGGTTATTGAAGTGGGATCTAGATGGAAGATTGGATATGGTACCAGGGTTAAAATATCTATATGTCTATATAATAAATCACATAGGAAGTTGAATTTTATACCCTACATATTTTCCTTCCCAATTCTATATTACCCATCTTATTGCATGCTCACAAATTAGTTTGCACATCACTAGTCAAGTTATAGTATAAAATGTAGTAAGTAGAAGGGGAGAGAAGACAAGATTTATAGTGGTTTGGTCAATACGACCTACGTCCACTTTGAATGACTAGGTTCGTCGAAATTTTATTATCTCCGGTGTGGAGGAAGAGCACATGATTACAAGCTTTGAAAGGGGAGGAGAAAATTATGCTCAAATGAGTTTGATGCCCCCCACGTGTCAGAGGAGCTTACAATTTATAGTGGTTTGGCGTAGTAATTGTATGACTATTTTGACGGTCATTATGACTTAGGACCGTTTGATAGTAATTAGGTAGTTGATTCGGCAGAGGCGAGGTGTGATGGTTGGTGTGCTCTCCAAAGGACTTGGTCAAGGATGAGAGAGGTTGACTCTCTACAGGCTGTGAGAGTGAGGCTCCTAGATGCTCCTTGGTGGCGTAGAGGAGACTCTTAGATGACCCTTACTCCAAGGTGGTAGAGAAGGCTCTTGGATGACTCTATTGGATGACCCTTACTCCAAGGTGGTAGAGGAGACTCTTGGATAACCCTTACTCCAAGATGGTAGAGGAGGCTCTTGGATGACCGTGTATGCTCCCCTACTGATGTAGCTCCTTGATCTTGATAAGGTTATCCGGGAGTAGACTCTTTTGGGCTTAACTAGCTAGATCTCTTGGAATTGGGCCTTTAGCTCGGACTAGGCTTAAAACATGGGTTGGGCCTGACCCATTATTCGCCCCCCAATGCCCTGCATCCAACAGAACTTAGAAATGAGGGCATTTAAGTTGAATTTGAATTTTCGGCTAACCGGCATAATTGAAAAAATTTTGGGAGGCCAAAACATCCATTTATAGGTTTTTTTTGGACTTTTAACAGCATCATTCATAGTTATAGGCTTTGAGTATTGTAGGGCTCACCGAGAGTTTTGATTTGATATATTATAAGTCTTATTTCAGGCAATAGAACAAAAATTACAGTCAAAATTTTGAGTAGAGAACTAGGCGAGCAATTTGGGTGAGCAGACAGCTATCCAGGCGAGCAGAGCACTGTTCTGGGCGAGCAGGAATTTTTTTAAAAAAAAACTTCGGGAGGCCAAAACACCTCTTTTTGGACGTTTTTTGGACTTTTTTTTGGAAAGCTGATTACTAATGGTAATGAGTTTTGCTTAGCTCGTCAAAAGTTTCGATTTGATATATAATATGTCTCATTTTGACTTACATAACAAAATTTACGATCAAAATAGCGAGTAGATGCACTGGCGCACGATTTTAGGTGAGCAGGCACTGCTCTGGGCAACCATGCAGCTAGGCACACTATTTTGGGCAAGCAAAAGGCCTGGGGCGCCTTTTAGGGTACTGACTTAAGGAACTTAGGCGAGCAAGAGGTCTTGGATGAGCTGGGGAATTGCCTAAACGCCACTCCAGGTCGTCTTGAGGAGTAGCCTGCTCGCACAGGAGGGGAGGTCTGGCGTGGAGATAGGGGCAGGCTGATCTGGTACATCAGGTGCCTAGGGGCACTGATCCTAGTGAGCAGGGAGGTGGAAAGAAGGCTGGTCTTGGCGTGAAGGCACCAAGAGGCGCCATTTTGGGCGAGCACAAATGGTTGGGCGCCTGCAAGATTACTTCGCTTGTACGAGCAAAGGGGCCCAAGCACCTCTCTAGGCACTAGGTTGCCCATTTGGGCAAGCAAAGAGGGTCAGGCGCCTTTCTAAGCACTGGGTTGAGTAGTGCAAGCTACAAGGAAATTTTGAGTGTCACTTTTGGTGATGATTCAAGGAGTTCAGGTAACCAAGGAGCTTTGGATGCCCCTGTAGGGAATTCAGTTCTCGCCCATGTAGGCGGGGTTGCCCAGGGATTTCTTGGTGAGCCTGGTTTTGGAGCCCGAGGGCAGAGTACGCCAGACACTTTCAGCGGTGATGGTCCAGCTCCTCTCAGTGCACCTTCTCAAAATCAAATTCTTCCATGATATTCTGAGGATTGTTTCTATTTATCACATCCCCTAACGGTTCTATGTCGTTGAGCTGAGATGGGTGAACCTGCTTATGATGACAAAAATAATGTTATTCCAAACATTAAAATATTTAACATGATTACCTAAAGAGAGAGACAGGCTGCTTGCGCGAGAGTAAGACAGAGTTTGAGGATTGCTCGTGAGAGAGCTACATCTTTTGAGACCGAGTTTTTGGCGACCCATGAGAGAGTTTTTAAGCTTGAGGTATAGGCTACTTGCTTGAAAACAGAGCAGATGCCAAGCTTTTTTGGCGACTCGTGAGAGAGCCAGGAGATAGACTATTTGTTTAAGAACAGTGCAGAGGTCAAACTTTTTTGGCGACTCGCAAGAGAGCCGCTAAGCTGGAGATAGGCTGCCTGTGTTGAGAACAGTGAAGAGGTAGACAAGCTTTTTGGCGACCCTCGAGAGAGCCGTTAAGCTAGAGATTGACTGCCTGTGTTGAGAACAGTGTAAAGGTAGGCCAAGCTTTTTGGCGACCCTCGAGAGAGCCGTTAAGCTAGAGAAAAGACCAGTGTAAAGGTAGGCCAAGCTTTTTGGCAACCATCGAGAGAGCCGCTAAGCTGGAGATAGACTACATGTTTAAGAACAGTGTAAAGGTAGGCCAAGCTTTTTGGCGACTCTCGAGAAAGCCGCTAAGCTGGAGATAGATTACCTGTTTAAGAACAGTGTAGAGGTAGGTCAACCTTTTTGGCGACCCTAGAGAGAGCCGCTAAGCTGGAGATAGACTACCTGTTTAAGAACAGTGTAGAGGCAGGTAGCGATCCGTGAGATGATTCACCTCGCTTGGACCTGTTGATTTCCTCAGCATTCATAAATTTTTAAACTTTTGCCAATAGTTCTGGCATGCTCTTTGGTGGGCGTTTCATCACGGAAAAAAGGAAGCTCGATGACCGAAAGCCTCCCAAGAAGGCGGTCATGCTGACTTTTTCATCGGGCTCTTCGACTTGAAGGACCTCCTCATTAAAACGAGTGAGGTAGCTTCGCAAGCTCTCATCTCAGTCCTGCTTTATGCTGAGCAGGTGGGTGATAAGTTTCTAGTGATGGCGTCCTCCAATAAAGTGCAACACGAAGGACCTGTTCAGCTCAGCAAAGCAAATGAGCCAATGGAAGCGGGGGTGATCTTGGCGAACTATTGTCGAACGGATCCCTTCAAGGTGGTTGGGAATGCTCTGCACATGATTTCGTTAGGGACGTTGTGCTGTTGCATCAAGGTCTTAAAAGTTTCAAGGTGGTCCAATGGATCCTTCATACCATCAAAGGTTTCGACGAATGACATCTTTAATTTTTGAGGGAGTGGGTAGTTCGCCATGTTAGGTTTGAAAGGTGTGTCGGTTCGACTTACAAGGTAATCCACTATCTCGGGTCCTCGTGTTTTCATGGCGTTGAAGATATCACTCAATTGATTCTGCACCTCCTTAATTTTTTCGTCCCAATGATTAGGAGGAGGTCCCTTGGAATTACCATGGATATGACTCCCATGCTCCAAGCTTTAGTTTTCACCCTCGTCCTCTTGGAAAAGAGGATCTCCATCATGAAAAGAGGGAGCTGGAAGAGGAGGTGGAGGTCCCTTGTGGGGAGCTCCCCTGTGCGGGGCGCCTGAGGGGGCTCCAAAGGGGGCGCTCAGATGAGGAGCACCCATGTGGGGAGCTCCTTGATGCCCAGGGCGTGGAGCTCCTTTGACTTGAGGTCTAGGTTGTGCTCTTCCTCCTAGATAAGGAGCACCCATATGGGGAGCTCCTTGATGCCCAGGGAGCATTAGTTGTAGGATCTGTTGGTTCTGGGCCGCAAGTTGTTGTATGGTCTCGAGCATCTGCTGCTCATTTGGGGCAGGATTGGTCGGTTGAGGAGCAACCTCCTCATCTCTTGGTGATGGGTTATCTTCAGGTGGATTCATGGATCTGTTGGTGATCGACTTTGACTCAGCAAAGAAAAATGGCTAGGTGAGAACTGTCGTTCCCACAGACGGTGTCAAACTGATGATGCACAAATTAGTTTGCACACCACTAGTCAAGTTGTAGTATAAAATGCAGTAAGTAGAAGGGGAAAGAAGACAAGATTTATAGTGGTTCGATCAATAAGACCTACGTCTACTTTGAATGGCTAGATTTGCCAGAATTTTATTATCTCCGGGTGTGGAGGGAGAGCACATGATTACAAGCTTTGAGAGGGGAGGAAATAATTATGCTCAAATGAGTCTGATGCCCCCCAAGTGTCAGAGGAGCTTACAATTTATAGTAGTTTGACATAGTAATTGTATGACTATTCTGACGGTCATTATAGCTTAGGACCGTTTGATAGTAATTAGGTAGCTGATCCGATGGAGGCGATCTATCATCTTCTCAACGGGTGAGGTGTGACGGTTGGTGTGCTCTCCAAAAGACTTGGTCAAGGATGAGGGAGGTTGACTCTCTGTAGGCTACGAGGGTGAGGCTCCTAGATGCTCTCCTTGGTGGCGTAGAGGAGGCTCTTGGATGACCGTGCATGCTCCCCTGCTGATGTAGCTCCTTGATCTTGATAAGGTTATCCGGGTGTAGACTCCTTTGGGCTTAACTAGTTAGATCTCTTGGAATTGGGCCTTTAGCTCGGACCAGGCTTAAAACATGGGTTGGGCCTGGCCCATCAATACTGACCATATTCAAACCTGTCCCGCCACCGAATATATTGGATGTTTAAGCTACTGTGAGTGATTTAATCGACTCCCATCTTTAGACAATGGGATAAACAATTGATGGATGACATCTTCTTCCCCCATGAAGCAGCAATCATCAAGAATATTAGTTTATTGGATACCTGTGTAGATAATAAATTTGATTTGACATTTTAATGTCAATGGTTGGTTCTTAGTGCACATTGTCTGTTATGTAGCAGTTTACCAACTAATGACAACCTTAAGCGTAGAGAAATCATAGTGGATGATTTATGAGACGTTTGTTGAAGAGATGCTGAATCTGGGCTTTCACATTTTGCAGGAGTGTTATTAGACAAAGCTTTCATGGAAGCTAAGCTCCATACGCAAAATCATTCATGTTCCATGTTTAGATCATGCACAATAGGTACGGGTTATACATTAGCCACTTAAGGAAAACGAGTTTTTTTTTTTAGTACTATGTGGATGATCTATCAACATCGAAACGACGTGGTTCACTTGGGTGTTTCTAAAAACCTTGCAGCAATATCCCAAGCAGCTATGGAATACACTGTACAATTCAAATAAGCACAAGAAGCTAGAGTATTAAAGAATAATGGACATGGACACCCACAATAAGTACATTCAAGGTCAATTTCAGTGGGTATGCTATACAACTCAGCCATTTTGTTGGCGTTGGAGTTTGTTATCAGAGATGAAAATAGTGTATTTGTGGCTGGTCTTTCGAAGAAGGTGAATGGAAGGGAGGCTAGATCAAGATGCACGGGGGTCAAATTTCACTCAAAATTTCTGCCTCGTGATGGCACTGAGATCTCATACTCAATCTCAACCAATGCACATAATCGCTCACAGAAATGCACACAATAAGCAGAATATGGGCAAGCACACAAACGCACAACAGGCACACAAGAAATACAGGCCAAATGACCAAACCTTTTACTTCTCAGCAAGCCTAAAGGAAACTGACTAGGAGTCTGCTTATAAAATTTGTTCAAACTCTCTTTATTGCACTGTAAACCCTAGCATGCCTATAAATAGCATACAATGTGGCGGTTACAGGACCAACTGCCTAGGCAATGCAAAACAATAATCAGATTCGCCCCCAAAACTTCTCATAGCTTGCTGATCTAGGATTAGTCCTTTTGCCACTCTCACAATGTACTAATCATGATAAGGGGCAGTTGCAACTATTAGCTGACCTAGCCAGCAACTGCCCATAATAAATGTGCATGTTGTGTGCACATGTCAGCAATCTCCCTCGTACTGTACACATGCCAACAACTGCACAAAATAGCCTTGCATGTCATGCACATGCAAACAACTGTCCAGAATCGTCACCACTTGCAGTGCACATGCCTCAATTGCTTAGAATCCCCTCACATTTTGTACACATGCCTTCTTTACGAACCCACAATACCTGATTAGCCTTGTCTTCGTGTCAAGCCATGCCCAACCTATGGATTGGTCTTCCAAGCTAGCATTGTCACACAACTCAAACCCATCGGCTAACCTTGCTTGCTTGTGTCCAACGTGACCATGCATAAACTGTCTTCCTCAGCCATGCATATGGCTTCAATCAACCTATTGGTTTTGACCAATGTGCCTATGCATGAGTTGTCTTCCTCTGTCATGCATGGGCTTCAATTAAACCACTAGTTGTGTCGACATGCCCATGCACGAACTGTCTTCCTCAGTCATGCATGAGGCTTTAATTGGTCATGCCCAACGTACCCATGCATGCGCTACCTCCTTTAGCCATGCATGGGACTTTCGCTAATGACCGGTCCCACTGATCATCGGCCCCGCATCTCAGGTCTCGAATATTTGAATGCCTTGCCTCTACCTATGGCAAGCATTTATTGGGGCCATGCTTACTTTGGTGTATTAAGGTTTAGGGGCATAGGGGTCTTGAGGGAAGCTTACCTAACATCCTTTTTGCTGAGCACCCCTCCCATAATAGCGTTAATGAGCAAAACCCTATTGGCAATAACAGATATACTCTGAGTCGAGGAGTCATAATAACCTGAGCTAGGGGCATAGTCGTTGCATGCTACTTGGGCATTTGTTGAAACACTTTGTAACCCAATCACGCACACGTCGAAGTCCTTAGGAAGCCAACTTTTGCACTAAGGTTTGCTTCACCAAACAAAACTCAATTTGACTAAGACATGAGCACCTTTGAGCGAGACAGCCACATGCCAATGCCGAGCTAAAAGCTAAGGGGGTAACAAAGGGATATATGCAACGAGGGAGGCTATTATTTTTGCTCAACAACAATAGAGAGTGAAACGAAATAATACTTGAAGATGATTCTACAAAAGCGCTGAAGCTAATAAAAGGGTCTGGGGGCAAGACCCCTCAACTTTGTGACCTATGCTAGCCGAAATCACAAATGAACTAGAGTAAATTTCACTGACACTTCCTTGAGATTGGCCTAATTGTAAGGATATCCCTTATAATTTTTGAAATGTCACTATCACCTCTGTCAGATCATGTCGGTTAACAAACTAAAAATATATTATAATTTTACTGAATTACCCTTCAATGCTTCAACCTTTTTGTTTACCCTTTAACCCCCTATGGTTTCTCAATTACCCTACACACATCCCAATTTAATTTAGAATTTAGTTTCATCAAATTAACATCAAATTGAACTTCAATTTTATCAAGTAGACATTTTTCATTAATTCGAATATTAATTTCATCACACTAACACAATTGAAGCCGATATTATTACTTAAAAAATACTCCCAAACCGGATGAATTGTGTTTTTAAACCCACATATAGCCTCTTAAATAAACTCACCTATTTTGTGGGTTTAAATAGTCTGGTTGGAGTATGTTCTGACAAAAGATATTTTTACCCTAAAAAATCTCTAGGATATAATTATTTTGAGGGTTCTTTAGTAATTCAATATTCCATCCAAACAAAGTTTGAGATAAGATAAATGTGACTATTTCTTAATATTTGAATCAAATATGGGATGACGAGGTATTATCATTATAATTAGTTCAAGGGGTGGATGGATGGGTATGGGATAGACGGGTTTGTCAATCTGATATTATCTAATGTTTAAATCAAACACATATTGAATTTTGTCACTTTTTTTTATTAAGATGTCAGTACGAATAAAAGGGAGAATTGTACTTTGTACCCTAAAAAATTTAAGAATTTTGTTTTACACTCTCGAAGTTAAATTTTTTATATTGCACCCTCAATATATTAAAAGTGTTATAATGTGACTATTTTATTAGATTTTGTTATTTTTTTGTCACTGTCAATGGGTAACTTCATTTGTAAAATGGTCTAATTATAGTAACATCCCTAATGATTTCTCAAATATTATTGTCACCTCAAACGGTGGTAACTTCACTTTAACTAATGGTATAGGGTGGAGTTATTCTCATTCTACAAATATCCATTCACACACCATTTAATTTTTTTTTATTAAACTACTAAGTTCACCCCTTGTACACTCACCCTATTAGTAGCTAAGTCCACCTTATGCTATACACATAGGGGTGTCTAGCTCGGCTCACGAAAATTTTTTGGGCTGGGCCTGGGTAAGGAGGTTGAAGTCCTTACTTGAGTGAATTGTCGGGAGGGCTGGGCTGGGCCGGGCTTTAGGTCAAGATAGGCTACCTGCAGCCCAACCCGTCACTCAATAGACGGGCCTATTAGGTTGGCTTGTTGGCACGAGCTTATGGGCTTGTTGAGTGGGCCTGTGGACGGATCTACTGTGAGACCTGATCATGCATTGCGTGCATATTAGCATAATTTTGTGGGCTAAATTATAATTATATAAAATTATTAAAGGGCTAATTAAATTTAATCTTTCATAGGCTTGATGTGAGTGAGCATACATTGGGTATGTGGACTCTATTAGTGATATATTAGCGAGACTCATTCATAGAAATTTCATGTGTGAAAATACTAGTGGGTTAATTTTGAAATTATTTAAAAACTTGAGGGGAGGTAAGCATAATTAACCCATTAACATGGGTCACCTTTACATGTGTTGGCTAAAAAAAACGGTGAGTATATCTAAGTGTGTTGTGCGCTCGCGCGCGCGCGCGCGCGCGCGTGTGTGTGTGTTTTAAGGTGTAAAGTAAAATATAGGGGTGTGTGTGTGTATGTGCTTAATATATAAAAAAAATTGTGTGTGTGTGTCTGGTAGATTACTGAAGTCGAGAGTGAGGAGAGCAAGAGAGAAAAGGAAAAAAAAATATATGTGTGTAGGTCTATTTGAACCGTGAGCAAGGAAGGCATGTGAGACTCAATTTAAACATGCGTTGTGATTAATTTTATTATATATGTATTTGTATATGTGTGGACTATTTTAACATGTTTTAAATTAGTGGCTATTTTAATGTAATTCATGGACTATTTTGGTTAATTTTAATGGGTTGTTTTAGTTTAATTTCAAAACATATTTTGTGAGTTTAAATTAAGTGTATTAAACATAAATTAGTGGGTTGTTTTGTGTTAAATTAATGGGTTATTTTATTTTAAGTTTAAAACAATTTTATTAAGAGTGTTAAACAAAATTTAGAGGCTGTTAAGAATAGATTTAGGTATACAATGGGTGTGAGAAAAATATGAAAAATGAACACTCGGGATGCTTTTCGTGGACTAGGTTGAAACAGAAATTATGAGAGTGAAATAGGGAGTTAAAAGATTCAAGGAAGGGTCTGTTTTGTATGAGTAAATTGTTTAAGGGTGACATTGTTAAAAGAAAAAATGTGAGAGGGGTTGGAAATGGATGCCGGAAAACGCCGAAATCCTGATTTCTAAATGTTATTATCACATGTGTTAATTTTAATCTAAATGATCTGAAATTTTGCAAGCAGCATTTTTAAATGATGCTTGATGTGATAATGTGAATTTCGAATGCAAATGAGTATAATATCCGGTGCGAAATATATGAAATGCCGAAAGTGCAGTTTTTAGGATTAAGGATCAAAATGTGTGAAAATGGCCCCCGATCAATGTGTTTGACCTACTTAATCCTAATTGTGATTAGTGTGAGTGATTTTAGAAATTTGGGGAGAAAATGTGATTCTTAGAACAAAAGTGCTAATGTGTGAGTAGATAGTGCAGTAACCGGAGTTATCGGAGCACTTTGGGGTGCATCATTTGGCATGCATTAATGCATGATTAACTATTAAATGTGATAAACATATTGATATTGTAATTACAAATGTGTTAGGTGAAACAAGTAAGACATTCAGTATTGGAACAGATACGATAACACTAAAAGGATCTACCGATAGAATTGAAGGGTCATAGATCTGTATATTTAAGGTGAGTATATATTTTTATATGTTTTGAAAATGCTATTATAAGATGATAATAAATGACAGAATTTAATAGTAATTCTCCAGAATTATATATGTGCTACTTTCTTATGTGATTAAATGATGCTTTGTATTATGTATTGTGGAATGTAGCGCACTGTTTGAGACAAAGGCGTCAATGCCTGATCATTGAGCGTGCAGTGGTGTGCTAGCACTGTGGTGTTCCCGAGAGGTTCGGGAGACACGAATCCATATGAGATCGATTACCCGATGAGGGGTAGTATGGATGTAATGTGGCTTATGAATTCGTTGGAATTGGATTGATGTTGTTGTTTGATACGTGTATCTACATAGTATCTATCTACTTCAGTGTATTACTATCATTTCCATTTCATATACAACATGTATATTCACTGAGCGCGTAGTGTAGCTCACACCCCAATAGCTTCTCTTTTTAGGTACTATAGAGGAAGATGCAGACCAGTCCACTGTCCAGTCGATTAGTTTTGTACAACATTAGTGTGATATCTCTCAGGTCGAGTGTCTGTATGACCAATTACTGGGTTGTATATTATATTTGTGAGGGATTATTATGACAGGTTATTAGTATATATTTGTAAACGGACTCATCAAGCATACTTTGTGATGTATGCTATGTGGGCGTGGGTTTTGTATATGTCTATAACCTGGAAAATAAATAATTGATACATGTGTTTTATATATGGTACAGGTTATTAGACATGTTTTACCATCATGTTTAATGACTAAGGTGATGGGTAGTGTTGTTGCACCTGTGAGATTATTTAATGTTTGATTAGTCCAAATTATAATAATTGTAAATACATGTATCAAAAATCTAGTCGCGTCTCATCCTTGGGAGATCGGGGATGGCGCGTGACATCTACTGGACGGATTTTTCATATACAATTTCATTTAGAAATAATGAATAATTTTGTAACTTAATCTTTTTGTAAGTTATATTTTCGAATTAAAAGTGGAGTCAAAATGATAAAAAGTAAATAATGAATAATTTTATTTATAAATAAGGGAGGAACGACACCACAATAAAATGAACATATCTCAATTAGGTTAGCACCTACTCACATATCTATATTTTTCAAATTTCAAATTTAATGTGTCTAACTATTTTTCAAAGGAAAGTTGACGGATGGGTTCTTGAGTCGGATTTTAATGGGCTTTTTGTGGGGCGGGCTATTGGGCTAGCTAATGGGTTTGGGGTACGCTCTAACCCTCTCTTGAAGGATATTGGGTTCAGACTTATGCGAGCCAACTATCAAACCTATTTTTTTTTGTGGCCAAGTAACGGGACCCATGAGCAATTCAGTCCATGGACTAAACAAGAAACAATTTGGAGAAATCTTTCCAAATTTGATATCTGGGCATTATCTCTTATACACCCCCGCAAGATGGACGTGTCGTTGAGTACGCCTATCTTGGATCTTAGAGAATGAAAGCGAGCTTTGAGAAGTGCTTTGGTGAGAAGATCAGCAAATTAGTCATGAGTAGAAACATGCCGAACATCAAGAAGACCTTTGTTGACATAGTTTCTGACGAAATGAAGAACAATGGTAATATGCTTCATCCGAGAGTGCATTACTGGGTTTAGACTGAGTTGAGTTGCTCCTATATTATCACAGAAAATAAGTGGTGGTTTGGAGAGTGGTAAATATAATTCGGACAGCAAGGACGTGATCCAAGCAAGTTCAGAGGTGGTTGCTGCAAGAGCTCGATACTCAGCTTCGGTGGAGGAGCGAGCAATGGCCCGTTGCTTGCGAGTACTCCATGAAATTAAATTATCACCCAGAAAAATTAGATAAGCAGTAGTACTTGACCTATCATCAAAGTTGTCGGCCCAATTGGTGTTGGAGTATGCTTGCAATGATAGTGCACTGGTACGAGTAAGATGAAGCCCATGGTGAATGGTATTTTTGAAATACCAGAGTATTCGTTTAGCAGCAGTCCAGTGAGTAGCCGTTGATTGATGCATGAATTGAGCTAATTTGTTGACGGAGAAGGCAATGTCAGGTCTAGTGAATGATAAACACTGAAAGGCACCAATGACTTGTATATATTCAGTAGCATCAGTAAGAGTTGAGCCATCTTGAAGTTTGAGAGTAATGCTGGTGCTTTGAGGAGTTTGGACATCTTTGGCACCATCCATTTTCACGCGATCAAGAAGACCACGAATGTATTGATGTTGGTTGAGGAACATGCCAGTAGATGTCGGTATTATTTCAATGCCAAGAAAGAAGTGAACATGACCCAGGTCCTTGATAGAGAAACGTTCTTTGAGCTTGTGAATAATCTCAAGAACAAGAGAATTGCTGCTGCTAGTAATAAGTAGATCATCAACGTAAACCAGGAAAAACAGAGTATGACCGTCTGCATGATAAACAAATAATGAGGAGTCCGATTTGGACTGAGTGAAGTTGAAACCAAGAAGAACGCCCTTGAGCTCATTGTACCATGCACAAGGGGCCTGTTTGAGGCCATAGTTGATTTCTTCAACTTGCAGACATAATTGGGAAAGGATGTGTCAACAAAACCTCTAGGTTGCGCCATGAAGACATCTTCCTCAAAAGTACCATGGAGGAAGGCGTTATTTAAGTCGAGTTGGTGAATGGGCCATTGATTCATAAGAGCAATGGAGAGGATGATCCAAATTGTTGTAGGCTTAATGACCGGACTAAAAGTTTCTTTATAGTCAAGGCCAGGCCGTTGATGAAAGCCTTTTGCAGCAAGGCGAGCTTTGTATCGATCAATGCAACCATCAGGTTTCCTCTTGATCCGGAAGATCCATTTGCACCCAATTAAATTCTGAGAAGGATGAGGAAGAACTAAGTGCCATGTGCCATGCTTGGCCAAGGCCGTGAACTCCTGTGACATGGCGTGCCGCCATTGAGGATGTTGAAGTGCTTGACTAACACAAGTTGGCTCAAGGGAATCGGGTAGGGGGTGTTTGGTGGCAAGGTACATGTGTTTCGGCTTGTAAATATGGTTCATAGATCTAGTAGTCATCCTATGAGAGGGAGGGGGTGCGGGATGGAGCAATGGAGAAGGATGTAGTGTTAGGATCAGAGGGATGGGTTGACATAGAATCTGAAGGAGGAAGAGAGGACATACCTGGTGCGGATGTTGATGGATCTGAGGATGCGGCTTCAGGCAATGTGAGAGATGGAGGCACCTGAGTCACTTGCTAGACTTCTGGAATTGGGCTAAAAAATTCTGCAGCAGGATGAGGCCGTGGGTTGCTGGCAGGAAGCATAGAAAGTTGATGATCACCTGAGTTGGAGGAAAGAGGAAATGTGTGTTCATCAAACACTACATGACGAGATAGATAGAGATGATGGGTCTTTAGATCAAGACATTTGTAAGCATTTTGAGTGAGTGAGTAACTAAGAAAGACACGTGGAGTGAATTTTGGGTCAAGTTTGCTGCTGGTATATGGTTTGAGCCATGGATAGCAGAGACAACCAAAGGTGCGAAGCTTAAGATAATTTGGGGGACGAAGATTGAGGGATTCAAAAAGAGTTGTGCCATGCAAGAGAGGAGTAGGCATGCAGTTGATGAGGTAAAATGTTGTTTCAAAAGCAAAGGACTAGTAGGATAAGGGAAGTTTAGAGTGATGGAGAAGAGTAAGGCCAATTTTGACTAGATCCCGATGGCGACGTTCAGAGACTCCATTGTGTTGGGGCGTGTGAGGAGGGGTTGTAAGGCTGGTGATACCGTCTTTAGCGAGGAAGGGTCGAAGTTTGAGGTACTTGATGGGTCAAGCTCAAATGACCCAATCCATGGAAAAAAGCCCAAGCTTATAGAAGATCAAGCAAGCCCTATGAGGTCCAAGACGGTCAAGCCCATCAGGGAGTTACGGGAGCATCCAGGAGCTATACCCTAGCTCGTTGAGGAAGAGGAGAGGTCGCCAAGAAGAGGAGATATCATCAGCTATTAAGTTGTCTCTAATCCATTATAACCGTCAAACTACTCAATTACTACGCAGGCTTCTATAAATTGTAAGCTCTCCCAACACTTGGGGGGCATATCAAAAAATCAAGTTCATCTCTTCTCTCTTGTAATTCTCTGTTCTCCCAACACACTAGAGCTAATAAACTTCCCGGTGAACTTAGCCATTGAAAGTGGACGTAGGCCTGGTTGACCGAATCACTATAAACCTTATTTCTTCTCTTCATCTACTTATTTTATTGCATTTTATTCTATTTACCTGATTAGTGGTGTGTAAACCAATTTGTGCATCATCAATACTCACCACCATTGTCTGTGTAGAGGTGCTTATACAGACATCTCTTTAATAAATAAGTCTATTTTATATTTTTTCATAATTAGAGTTTCATTTACTATCTCATTTAGTGCAGTTACAAAAATAATTTTTTAATATGAATTTATCTAGCGAGGTACATTTTTTCAATATAGATTTCACAAAAAACACTTTTTTCAATGAGTTTTATTCATTATTTTTGATGTGTTTTTGTATCTTTGATAAATTTAATAATTTTTTTATTTGAGATTTATATGTGTGTACATATATGTTTTCATTTAGATTATTGATTTCTGCAACAAAGTCTCTTCCATTATTGATTGTCGCTAGTATGGCAGTAGCTTTAGGTGTGTTATTTCATTTGTTTTATTTGTGCGGTATCTAGTAGGCTATTTTTTTTTCCTTATTTAGTTTTTTTTACTGTTTTGTTTGTGCAGTAGCTATTAGGTTATTTTGTCTTTTCTTGTATCATTGTTGCCTTTTTTTTACTTTTTCGTTTGTGCAGTAGCTATTTTGTTGTTGCTTGTTTCTTCTTTTCTTCTTCTTTTTTTTTTTTTTTGGTTTCGGGTTATTTCACTAAAAAATTTTATATTGAATTTTTTTTTTATGGGTGTATAAGATGACATAACGATCGAAACTTTAATTATAAGAAAATATAAAATGAACTTACTTATTAAAGGGGTATATATAGTATATATTGAGGTGAATATAAAAAAGGTGAATTTAGTAGTTTGATAAGAAAAAATTAAATGAAGTGAAACCGAATATTCGTGGGAGTGGAAATTGTCCCACCCACTGATAAATTCACCTTAAATGGTGGTAACTTTACCTCATATGATGATAACTTCACCTCAAATGGTGATGACTTGGCCTTAAATGATGATAGTCTCACTAGAAATAGTGGTAACTTGACCTCAAATGCAGATGATTTCACTCGAAATTGTGACAATTTGACATCAAATAATGGAATTTGACCTTAAATAGTAATAACTTTTTAAAACACGTGTCTATTTCTCAATCCCCTAACACAGTGAATCCGATTGCCTAGTCATAATTATTGTTAAAATAAAAATGTCTATTTCTCAAGCCCCCAACATTTTGAAACATTTTTTTTGTTTTTGTTTTTGGTTTTATGGTCAAGGGTATCTGTATTAGTCTACGTGCATCTTGACTAATTTTTTTTCCAGTCTGGTCAAAAGTACCATCTACACAGGGATTAAGGAATTGATGAGAGACAAATCCATATTGATCTGGCGCCAAGGGAATTACTAAGTTTCAAACTCAAGATATTAGAGTTTGCAACTAATCCTTATTTCCAATGAGCAATGCTATTGTAATATAATTTAGGGACATAATCAGTTGTCGCCAATGAAATAATAGTAGAATGCATTTAATGTTGCAATGAGACTCATCATTAAATGCATTTCACTATCATTTTATTTGTGACAACTCATTATGTCCTCAAATTGAGTAATGTTNGTTTTATGGTCAAGGGTATCTGTATTAATCTACGTGCATCTTGACTAATTCTTTTTTCAGTCTAGTCAAAAGTACCATCTACACAGGGATTAAGGAATTGATGAGAGACAAATCCATATTGACCTGGCGCCAAGGGAATTACTAAGTTTCAAACTCAAGATATTAGAGTTTACAACTAATCCTTATTTCCAATGAGCAATGTTATTGTGATATAATTTAGGGACATAATGAGTTGTCGCCAATGAAATAATAGTAGAATTCATTTAATGTTGCAATGAGACTCATCATTAAATACATTTCACTATCATTTTATTTGTGACAACTCATTATGTCCTCAAATTGAGTAATGTTACATGGACTTAAAAATTAGACTTGATAACTACAAACATTGATTTTACAGTGAGTCCTAGCATTTATTGGGGTCCACTACTTATTCAATGGTTGAAATTATCAAGTTTAATTTTTAAATCTATTTTTTAAGTCCATCTAGTATTACTCCCTCAAATTATGTCTCTCAATTATGTCACAATAGTATTAGTTATCTCCAATGAGCTACCCCTTCGGGTTGAATGACATTGATATTTGTCATTTTGATACCGCATTGTTGTTCTTATGTTTAAGNCTACAAACATTGATTTTACAGTGAGTCCTAGCATTTATTGGGGTCCACTACCTATTCAATGGTTGAGATTATCAATTTTAATTTTTAAATCTATTTTTTAAGTCCATCTAGTATTACTCCCTCAAATTATGTCTCTCAATTATGTCACAATAGTATTAGTTATCTCCAATGAGCTACCCCTTCGGGTTGAATGACATTGATATTTGTCATTTTGATACCGCATTGTTGTTCTTATGTTTAAGTACATATTAGTACTCTCTATTTTGAGAGAGCATCTTTTTTGAAATAGAAAGCATCTTTGATAAAATTTTGGAATAAATATTTTAGGCAATTCTGATAAGCTTTTTATTATAGTAGAAAAATAGTTTTATAGTTAATAACATTGAATAAAGAATGTACATGGGTCATATTTCATTCAATAAAAATAAAGTAGAGAGAGCGAGTTAGACTTTCTAAATATAGAGAGTCAAACAAAGTTTTCTATTTTAACTAGTCTAAATAAAAAATCTATTAGAGCTTGATTTTTGATAATCGACTGTCTAAAATAGGGAATTGCGTGAGAGTAAAAAAACCTATTAGAGATGCCCTTAAAGATTCCTGATAGGCCTTGCAAAACTAAACAAGATCTCTCAACCTCTCATTTTTTCTGGAGTCTCTCTTCTATCAATCTCAGCCCCTCTTCTCTCATTCTCACTTTGGATTTTCTGCTCTGTTGTTGCTTTTGGGTTTGTTTGAGCAACTAGGTTTTGATAGTTGACTGATTTTTGGCAGTTTGGATTTTGGTTCTAGGCGTTTTTAGTCATTTTTTCTGTTTTTCACACACGTACAAATACATATATCTGTTGTAACAACATATGACAATAATGTTGTGCAACTCATTTAAATAAATTGAATCGTGCTCAATTTTGAAATTTAATTCCGTTTAAAAAGAATCGTGTATGAGTTGAGCGATTTTTAATATAAACTTGCTATGATACGACACAAACCCACTTAGCCCAACAAGTTTCTCAAGCCTAATTGCTAGTTACGGTTGTTTGGCAAGATATACACGCTTTAACCAATTCTTTTAGTATATTTTTCATTGAAATTAATTACCATTGGCTACAACAAATATCTAATTAATCAACGGCCAAGATTTTCAGCTTATAGCACCACAAATTTATGAACAAGTGTTCAAATCTCTATGACAAATTTATTTCTCATGAATACTTTAACCCGACGTAGATAACCTGCCTTTGACTAGACATCCCTAACCCACAAAAAAGGAAAAAAAAAATTNCAATTAATTACCATTGGCTACAACAAATATCTAATTCATCAACGGCCAAGATTTTCAGCTTATAGCACCACGAATTTATGAACAAGTGTTCAAATCTCTATGACAAATTTATTTCTCATGAATACTTTAACCCGACGTAGATAACCTGCCTCTGACTAGACATCCCTAACCCACAAAAAAGGGAAAAAAAAATTCTTTCTTCATTTTGCCCCATCAAATTTGTCTACTGACGTATACTGAGATGTATGTATAGAGACCATCACCTATCGGATTGTGAGAAACTATCACACGTTTATGTGGAGCAATCTCACTTAAAACTAGTATATGAGTCCGATAAGTATTTCTTAGTCTGAGCAGCTAGGTCCTTTGGAAGGATAGTATTATCTTTGGATTTCAGTCAAAGAGAGAGAAAGCAATGGATATCTTCCATGCCAGCACCTACCTTCTTAAACTTTGGATGGTCTCACATGATTTCAACAAGACCATATTTGGAATTTTGAATTAGAGCAAACATCTATGAAACAAAAAACGAAACAGTATAAGATCAAACAAACAAGATTTAGATAATAATGTGAAATCCAAAATTCATTCAAGAAAATGTGAAGATTAACTTTCTCATACCTAACACATCAAGCACATATTAGATTTGAAAATGAAAAAATAAAGCTTTAGATTCAAATCAAGACCCAATTCATCGCCATCGTTGTCCTTGTTAGTTGCCTCAGTAAGAGTTGTGAGGGATGAATCTCCAACGTTACTATCTGCATCACACAGAAAAAGAACAATTATAACAAACAACAGAAAGGGCTTTGCAACAGTCTCCTCACTCGAGTTGTAACTAATGATTAAAATTTCGTTTTGAAACAGAAACAAAACCGAGAATAAATGTCAAAGTTACTATGTTTTGAAGAGTTTCTAAATGTTTCGAGGTGTTAGGAGATGTTTTAATGTGTTTCAACCAATGTTTAGGAATGTTTCGCCAACAAATTTTCGAAGTTTGTCTACGTTCCTATTTTGTTTTCAAAATATTTTTGAAACCTATCCTTTTCCTAGGTGACTGAAACCTATCAAGGCACTCATCGCCATTCCACTACTCTAATTTTGTGTTTTCTCATAATCTCTGACCATCTTCTTTGGCATTTTTGTTTCTCGATCCTTGAAGTTAGCATGATGCTACTAGTAGTTCAAAATGGAAGGAAGCAATGATTGAAGAAAAGCTCTTCAGAAAATAATAATGGGGAATTAGCCAAATGACCTGATGGAGAAAAACAGTTGGATGCAAATTAGGTGTTCAATAAGTAGGGAAAGGCAGATTACTCATTAGAAAGATATAGGTCATATCCGCCATCTTTTTTAATTTTTTGCGCTTTTTTGAAAGTTCCCCGATCAGTGCTAAAACACAATAAACCAAACCAAGCCTTATGTTTCAATCATTTGGGGTCGATTATATAAGTCCTATAGCTAGCAAAATTAAAGCTATCACTATTGCTGTCACTCGAATATCAGAGAAAGAGAAGCAAAACAGTAATAGTTAATTAAGGTTCACAAAAACTAGTGAATATGACATCGAGACATGCACAATGTCTAATTTGCTGAAATAAACTATTTTAAGTACAGGGGAATGCATATTAGGATTAGATACAGAGATGGAAAATGGAATCCGTCAGCACTATGTATAAATATTGCTATTACATGAAGCACATAGCAATTTTATACTGTTACCTGGATCTGGGGTTTTTTCGCAATTACGGCCATAGTTGGACTGCAGGGAATTGCCCACAGGGTTTTGGGAATTTGTCTCCATTGTCAGCATCTTAAGAGATATTTTTCTCAGATAATCCGACTACAATAAAAATTATACGCCATTTATATCTCACGACAAATTCACGAATAAGGAAGCCAACCATGTTTCAATAGTGAAATTAAAGGCAAAGACCACCAATGATCAAAGTACAAGTGTAAATGTAAACCTGGCTTGTGGCAGCAGTATAAATCTTTTCCTCAAACCTTACTGACATTTTCTTAAGTTCTTGTAGTCCCTCTTGTCCAGAGAAGGGATGATGCCTCTGCAGGGTCTCCAATCTAGATGTGAAACAATACATTTCAATTGATAATTGACTACACAGCAGAGATTTATAGTGAGCATATAAGCGCGTTAAATAACAATGTACCAAACAAATTACTTCAAAATCAAGGTCACAAAGGATACACGATAAAGAATAAATAAAACCAAAAACAAAATGCAGTAAATATGATGAGTTGGCCTCTAAGAAAGTAAAAAAAGAAAAGCTCATAAGACGTGTCATTGAACAAAAGAGAAACCACAACCTCCATGGTCAAACAGAATGTCCATATCAAGATTCCAAATTCCCTCCAGGTATCCACTGCACAATATAGAATCGGCACCATTTTTTGCAATGAGAACAATATCCAATATTTTTCTTACCCTATAAAAAAGCAGTCTGGTGTTGTGAGACCACCATTGAATAACCAATTTAATCCATTGGCCAAAACTTCAGAAGTACCCTTCTAAGTGCTCAAAGAAGGCTTATTGGCCTACATCCACTATTGTAAATATCCCCTCTTTTTCACAAAAATCAAGGAACAATAGTCAGAATCAGAACTCAATACTAGAGGAAGTGGATTGGATTTTCATGGGGCTGTAATTGAGTATTTTGAGACTCTACTTGTGGTTGCTGCATTGAATGCATATGAGCTGGGGGGAGTTGTTGCCCTTGCTGCAATGAAGAAACAGGCCTACGGGGCCTGTTTGAATTCAGAAAACTAGTTATCTGCTTCTCATAGGATCCCAACTTGTCCCTTACAGCAAGTGTAATACTGCTCTTTGAAGCTGTTAAAAAAGCTATAAGGCGCTCTAACATAGCCTTAAATTTCTTGAGCTTCTCAAATTGATCATTATTTGGATGCTGAGGAAGAGAATCATGCTGGACAACAATCAGAAATAAAAGTGTCATGGAATCAAAATTGGGAAAGTACATCTGCATAATAGGAAGACAATACAAAATATCATCTAACTTGTACAGGAACTTAATGTTGCTTTTTTTTTTTTTTTTGGTTGGATATTGGATGGGGATGGGTTGTTTGGCAATGTGTTCAATGGAAGCTTCGGGTTGCTTCCCACATGCATCTGTCCACTTGGCAGCCTGGTTTGTCAAGAAAGCAGACAAAAAAGTTTGAAATGACACTGTTCATTTTTCTCTGCAGGTAGAAGTCATTGTTCACATGGAGTCCTAAGAGAACCCATAGACTAACCTCAACAACAAACTAAAGATTACCCACCACCGTAACTGGGATGGTAAAGGCTGTTTAGAACGCTACAAAATTCACACAAAGTCTAGCGACTTACCTGCTGCAATTTAACAGCAATTTTCTGGTACATTTCACCTAGTTCTGGAAAATACCTCTCCTTCATGGCCTTAATCTGCAAATAGAAGCTTCATAATTTCAGGTTCAATGTTCTACAGAAGGGTAGTGATACATATACCCAATTGAAAATCATTGCAAATGAAAAAAAAGAATCATTTCCACCCTTGCTTGTTCATTTACATCAGTGCAACCTACTTTAATTGCCAACTTTTAAAATATACACAAAAGAAAAGGAACAAACATAACATAGAAGAAAACAGAGAGAGAAAGAACAAACAAAAATTTCAAAGACACAAGCAGTGAGCCAAAAATCATGCATGAAATCATCTCACTTGAGTTTTTACCAATTTATTCATATATGACTACAGAGACGGAACTGTCGTCTTAGGTATTTATAAGACACGTTAGCAATCCACAAGAAATATGAAGGTAGAAATATAGCAGGCATGGATTGACAAAAGTTACCATATATGCTATTCTCTTTACCTACCTCCCATTGAGAAACGCAGAATACAGAAAAAGATTCTCATACATACAAGCTCAAAGCCATACATCATATTTGAATTCATCTCAGATTGTATGCAGGGACCAAAAGTTTGTTCCAGTTCCACCAAATTAACCGAATCAAATCGGTTATGGAGGAAACAAACAAAATCAGTAATGGAAAATCAAAATTCTCATTTTTAGGAATATATATGAATGTTTCGGCTAATGTTTCGAAATCACAATTTAAATTTTTTTTCTCTCTATCTTCTAAACATCTCCAAAACATTTTTACTTCCAAGATAACTGATATGAAATATCGATCTTGATCGTATCAGTCTACAAATGCTAAAAAGGGAAAATTTGAGAGCAATTGCACATCTCAAGTCTTTTGATCATATGTTATGAGTGATTAGAATGAAACCATCCCCTCTAAAAGGTTAAGTTGTTAGAAAAAGTATAGCAATGCCCTGCACCTGCAAGCACGAGTGACAAGAAGATTGGAATGCAGCAGCTCCTGCTCTGATACCATGTTAAACCACCATCTATTCTAAAATTTTGAATTGTTAAGAGAGAGTAAAACATAAATATGCATATATTTCAATACTACTAATGCAACTCAACAATTCTAAAAAAATAGCCTCTCTACATGTGGTGTAAGGCTGCCCACATCTGACCTACCCAACTACCGCAAGCAAGCGCCTCATGCACTAGGTTATCTTTTTCACTAATAAAACTCAACAGTAAGCATCAAAAAATTTGAAGGAAACAAATATATTGTAAGGTTTGGTAATAGCATTCCAAAGTATCCTCTCTCCCAACTCCTCTCTTAAGCCAGTGCCAACATAACCTCACCTTAACAGATAAAAGCGATGATGGACATGTCGGCTGTCCATTCATCGTAACAGCTAAGTTCCTTTTCTTCCTCATTTATCTGAGCCTAGAAGAGAAAAGTGCAGATTACTAAGTATAATTCTATAACTGCTGGACAATGTTCTTTTACAAAATCTTATGTGTAACAATATTCTTGTTGTTACCGCTAAAGTATTAAGATAAAGACACATTGTCCATCATTATTCAACCACGAAACAAAGAACAAAACCAATTAATAACTCCACAAAGACTTGTTATAGCTTTTGAACTGGTTACATGAATCTTGTTACGCATTGTGTTCTGCCCCAGTGTCTTATTTTTTAATAAACCACGAGCTACCATATCATTCTGCAATCTCTTAGCCATTGTTATTTTTTGTCGGACTTTATCACTTCATTCTCACTCGCTACTATATTTATAGGTTTTCTTTAAACATGCCAATTTGCCTCAGTCATTTCTCTCTCAATTTATCTCTTATTCACACAACTTTTACCATTTCACAAGTCAGTCATTCCTAACTCAATCCTTCCTTGTTATACCATACGCATTTGTTATTATCGGCATTTCAGCAACACTTTTTGCTCAACATGCTCTACCATAAGAGTGGATGGTCTTGTATCTATTTTGTAGAATTTATGTTTTAGCTAATATTCTACTAATGAGTAGATGATCCTGATTAGCATTTTCACAAGTTCCACATAGTCAACAGAAGTAGTGGGAACTTGATGAAACATTGCAATGTTTTCCTCTAAGAATTAATGCATAATTTTTATCATTTGAATGCCGAATTTGAGTACTCAGTTCAAACCCTATGATGCCATTCTTTGACGTGTTGGGCTTCTGGTTAACTTCTTTTATATCTTTCACCATCTCTGAAGCACCTAGCAACTTTTAAGTCATTATAGTAACCATAATTAGTCAAAAGCTAATTCCCAATCTAAAACTCCACTTATTTTCCAACACTAATGGACCCTAATCCTCTGTATTCCTTTCAAAAATCATAAAAAAACTACTACCAAATAACACATCATATTGTACCTTTTGATAAACCTCCTCCTGCCAATCTGCGGCACTTGCATTTTCTGTCTGAACTGTGGAATCTAAAGAAGCTACACAAAAAAAAATAAGCACAATATATGCACCATCTAATTGAGAACCCATCCATGATGGAACGTAAACATAAAAATAAACTAGGAACTAGCGTAACTCAATCATTTTCTAGAAAGGAGAACAATTTTACATCCACAAAACTATGCAGTGGCAGGGTCAGGAAATTTTCGTGTGAACCAAAGTTGCTGACTTGCAGGGCATCGTGTTGTAATCTCTCCCCCCCCCCCCCCCCCCCCCCC